>WNWU01000064.1:1967140-1997849 GCA_012654045.1 Ptyas mucosa
CTCCCCCCCCCCCTTCAGAATGCTACCATTCTGAAGGGGAGGGGGGAGGCTGGTGGGTTGAAGGCTTTGCATACTTTCGCTTTTGCTGTAACCATTGTGAAGGAACCTGATTCTGTGTGTTAGCAAGAATATATTGCATGATGGGTTTTAGTAGAGCGTCATTAGGTAACTCCAAGTTGCCATGCTAACATTTTTAGTCATATCCCCTTCTTGTTCTTTCTAGTTTCCTCCTCCAACAGAAATAAGAATCGATCCCTTGGAAGGTCCCATTGTTGCCTGAAAATATTATATTAGACCTACGTATCACTAAACTGCCTACCTTTTGCTTTTAAGGTTATATACAAACTACAAGTGGATCAATATAAATGCAAAAATTCTTTTCACTGCAGGGGTTTTAAACAAATTCCTTTAAACAAAGTGCAAAAACCAAGGTCCCAGGGCTATATTCAAAAGTCTTAAAAGAAGCCTTCAGGGAAAAGAAATCCAAATTGTTAATACAATTGTAATTCTTAAAGTGAGACAAAGGAAAAATAGGAACTATGTTACAATGATCTTAGTAACTGTCCCTGTCCCCAGCATTTTAGTGAATGTTACAAATGTGCCATTGAAAAGTCCAAATTTGGTGGTCTGCACAAAAGCGGTCGAGCATCTCTGCCTAAATAATAAGGATCAAATCCACTAAGGTTGGTCTAGTCCACTTGACAGCCCTGTTCTGAGGATATACAACCAATTTGGCAAAAAAAATTAAAGTAAAAAGCCATTAGAATATTTGCTGGATTGGTTTAGGGGAAGCAGAAGCTGTTCTTTATAAACAGATAAAGGTCCCCAGATTAGGAAATATATTAAGTTGAACCTTTGTACTATGTTGAAGTGGAACTACACACAGGTTGTATCTTTGTTTTAGCAAAATGGGATAAAATTAGCATGTACAGTATTTTGGAGCTTTATGATAGAACAAAGCATATGGGCTTTACTGATGATGACACATGTTTAAACCACACATCTTACATCTCATTCTCCCATAGGTTAGCATAAACACTCCCACGCTTCACTAAATTTATTTTTCCTTCAGAACGGGATGAAATGTAAGCTAAAGCATGATGAAAGCAATCATATTGCCCAATTTTCATTACAGTTGTTGCAGGGGCATATCTTAATAAGTTTTTGTTTAAAAATTGGGAAATTTCCAAATGTTTCTGTAACCAGCTAAGTCTCTTTACCCCAGCTTTTTGATCTTGATTTCCTTGCATTTAAAACATACTTTCAAATCAACAACAAAATGGCTATAAAAAAGAGATGAGCTTTGGAATGTTCTTTATAGGAAAACCTTGAAGATCTGGCTTTTCCCCCTCTAGGTGGGGTTAGGAAAGAAATTGAGCCCTCATTGTTGATATATATTGCCTTCAGCAGCCACTTCTTGCTCAGCTGGTTTTACGTATCATGGGTGGTATGTGTCTTCTGCAATCTTGAGTTCTCTGTTAGATGCCTTGGAGTTTGAGAGTTGTGCACAATATCTTAGCTGTTCCTAGCACTGCACTCTTCTGGACAGAGAATGCTGATGTCTTCCTGGGATCTTTTGGAACCACTCTACCAGCTTAGAAGTTGCAGCCCCAAGTGCTCCTACCCACCATTGGGATCACTTTCGCCTTTACTTTCCATGTCCTCTCTAGTTCCTCCTCCAGGCTCTGGTACTTCTCCAGCTTCTCATACTACTTCATGATGTTGATGTTGCTTGGTACCACTACATTTATCACCACCACTGGTCATGATAAATGTAGTAGTCTATTACCACAATATCTGGTTGACTGGACAGTACCTTCTGTCCATCTGGATCTGGAAATCCCATAGGATCCTAGCCCTCTTATTCTCCATAATCTTCTGAGGAATCTTCCATCTGGACATGGGAGACACTAACCCATGCACTGTGCATATGGTCTTGTACACAATGCCAGCCATTTAGTTGTGCAGTTCAGAATATGCTGTTCCTGCCTGCACCTTACACCCTGCCACTTTGTGTTGGACTGTTTCTGAGGCCTTTCTGCACAGTCTGCACCTTGGGTCCTATCTAGCGTGATAGTTCTCTGTTTTTATGGATCTGGTGCTTCGTGCCTGTTCTTACGCTGCTATAATCAGTGCCTCAGTCCTGTCTTTTAGTCCAGCCGTTCCTAGGCTCTGGTCTGGTAGGATTTCACAATGTCACCCACCTTAGCTATCTGTCAATGGTTTGGTACATCCCATGCAGGGTCTGGTCTTGCCATGGCACTTCCTCTGCTTGATTTTTCTGCCATATTTACTGTTGCCTTGTGCATTCTCTCTACAGCTCATAATTGGGTACCATCTTATTACTTCTATTTAAAAAAAAAGATACCAAATTTATCTGGCCTGGAAGAGTGAGGAAATTAAAAGTACTGAGTGTCACAAATTTTGCATCCATCATATTCATTGCTTATTTTGAATCTGTAAATAACTGCACATAAATAAGTATACATTTGCAGAAAGTTTTTCAGTTGAACCAAGTGTCCTATTCTGAGGTGTTATCAATTACTTAGGGAGTTAGTTGAAACATACTATTTGATTTGGCATGCAATTATGTATATGAAGAGCCTATTCTACTCCTTACCCAATAATTAAAAAAAACCACTTATATGTACAAAAAAGAGGAAGTGATGCTGTGAAAACTCTGAATCTGGATTTTCCTCCTACCATATTTTGCATGTGGCCATGTAATCCCAGAAATATAACATTTCCAAAGAGCGAGCATCTATAAAATAGTCAAATGGAGAAATCAAATGTAACTGCATCCATCTTCAACTTTTATTTTTTTCCTATATGAAGTATGAACTTAGCAAACTTCATTCTGCTCATTGTCCCATCAGAGAAGAATGAAATTCCTGATTCCTCAACTGCTTTTCCCCACCAAATATCCAATATGTCAGAGATGAGAATTTTTCTCCCTAAAAGTTCCAAAAAAGCCTGTTAGAAGTACTGCATACAAATATGCTGAATGCCTGGAATAAGAAGTGCAGGTGTGCGTCATGCAGAGGAAGCAGTTGGGATGCTTCGCAATGGTATATGCATGCACGTGTGGGACGCAGGGCGCGAGTAATGAATACTGATTTAAAAGTGCATCCCTCTTTATACAATGATAGCTAGTGATAGGTCAAAACCATATAAATGAAATCTGCTTCTCTTTTATCTCATTGTATAATATCTATGATATTCATCAAATTTTTCCAGAACAGCTGAATTTTTCCAGAACAGTATGCCAGATTCAGAGGGTGGAAAGGGGAGAATGCTGAATTTGGTTGGGTTGGGTGAACCAATGTAACACTAACAGTAATAGAGTTGGAAGGGACCTTGGAGGTCATTTAGTCCAACCCCGTCTGCATCTTTTATCCCTAACAGGCAGGGCTTTGAGCTGCACGTGCTCTGGTTCCAGGCGATTTCCACCTCAGGGCCGGATGATAAAATATGTAATACTGTCGGCTCAGAGTTTAACTGGTACAACAAAGAGGCATTAGTTCCATCACAGGAATTCTTCCCGCTCTCAGCCTGGCTTCTTCAACCACAAACCAGAATTCTCGCGATTACGCCACAACCGGAAAACACGGTCTCCGCCTTCCATTTTGACTGGCCAAGCGAGAAGCCAATCGTGGGAGCGCGCTCTTGCGCAACGTCGCCGGTTGGGGGCGGGCTTTCCCGGGTTTCTATAAAAGGCGCCCGGAGAGGGGGGCCCCGCTGCCGCTGCGCTCTTTGACCTTCTCGTCTCCTTCGAAGCTCCCGAGCGGACGGCCCAGGCACCCCCATCATGGCACCGAGGAAGTTCTTCGTGGGCGGGAATTGGAAGATGAATGGCGACAAGAAAAGCCTTTCGGAGCTCATCCACACTCTCAACGAGGCGAAGGTCCCTGCAGAGACCGGTAAGGAGGATTTAGTGCCGGGGAAAAGGAAGGAGCTGCTGCTGCTGTCTTTGTCTCTGCGGGGAGAAGACCGTGAGCTCTGCCTGAAGGAGGCGCCTTGCAAGAGCGGCCAGTTTCCTTCGCTTGCATCCCGCCGCTGTTCCCCCAATTCCAAGCCTATCGCCAGCGGGCCTCGGGTGGGTTTCCTGGGCGTGGGAAAGGAGCCGGGCTTAACCCCAAGAGCTCCTGCCTGTCTCTCACCCCCCACCCCACTCCTTCCAATCGGCCGGGGAAGCGGCGTTTTCTTTCCGGCGGGCTATTGCAGAGCATCCCTCGCCTCTCGGAGGAGGTGCTCGCCGTGGCCGCGCCTAAATATAGCGCCCCTCCTCCTCCTGCTTGTGTGGCCGCCTGCACGTACCTCGGAGGCTGTCTGGCCGTGGAGCTTTTACAAAAACGAATCGAGGGCAATCGGCTGTTGAGCAATGCAGATTCTGGCTTTGGGGTGGGGGGAGGAGCTGTTCGATTTATATTCCTGTCAATCTCACAAAATAACACTATGAAAAGACTATGAATCATACTATAAGTTACATTGCTAGCTTTTGTTCCTTGTTGCACAAAATCGGGCTCTGCAGATCCTGGTGAGCCATGGGTCTGTCCTGTTTATATATTTTTACCTGCACATGCAGCTGGATTATAAAATTCAAGACTAAATATGAGAGAGAAATGTAGCTAAGCTAATAAAGCTATATAATTTAGACCCTTAAATTTATGAATAACATAAATAATCCATGATAACATTTCAAGGAACCTTACAAATTGTAAGGAAGAATATTATCTTCCTTACAACTTGCTTCCTGTGTTGGCGGTCCTATGATGACTACGCCTATTTGCAGCCACAGCTTTGCCGAAATCACAGTAATGTTCATGTTTAAAGACTCCCATCTGGTGTCTTTGAGGATGAAGCAGTAAGATAGGGATTGCCAAATTAGTCTGCTTATGAACCTTCAGTTCTTCCTTGTAAGTGAATCTTAACAGTCTTTTAAGTGATACTAAGTGAAACAGGTTGGCCAGCTTTCTTAACAAGAGTTGTGCAGAGCGGCCAAAGAGGATGATACATCTGGTGCCTTTTAATACTAGAGCCCATTCTTTATAGGAAGATAGCATCCTGGCATGTTGCTCTGAACAGTAAAGAAATGCCTTTTAATGCTATTTGCATAACCCAGTAAGAATGCCTCTGGTAGCAAGGACTTGAGAGAAAGTATTGGACAGAACCAGACCCTTCTGGCAAGTTCTCTGCTAGCTCTATCAAATCAGAAAGGGCAAGGTGGATTGAGAAAGGAGTGCAGTTTCTGAAGTGATATTCGAAGGAAATGTCAAAGGCTCTGAAGGAGAAAGATTCCTAAATATAGGTGTTCGAGTAGTGCCTAAAAATACCAACTACTGTACTTGGAACTGGAAACTTTATCCCTATAGCCTGCTAAAGGTCAGGAGAAGGGATGAAGTATAAGAGATACAATTTATTGACCCAGATACTCATTCTATTAATACCCCTTCTATATTGTGCTGCTTGCTTGATTAGTTGGGTAAACTACATTTGAATGGTTCTGCATCTCCTGGTCTACATTACTAATCTGTATTGAATAGAATATCATCATAATGGTTTGTCTCTTTCCTAGGATTTTTCAACCTGGTTTTAAAAAAACTCAGTTATGGAGTACACATAGAAAAAATTCACTGAAACACAAGTACTGGTACTTACCCCTCAAAGTATTTTTCCTAAAATGTAAGACATAAAGATGGGCCTATGTTAACTATGAGGTTATAGTTCACTATTGTAAGAAGCTACTAGGGCTAGGCATAACTCATGGGCTTAGCTTTTTTTTTTAACCTTCTCTCTTTCACTAAGTTTTCTTCCAACTTTATAACTGCATGGTACATACAAAGGTATGCAGCTGCAGGCTATTTGCTCATCCACCTAAGTCGTAACTTTTAATTGATGGTTATCCCTCAGGATCTTAAATAGGATGAAATGTTTTCCCATCCCTAGTACAACAATTCATTTAACTTCCTGCTGCTTTTCACTTGTCTGTGGCTTTTTTCTACAAAAAATGACAAATAAATGAAGCTTATGTACCTATGGTAGAATAGAGCTGGCAAGCAGAACAATACAGAGCAAAAGAGTTACTATAATTCTTCACTATTAAATACTTGTGGTTCTGTCTGCCTAAAATAGTTAATGTGAAATTTTTAGGGAGACAGAAACAAAGGTACTTACTTAGTAGTGACTTTTTGCATAGTAGACTGCATGCAATGTTTTATTTGCTCAGACTGTATATTGTAATAGCAGATTATAAGAAGGTATCAGCAGATGGTATTTGTTTTTATGTTCTGATGAATATTACCTCTTAACTTGTTCAAACCAAGCCACTACAACAATAGGCCAGGCTGATATGAAAGTCTACATGAAAGCACCTCTGCTGTTTCTAGACTGTAACAGTGAGCTCTGGTAAGAGAAATGTGTAGAATATTTGAGCAGCAGGTATGCACAAGATATAGATATAACTTTTCCAAGGTGCTCCTGGTGGGGGTGCCTGTGCTGGCTCCAATCTCTTGATAGTTGTCAGACCCAAAAATCAAGAAAGACATGTAATGAATCATCCAGGAAAATTTCTTTATTGTTCCATACCTGTAGACAGAATAATGCCCAAGTAAAACAAACTATTACTCACATGAAGCCTAACTTTAGGGAACCATTAGGGAGGGTCTGTCTTTACCCTCTTTCTCAGAAATTATCTGAACAAAGTTGTTGCTTCTCTGGAATGCATTCTCCCTCCTGAGAATCTACCTCCTTACTACATTACATCACAACTGATTACCTTTAGGCAAATATACTCAATTAAAAATACGTTGAGGTTACCCATCTTTGATCTGAGTAGTAAGATTGAAGCATTAAGTGCAGGTGATGCTTTACGGGATGGGATTTTGGGCTCACATGTATCCTATGAATGTCATAACTGAATAGAAGATTTGAATGCAAATGAATGAATGGTAAGTCTGCAATTGAAAGGGCATTTTAAGTTTCTGCTTTATCCTACATGATGTTCTTTTTCTTGCTCCAGAGGTGGTTTGTGGTGCCCCTTCCATCTACCTTGACTTTGCCCGTCAGAAACTTGATGCCAAGATTGGGGTGGCTGCACAGAATTGTTACAAGTTGCCTAAAGGAGCTTTTACAGGAGAAATCAGGTATGTTACCACAATTCTCAGGCTGAGCAAAGCCACATGTTCTAGTTAGCAGTGTGCTAAAAGCTCATTTTCTAAAATGTTTCCTCTGTTTCCAGCCCAGCTATGATAAAAGATGTTGGTGTCACCTGGGTGATCTTAGGACACTCTGAGAGAAGGCATGTCTTTGGAGAATCAAATGAGGTGAGTGATGTGCCTCTTTGAGTTTCTTTTCCCTCTTCACATCTATGACAGGCACTGGGCTTTTTATACCCAGAGTATGTACCAGGATATGCACCAAGGTTGTATAAGGTTTTTTTTTTTTTTACATTGTTTCTGCTTCTTTTCAGCTCATTGGACAGAAGGTGGCCCATGCCTTGAATGAAGGGCTTGAAGTCATTGCTTGCATTGGAGAGAAACTTGATGAGCGAGAGGCTGGTATCACAGAGAAGGTGGTATTCGAGCAGACCAAGGCCATTGCTGGTAAGAGACCATGGGGGGGAACTGTAGGGAAGGACTTTCTCATCTCCATCCTTCCTGACATCTTCAAAATAGCAAAAGTCTCCCTAGTTCCCATCAACTAGGGAGATTATAGTAGTAAAACACCATTTATTGCTGTTAAAGCAATCAGACAGTAATTCTAGATTAGGCATAAAATGCCATAATTCATGCTCAGAAAGTCTTACATCATAGTTAACAGGTCTTTTAGGCAAATCCGAATGTGTCGCTTGTTGTGTTAGCTGCTGGATATACATGTAAAAAACGACCTCCAGAGTTAAAAGAGTCATTGCTATGACTGGTTTGTCATTAACTGTCCTTGACTGTTTTCATTTGCATCACTTGTTTTCAGCCTTTGTTGGCTAACCATGGAAATGCACGGAGGGAAGCTGCAAGACACCCTCGGACAACCAGCTGACTATTCTTCCCCTCTTTGCCATGTGAGATTTTTCCTGGTCTTTAAATAACAAGACCTTGACTATCTGTCAGAATGGTCAAACAATTGGCAGCTCCAAATCTCAACCAACAAATGCTCTGTCTTACACATTCACAAAAAAAAATCAAAACACAAAATACAAGCTGGATGGATATGACCTTGTAGACGACCCTCACTCTGTAAAGGACCTTGGAGTACTCATTTCTAATGATCTAAGTGCCCGAGCCCACTGTAACAGCATTGCCAAAAAAACATTAGAAGTTGTTAACCTAATCTTGCATAGCTTCTTCTCTGGCAATATTGTACTACTAACTAGAGCATACAAAACATTTGCTAGACCAATTCTCAAATACAGCTCATCTGTCTGGAACCCGCATTGCATATTGGACATTAATACAATTGAGAGAGTCCAGAGATATTTCACAAGAAGAGTCCTCCATTCCTCTACCCTCAATAGAATACCTTATGCCACCAGACTTGAAATTTTGGGCTTAGACAAGTTAGACAACCGTCCCTGCCCTAATGTTTCTTTTTTTCATATCTATTTCATGTATTCATAATTATATTTATACTTATATCTGTTATCTAATATATGCTTGACAAAAATAAATAAAATAAAAATAAAATAAATACAATTTATTTGCTTTGTTTTTCCCCAGACAATGTGAAGGACTGGAGTAAAGTGGTTCTTGCCTATGAGCCAGTTTGGGCCATTGGAACTGGTAAAACTGCAACTCCTCAGCAGGTATGAATGTGACTGGGGACATCCTGTTTTCAAACCTTGGTCTTTCTTTAAAGCAAGTGAATAGGATTTCTTATCTTCACTTCAAGATGTCTGCTACTTAACAATACAACTTCTTAAATGCCCACTTTTTTAAAACCTACTTCCTCTTGCAGGCCCAGGAAGTTCATGACAAGTTGAGGAACTGGCTGAAGACCCATGTTTCTGAAGCTGTTGCACAGTCAACTCGAATCATCTATGGAGGTAAGTAGAATCTGTTCTCATCTTTGCATAAAACTTCTGTTGTAGTTTGTCTCCTTGAATGCATAGCAAGCTCCCAGTTTTTAGTTTCTGTGTAATAGATCATTGATATTTGACTTCATCTTTGTAAACCATAAACCCATGCATTGGGAGTATACTTAATGATATTCTGGCTAGATGGATGATAACCCCATCCACACCATTTGGAAGAAATGCTTCTCGTTCAGACAAGCAGAGCATCTCTTTGGTATTTGTTAAAACAACTTTGTTTCAGATTAATGTGGCTCTCCCCAAACTTTGTGGGGGGGGAATCAGGGTGTTCAGTCCTCTTAAGTAAATTACAAACCTGCCAATCATACTGAATAGGTTTCTGATAAAGATTTATTTATTTAAAAGATTAATTTGACTGCCCGGGCTATACAATGTAATGCTGTGTGACTAACAACAACTAAATCCTTAAACTATATCAAGAAATATCCTCCCTCCTAAAAAGTCATCAAGTTCTAACCAAACACCATAATAATTTGATTGTTATATGCTATCCAGAGTTGCTTTTTGTGAAATGGATGGCTATTTAAACATAAATAACAGCCTTACACCAACTGTGCCTGCGCTGGGTTCAGTTCATGTCTTCGCACAATGCTAGTGGAAAACTAGACCTGCCTCCTAAGCAGAATAGATCCTACCAGATGACATCATTGGATAGAGGGGACCTGAAGCATGCCCATCCTGTTGGATCTGGTGGGATGGGCAGATACCTTCAGAGAGAGATAACCTGGCCCTGTGCCATTCAGGACTTTAAAAGTGATAATCAACACCTTGAATTGCACTCAGAATGTGAGAACCAGTGGTGTTTATAGTACAGTTGAATTTTGAAGCTGCATGTGCCATTGCATTGTGGATCAGATGAAGCTTCTGGATGATCTTCATGGGCAACTTCTAAACTGCATTGCAATACAAGTAGTCCTCATTTATCAACAACTACTTGTTCAGCAGCCATTCAAAGTTGGGACAGTGCTGAATGAACGAAACTTATTACTGGTCCTCAAAACTTCTGGTTATTGCACTGCCCCTGTGCTCACATGATTGCAATTCAGGTGCTTGGCAACCATCTTGCACTTATGACGGTTTTGATATCCTGCAGCAATATGCTCACCTTTTGTGACCTTACCTGCTAGCTTCCACAAGCAAAGTCATTGGGAAGCTAGGAGGGAAGGTTGCAAGTCACTGTGGTAAGTCCTCTCCCCTGCCTTCCTGTGAAGTATGAACTATGCCACACACTACATCCCTTGGTCTTTCTGCACTCACATCAACCGACACCCTCTTTCCCCTGGCTTCCCTGCACTTGTATGGACCCACACCCTCCTCTCAGTATCACTTGTGCTTTCAACCTCCTTCGCTTGGTCTCTCCACACTCACATGAACTTGTGCCTTCATCTTCTGTATATACACGCCACACCACAACACCCTCCTTCCCCAACTCTCATGCAGCCTGCACATCACTAAGTGATGTGGTCATGTAATGGGCTTTTTTTATTGCATTGTTTAGCTATGGCAATCTTAGTCCCAATTGCCATTGTAATTTGAGGATTGTCTTTATATCTCTTTCAGATTGTACTCCACCACATGCCTATTGCCTAAGCTCATCTGATTAAACTATACATTCTATCTTTCCCAAAGCTTTGCATGGGAATTAGTTAGGAGCATTATCTTTTTTTAAAAATAATGATGAAACACCTTGCATTTTCTGTTTTTACTTGCTGTATTCTACTTTCTGCATTTTTTTTTCTTTTTCTAAATGAAATTTTATTCTTTCCAGGTTCAGTTACTGGTGCCAACTGCAAAGAATTGGCCTCCCAACATGATGTAGATGGATTCCTTGTTGGTGGGGCTTCCCTGAAGCCTGAATTTGTAAGCATCATCAATGCAAAACAGTGAAACCTTCTCTATAGAATCTGAAATAAAAAAGCTGGAGGGAGAACCAACCTAGTTGGAAGAGAAATACTGTAAAGATACACTTGCACTCAAGTGAAATGGCCTCACCTTCAAACCCTTTTCCCACCTTTATTATTCACCTCTGCTGCTAATGTGGATGCCAATATATGAATATTGTGTTCCTTCATAAAAGCAATACTTCATTTGCTGCCTCTATACTCGTGAGAGGGGCTTCCTGTCTTGGTCTGCAGGCCCTATAAACTAGGAGGCCTGTTTTCTTTCCACTCCAAATTTCTCCTCTAGAGGGTCATCTGCCTTGTTAAGGAAGGCATTCACCTCATGGTTCACCTAATTTGGATTCAGTGCCTAGTGGCTTGTACTTGCCTGTAAGTTTTTATTCCTTCCGTGTCTCCTAGGCCATTGGTAACTAGAAATAAACAAATGGAAAGTAGTGTGTAGCAATTATTGTTGCTGTTTGAAGGAAAAACATCTCAAAAGGTTTTGCCATACATAAGACATTTTTAGAGAAAACATCACTGAATTCTCATTCCTTACCACTGCTGGTTCTCTTCCAGTGAGCTAGGAATTGGAACTCAACATAAACTATATGCATATGCTTACAGAAAAATACCTGTAACACACTGGTTGAGGGCTTGGATTTCTCAAGTTCTAAAGTAAGAATCAAGGCTCAATTCTTTCCTATGTCTGACATATAAGTGGTTGCTAGTCAGTTCCTCACCAGTGTTATGAAATGTCTTCAAGCTCCATCAAACATTACCAGTTCCATTTCTTTGTCTTTCAAATGGCACCTAACCTCAGATGGCTAGGCGCAAAACTCTGTGTTAAAAATGGGATTCTGCGAAAAAGTGCCTCACATCTCCCCAAAGTTACACTTGGGCATCATGGATTATTCAGAGTTGTTAGGATTATATAGAAGTCAAAAGGCATTCACAGATCTAAATGTATTCTAAACTGGAGAAGACCCAATATTGAGTAGGATGAGAATATTTGACATAGGTCTGTCCCTTTCAAGCCTCTTGTTTGATATAAATGGTGCTGTAATGGTAAAGCTATTTTAAGAAAATGGGTTATACTGAGAACATATCCAAAGTAAGTAATTTGTTGTGGATATACATACAGGTTTACATGTATATATCATTAAGCTATATTCAATTGGTTGGAAGTAGGGATACATCAACAACCAGGTATGACCACAGATAGAATGGGCTATTTTTTTATTACTAAAAGCAGGCATGGCAAATAAACCGTTTTAATTATTCCAAGATTTAAGAGTTTTAAAAGAGAAGGCAAAAAGTATAGCCTGGAGAAGTCTACTGCAGACCTTCATTTATTCTGTCCCTGGTGAGAGAACTTTTGTCAGTGGTAAAATGTGGATTAATGAAGGAAATGTGAGGTTGGAGTTTTTTTATTTTGCTTTTACTGAGATTCACGTTCCAAATTATGTGTGTAATTTCCAAATAATTGTATATCACACCAAAGAGCTCTGGTGGCTCAGTAGACTAAGGCAGTGATTAACATCCACTTACATCTGCTGCCTGCAATTATTGCAAGTTCAAATCCCACCAGGCTCAAGGTTGACTTAGCCTTCCATCCTTTCTAAAGTAGGTAAAATGGACCCAGATTATGGGGGCAATAAGCTGACTTTGTATAAATATACAAAAGTATGAAGGCTATTGCTTAACACATTGTAAGCCGCCCTGAGTCTCCAGAGAAGGGCGGCATATAAATAAAATTAAAAAACAAACCACTAATCAGTATTTTAGGCAGAATTGTAGGCAATGTGAGAGTGTTGTCCTTTGAGGTAGTCTGGAAAGAAGCACAAACCATGAGTACTAACATTTATTGTAGGGTTAAAGTAACAAAATCTTGCAAATCTTAAAGCACTTTTCACCTCCTTGCTTTCTACCCCTTTTCTTTCTGCGGACTGAGGTAGCTTTTGCATAGCAGATACCTAGGCTGTGGCTCTTCCTCCCATTTCCTAGGGTCATTCTCACATACCATCATGTACCCCTTGCTCTCTCCCTACATACATTTGAAAACTTGTGGGATAGCTTAAGATGCAGATAACAGGAATGGTATCCTGGAGCATTGCCCCTTTTTTCCTAGCAGGCAAAATCAGTTGCAAAAAGTCTACAGTGAATTACCGGAACATGTTTTACTTTAGGATAGAAACATGAGTAACATCTTTTATACTGCTAAAATTAGAAATTAACCATTTCAGCAATCTAAAACTAGTTTTGTTTTTATTTTTGATTAGTCAGACTTCTTGAGAGCCCCAAAACATTTTTTTGGATTGTTTCTAAGAAAGCTATCAACTAATTTTAGATTATGGTTAAGTAGGAATTTCAGACTATTTTCTATCAACATCTTCAAGTAGTTCCTGTGTCTGCAAAAATAATTTGAGCATCAAAACATCCTCAATTGCTGGAAGTCCCATTGATTTCTGAACCAAATTTGTCTCATTAATTTTTATTAAATAAACAAAATGCAGTTTATGATGTAAGAATAAAGATTAAAAAGAAAAAAAGAGAACAAAAATTAAAGCATGACTTCTGACTTTGCAACAGAAATTAACATGTTATTCAATCTCCCTCAATATTATAAAAATCCCTTTGGTCCCTGGTTTAGTCCTTATTCTCTTATCAAATCTATAAACCACCTCACTTTTCTCTATTTTCAACAAAAAGTCCATAAAAGGTTTATTGTTTTATCCATGACAAACAGCTCAGTTTTATCTGAGATCTTCACAACCCATTTTCTATTGTGCATATAATGCTTGTCTCATTTCCCATGCACATTGCCAAAAGCAGAAATGTAAGCAAGAATATAGTCCGTTAAAGATATTTGCTGAATTAAGTGCAAAATTGAAATTGATAACATTCAGAAACTAATTTGCAGAATTGGTGAAAAAAATACTGGTAGGAGAGAGCATCTATTACAGCAACTACACTTTGAAATCAACTTGCCTTGTACAAATTTTATCAAGGTGAAAATACATTATAATCAGTCACTGAATTTGGATAAAGCTGTTTTTGATGCTCCTGCTTAGATGAGTGTTTTTCTTGCCACATTTGAAAAATACTGATCTAGATGTGCATTTGTTCCATGTCCAGATCAAGGATATGGTAATATTAAAAACTCCTGGTGCCACTTGGACTCGGGCTGGGCTGTGATCCTATCGCATTCTTTGGACGTACTTTGGCTCCTGCCCCAGATCTGTTGAATAGACTACAATGTGGTTTGCATCTCACCGTGGTTTAATTCATCAGAGAACAGCCTGTTGTGATGCTGGATTTGTTTGAGGAAGTTGTCAGTTAAAGCATCTCTCAGTTCAATTTGTTGGATTCAAATGACTCCATTAATACAATGCCAAAAGGATTAAACCTGCTGCATGTTTTGTTTTTTAAGTTGACATAATCAAGGGGTCAAATCTGAATCTACACCCAGTGATTAAGCCCCACTGAGATCAATAGGACTTGCGTATATGATTCCTATATACAAAATATATATAAGAGCTAAATTGAAGAAATCAAGATTATCTAACGATCTGTAACAAATCATCTCTAACTGGGTATTCAAAAACTTATTTTTAACCATAGCACTTACTAGATCAAAAACCATACATAAATCAGGCAGGTATTTGAATTAGGGTTTTTATCTACACATTGCATAAAATTTAAGATGAACATGACTGTATAAATATTTAAATTCTGGAACTATAAATCAGGTAAATAGCATTTTTTTGGGCCAAGGATCTTCTCTATTAATTAACAGTCACATCACAGAAAGAAATAGAGCAAAAGCCTTGTGGCCTTTGCTACAGCATATTAAAAATAGTTGTAGCCTGATTTCTTAATATGTTCACACATAAGAGAAATGGTGTGGTTTCTAGAAACCCCAAAGTCAAATATTAAACTGATATGTTATTTCATAAATACCACTTTATTCAGCAGATTGGATAACTTTTAATCCAATTACAGGGAAGAAATTATTGAATTGTCATATGTCAGCAAATATTTAGTTTGATCAAACCTATTATAATGGTAGCATGTGCAGATAAGGACATGTGACTTTGGACTTCAGACAATATTACATAGTGGCCATCAAGGGCAAAGTTCATAAAAGAATTGGAGTTGACTGTTTCCCAACTGAGAACATGCTCACAGTAAGAGGGGACAAAGAACATACTGAGATGGGATGTGAAAGTCTTGACAAAAGAGATTGTTCAGGATCTTAGCTTCTTCCAGGGAGAAGGAGATAATTCTCAATTTTTTAATTTACTGGAATTTATTAAGACTGAAAGTTAGTGCCTCGTGTACAGTAACTGATAAGAACAAAAACTTTTACAAACATTTTTAAAAGTATGAAATTATTCTCCAAAGAAGAAGAAACCCATCTCGCACAAGATACTAAATCATAAAATATATGCAAACTGTAGTATAAAAGCTACCACGATAAGATAAACCAGAAACAAGCCAATTACGTTCTGATGTAACAAGTGAGCTCAGATTTATTCTTAAAATCCAATGCAATCCTACCAGTAATCATAGTGGATCTGTCCAGAATACTTTTTATGTTAACAATCTTCATGCATAACTGATTAAATTTTGATAATCCCTCAGGACTAAATAATGTGGTCACACCCTGCATAATAGGTGGCAAAGGGTTTCAAAACATTCTATGTGACTTTATAGAAGAGCCTTTTTATTTCCCACTTTCTTTTGATGTTCCTGTTTTACCATACCTAAGGTATATTTTGGGAATGGTCCAACAGAATCCTTAACAAATCTCGTTCGATTTCTACGCTGTCTGTCTGAAGATCTTATAAATTGATCTTCTAGTAAACTATTTTGTGGGTGTTCCCAGCCATAGCTCTTATGTGAACAGGCAAATATTCATATATTTTGTATGGAAATTTGTAAATGTCCCCACCAGTCCAAAAAGACTGCTTATTCTATTCATTACTTGTGTATACTATGTACATGAAAGCGTTCAATCTATTTTAAACCATCTTTTCCACACAAGAAACTCCCTCATGGTCTTTCCTTAGGAGTCCATGCACAAAAGATTTCCAGCAGATTGTTTACTCTATAACCTTGCCACACGCTCCTTTTAAGTCTTGGAAATAAGTCTTCATTTCATTGAGCTTCTAGATGATGTATGTAGTCAGCCTTTAGGTCCTGAGCACTGGATAAAATACCTGTTCAGTCCTCTGGAGTTACGCTTGATAGTGCCCAGCATTTTATCTTCTTTGATGTATTTAGCTTTACATATTTAGCTTTTAGGAAGGATTTTTACGCATGTTGCAAATGTATCTGCTACATAAGTGTATTGGATTTCTCAAGAGCGCAATTACTTGTTGTGTAGATGTAACCTTACTACCCGTACATGTTTTCTGTCTTTTGTCACTTCATTGACATACCCTTTGGGGCACACAGCAAAATCTATTTCGAAGCAAAAGAGTAGGGGAGAAACATCCTATGACAGGGGTGTCAAACTCGATTTCATTGAGGGTCGCATCAGGTTGTGTTTGACCTTGGGGTGGGCGTGGTTGGGGTGGGAATGGCCAGAGTGGGCGTGGCCAACTCAATGTCACTCGCCGAGGGTCCATTTTCGGCCATCATGGCCTCCTGTAGCCTTCTGCCAGTGAAAACAGAGCTCAGAGACTTTCGTTTTCGCTGGCAGAGAAGTGCAGGAGGCTGTCACGGCCTAAAACAGAGCCCGGGAATGTTGCACGCAGCCCTCCCGAACTCCATTTTCGCTGGCAGAGGCACCATGGGCCAGTACTTTGCTGTTTCCAGAGCAGCCCTGCAGGCCAGATCTAAGTACCCCACAGGGTGGATCCAGCCTGTGGCCTTGAGTTTGACACCCCTGCCTTATGATAATCAAGTAGAAGAATCCCCAAAATATAGAAGTGGACACCACAGTCTTTGGTGCCATCTGCCATCACCAGACTAGTGTTTTCAGTCTCCAGACTATCCACTCTCCCCAGAAATCATACTTCCTATTTTTGATGGTAGATAACCAAGAAATAGCAACATTTTTGCCAGAAAAGCATGTTTCTATTAGGAAGGTCGACCTTGCCTGGTCCAAATGAACATAATTAAGTCACAATTCTTCACCTCCCCATTTCAATGATTTCACCGTGTCAGTGTTCACTCACTGTGACCCTTGACTGCTGTAGAAGGAGCAAAGCAAACGTTTGGTTTATGCTGGGGACATAGTTCCCCAATCACTTGCAATTTAATTAGCGATTTTAGAGATTGCGCAAGAAGGGCTGCTTCATTCAACTGATGGTACTATGCTCTGTTCTGCACCAAATCCTCTGCAAGCTGAAATCAAGAACCAATAACTGTGATGATTTGTAGCCCAACATGTGTATTATACATTCATAGGACACACAGCCTCCTTCCTCACCCAACCTTCTGTCTCTAATTAAGTGCTCTTTATTTAATTTACTCCTAATACAGGACACTTTTGCCAAGTGACAGGCATGTTAGATTAGTCTAATGAGGTTATTTACTTGATTCATCTAAGCGTTCCAGGTAGTATTCTGCATTAAAATAAATGCAAAATAAAAAGTTCAGCAGAATTTATTAAAAGCAATATTAAAATGAGTTAAAAGCCTGACAAAAGTCCATGCTGCAATAAAAGCAACTTGGAATGCTATGGCTCTTTGGCTTGTTCAATTGATTTGCTATGCTGGTTCAGCCTTTAGTGTAAACCCGTGGCAGTGTGGATGAATTGTTCACTACAGCTTAGTATATTCGCTCAACGGCACCCCAATTTATTACCACATAAGCCTCCATTGATGAGGGGAGATGTAATGGATCCTCATGAACCTTATTCGTCATGCATCTATAAGCTAGTTAGCCAGGCAGCCAAGAAGTTATAGAAGTCAGAGGGAAATAGAATAGGGAAGGCGTAGGGGATTGAAAGACCGGCAGAATAAATACAGTGACAGCATTCATACGAGATAACATGTTAGCATCACTGAATAAATTTGACAAAAGGTGGTACAGAACAGTGATAGAGAAATAAGCACTGTACATGTGAAAAAGATTACTGTACTGTACCCTGAATGAAGAACATAGAACACAGAATGATTAGAGTTGGAAGGGGACCCTGGAGGTTTTCTAGCCCAACCCCCTGCTCGAGCAGGGGACCCTATACCAATTCTGACAAATGGTTATCCAGTCTCTTATGTGCAAAGTGACAGCGTGGACCTCCTGTTATTTCTTGTCTTTTGCATCCCATCATTTACTGTCGACCCGGGTCTGCCTCGCTTCTTCTGACTCCTTGGAGGAGGGTTTCTCACGTTTAGCAACTTTTGTGGAATTCAATTCTCAGAATTCTCCAAACGCCAAGCTTGAGGAACACAGCTTCGGAGGCGCCCCTAGGACGCTTTATGCAAATCTCACGACTCTCATTCAATCCGCTTCTCCCGCGCTTTCTTCCAGCCAGCCTTTGCCTGCGGCCGCCTTCGAGCTGTCGAAAAACCTGACAGTCATTCGGCGGCTGTCGGAGAAGTAAAGGCGTCCGCGGTGACAGTGCCCGCCTCCTCCGGTGTTGCCCTAGCAACCAAGTAATCCACATTTAGCGGCTAAGTCTTGCACCGCGTCAGCAACTCGGAATGGATAGTACCGTAGTAACTGTTTAGGTACGGCTGCTTGGAGAGTTGAAGGAACGCGAATTGGGCAGAAGGTGGAGCTAAAGGGCCAGGGGTGGTTGCCTTGGTTTTCACGATAATAGGGACGCTAAAGGCATAAAAGGTGGGCAACAGCAATAGAGAGAATTTCAACCGGTGCAGCTTCTGCCCACGGTAGGTAATAATGTGCATCTGAGGGTTTTCTCCCTTATAGGGGGAGCAGATGGGTGCAAGGGCTTCAGTTTGTCTTTTGCCGTCAGACTATTTGAAATATGCCCCGTGAAGTCCTTGTTTAATTTTTTTAATCTATCTGCCTTATTATGTCCTAGTTGGCCTCAAAATTGTCACTTCAACTCTCTTGTTGGGCTCTAACAGATTTTTCTGAGGCTTCTGACCAAGATAAGATTCTAGTCCACATGACAGCTGTGCCTGGAAGATGTTTAAAAAGGTCTTCAAAAGGACACTATGCTAAAAGACCAGCTGAAATATAGGATGTTTCCTAAAAGCATTTCCCTCCCACCTCCTGTAATGGTATCCTCAAATGAGAACATTTTGCCCTTCTCACCAATACTGACACCAAGTTTGTTCATATTCAACTGAAATAAGATTCTGGCCAGTTGCTAGAAATCACTTACAATCTTTGTTATTTATAGCCTGAAAGCATTAACTCTGGAAAATGTCAGATGAGGAACCTGATGATGAAAATGATACTGAAGAAGAAGTTGAAGAAAAGAAAGAAGAAAGGGAGGTGGAGGTGGAAGGGGAAGGGGAAGGGGAAGGAGATGAAGAAGAGGAAGAGGTAAAGCATGTTAATATTTATTGTATTTTTTTCAAAAATATATAAAACACAATTCCTTTATTCATTCATGGAATTTATACAGCACCTCAATCCAGGCAGTAAACAATTTATCGAAATTACATTAAAACTGGAAAATGTTTTCTCTGCCCATCAAAATCAGTGCAATTTAAAAGAACTTAATGTAGCTCTCAACATAGCCTATGTGAGATTCTTTTTGCAAAAGATACCACAAGTTCCCTTTCTAAAGCAACTTCTATTTTGAAAAATGTGTAAAACAAAACATTCCTGACAAAAAAGAAGAAACAGTGAACAGGTTAACCTTTTTAGAAATAAAGTAAGTAAATGAGTGAGATAATGGATGCTGATTTTAAATAAAATTGTCAGCTTACAACTCATAGTTTAGCTCACTCATCTCTACCCTGAATTTTTTATATCTCTCTCCCCCATTCCCCAGCTAGTCTGCTGTAATGAAGAAGACATCAACCACATGCACACAAAGGAAGGCATGCAAAGTGTAGAAGGAACTGTGTGAGAAAAATAACTATTGCCTCATCATTCACTCTTCAGATATAAAAGGATTGCTGTGACTTGATGTTTTCCTGTATCTTTTCTTGACTGTGCTTTTTCCCCCACAGCCCCAAGTTTCAACCTCTCTCAATGAGGAGATGATGAAAGAAGGCCTCTCACTTTTATGTAAAACTGGCAATGGCCTTGCACATGCTTTTGTGAAATTAGAAGTCAGAGAAAAGTAAGTGCACAGATATATATCTTACTTTTCTAAGAATTTTGTCTCCTTTCCATAAGCTGTTATTCCACTTCTTGATGGAATAGAAATGTTTAGAGAAGGCACTGGAAAACTGATAATTGGGGAATAATGTAATTTTCCTCATTTTGTGACAGGGAACTGACAGATATCACATTCATCCATAATTTCATCCATCTACGGTATGTAGACTTGTCAGACAACTTGCTTCGTGACCTCTCTCCATTGGCATTTCTCAGACATTTGCTGTGGCTGAAAGTAGATAATAATCGGTTATTCAGTGCCAGCATAGAAGAGTTGCCCTACTTGCAGATTGCAAGCTTTGCCAACAACCACATCAAGGACTCTAATGGCATTTGCCACCCACGTTTGGCCAGCCTTAACCTGAGAGGTGAGTGGTATACACTCAAGGATTCCCCTGAATCTAGAGGGTAACGTCTCCCTTTATGTTTTGCAGAAAAGGAATCCTGGACAAATTAATTATCACTGCCTATTGTTCTCATATCTAGGCAATGCAATTGAGGTACTATCAGAACTGAATCCAAATATCCTGTCAAAACTGCACACAGTGGAGTTGCGAGGAAACAGTCTAAAGTCTACAGCTGGAATCTTCTTGCCCAAACTCAAAAACCTGTACCTGGTAAGGGAACTTGTCCCAAACATCCTTTTCACTATATATAAAACTAGACATGGTAATTGTGTACATAATTATACCACAGAGTAATATAGTTATAGAGGCTACAGAGAAGCCCGAGAAACTCTGATGATGTGAAAGGTAGACCGTGCAAATGAAAATCTTCCAATTTTTGCCTTGTTAAAATATTTTTTTCCAAGTTTTCCTTGCAATACATATAGCAGCTTCAAAGACAAAGTTTATGCCTGATTGTGGCAAGGTAATATAGTTAAACAGAAGATGTGTTAAATTGCATAGTCTGATCTTTTGTATTTCAGAGTAAATATGATTTCAATCATTAACATGTAGAATTACAGTACAATGTTAGTGCACAGTTTCCCAAGCTTGACTCCAATTTCTGTTGATGCACTGTAATGATTTTACAAAGAACTCCACAGATCTGGGTTCAGATTCCCATTCTAGTTCCCATAAAGCCCACTGAATGAAGCAGCTACATTCTCAGCAGTCTAACAGTGTTATAGCAAGGATAAAAAACGAGTGGGAGGACAGAAATCATGCTGGGCTCCTTGAGGAAAGAAACAGCATAATCGTGAAATTAAATTAACAATAACAACAAAATGCCAGTGTTAAAATTGATCACTGGGGAATATAGAAGGGAGGGAACATTAGTGATGACTCAAATTTGTGACACATCATGTGCCAAGAATGTGACTGCGCTCATGCATATTTATTCACCTTAGGGCAATATCTTTATTACACTTAAGTTCACAATAGTATGCAAACTGTCAAGATATTCTTGACTCTTAATCAGGCAAAATGTAACAAAAAGATTTATAGGAGACAGAGGCAAATGCTGACTTGATTCTGAAGCCATAGAATCTATAGAGTTTAGATTGAATGCAGGCAATCCACCTGTCCCTCAGTTTTCTCCTTTTTTCTAAATAAGACTTGGAAAATGATATCCCTAAAATTAATTGCAAACACATAACTGGTTTATAAGGTCTCTTATTCCTCATGATTGGGTGAATGTACTTTCAATTCAACTCTGATATTCCGTTCTCTACAGCATACCCTACAATATCCTCTTTTTTTAGGCTCAGAATTCTATTAGTCGTCTGGAGGACTTGGAAAATCTGGAGCAACTCACAACTCTACACTTGCGTGACAATCTAATTGAAGTGTTGGATGGCTTCTCAAGCAACATGAAATCTCTTCAGTACCTCAACCTACGGTGTGTGGGTTTCTGTATCGAATATCAAAGTCACCTTGGAAATAAAGAGAATAATATGAGAAGTTATGTTTAAACCATGTCTTCCTAATAAATATCAATCTTTAATTTTTTTAAAAAATGTACTAGAACATTACTCCTATTGACTCTATTAGATCACAGCAACATGGGCAATCTTACATGGTTGTAGTTAAATTATTGGATATGAAGTGTGGACAATGGATTCTAGTTTACCAGTAAGTCACATTCATTCCCACAGGATTTTGCATAAAAAAATAAGAGGGAACTTTATATATGCCCCACCCTCATCCCCTAAACAAGGTAGGAAATGAGGCAAGGGCACAGAGGAGGCATCTGAATTATATAGCAATTATAAAAATAATAAATGACATTTGTTGTTCAAAATGAAATGTTAAGGTCAATGAAAATCAAGAGATTTACTTGCAATTACAGTAACTCCTATTTTGCATCATAAAGTATAACTACAGCATGTTCCCATTAGTGACTTCTAACATCTTCCTAGCATCACTCAAACATCATTGAGGCAATATAAAGATTGCTCTCAATATAATTACATCAGTACAATGATTATTCAGTGATTGTAGATAATACTACACTAGTATAGCTCACTAGTAAGATCTGATATAAGATACCCTAATATAAAGATGTTAGATTTATAGAAAATAAATAGTAGCAGCCAACAGACTTTTAAAGTTTCTAAGACATTTACTCTATCTGAATAGTGTGATTTGTATTTTAAACAGTTGCAGTTCACAATCATTAATTCCTATTGATCCCAATTGGTCCTAGTTGGTGATTGTTTTTTTACCATTAATATTATTATATTTAAATGTCCTGTGCCAAGAATAGCTTATTATGACCATAGCTTAATGGGAAGATTCTGACACCAGATGTCTTATAAAAGTAAATGATTATACAAGTAAAATAGGCCGACAAAGGAAACACTTTAAATTCAGAAAAACTCCTACTTGTTTTTTTAAAATAGATCATTTATTCTTCCCATTTCCTTCTGAAATTATTGCTTTCTTTAAATTATTATTTTCCTAATAGGGATATTTTGTAAGGCAGATATGTCTTTCCCATTTCTGCAGGGGAAATACAATTGCACAAGTACAGGAATTGGAAAAATTGCAAGTGTTGCCCATGTTACGAGCCCTGGTCTTGTTAGAAAATCCTTGTTCTGATGAGTCGGAATACCGTCTAGAATCCCTGGTCCTGCTCCCAAACCTGGAGCGCCTTGATAAAGATTTCTTTGAGGAAGAAGAACGCAATGAGGCTGCAGATATACGTCAAAGGCGAAAGGAAGAAGAGTTGGAGTTACAGAAAGAAAGAGAGAGAGAGAAGGAGCTTGAAGTGAGACAAGGAAAAATATATTTTTTTCTGATTAGAGGAATGCAAAATATAAAAGATCCCGCCCTTTTGTCTTTTGTTGCCTTAGATGCTTTTCTTTTAAGTCTACAATGGTGCCACATATGGATCATAATTAAGAGTGGGCAAGGGAAAATATGTTATGAACACTGGAGGGAGATGAATTCTATATGGATAATAAAGTTCCTTGCCAGGGTTGTTAAACTATTTTGTGTAGTTGTTTAGTCTTGAATGGTGCATCTGGATAGCTCTCATGAACTATATTATGTTTTTTATTACCTTAATCCTTAATAGTATTCCATTATGGCATAAATTTGTTGCAATACAAATTATTTTAATTGAAAGCCTACATTTGATGGAGGGGATTTAGCCCACAAAAGCTTAATTTCATAATAAATTATTTACAGTGGTCTTTAAAATTCTACTGCATATGTTATATTTTTATGCAGCATATTGTTATGACTTTCCTTTGGAAATTTGTAAACAAATGCAAAGTTGGCAGAGGCACAGGAAGAGAAAAATAACATCTAATTTAAGGAAATACAAATATACTGGAATCAAAAGATTATGTTGCATGGATAAAATTCTGAATTCTGCAATGTCACTAGCTCTAAAGAGACCTTTGAAAACAGAATAAATCATTCCATAACAGAGTTTATGGAACTGAAAGGAAGTAGGAGATGGTGCTATCTATACTATATAGCAGAAGATTTACAGGTGCATTTAAAAAAAAAAGCACAGGAAGCAAATAGATATTGGGAAACCATTGGAAAAACAAATGACTGATAATGTCATTTTATAAAACTATGGTGCAGCCACACTAAGCAGAGGATATAATATCTATAAAGAAGGTATTGAGTCTTACTAAGTAAAGATACTACAGAAGTATACAAGGATGTGGGTTGAATACAAAGAATCAATAAAGGTGATAAACAGTAGCTCAAAATAAAACGTGCAAGAAGATTCTTCAGCACAGACTATATAATTGAATATCAAATACAGTAATATATGGACACTGTCCCTATCTTACAAAAGTTTGAAATTATACTAAGACAAATATGTAGGAAACAGTTTGATTATTCCATTATTCCAACAGTATGTTCACCCCTGAGGTATAAATGAGTAAAATCATACCTGTTAAAATAAAGGTACTTCATTGTTTATTGTTTGTTGTGCATCCACAATATGCCCTAGAATTGTACAAAAATAAAAGGCAAATAATTCACTGGGGATGCCTCCTTGAAGTGGAATATCCAGATTAATAGGAGCTGGTACTCTTGGTACTTCCAACAGAATTTGCCAAAGAGAGTGTCTCTGAAGATTATGTTGTTCCTATCTACTATCTGGGCTATTAGGACGATAGTCATGGAAAATAACTCGCTTCTGATGCAGCTTGTATAGTTAGAGTATGCCTGATGTTTTGCCATTCTAAGATCCTCATTTGGAAATACTCTGAGCCTGTTCTTTTTCCCCATATTTTTCAGGAAGCAGAAGACAACACTCAAGAAGACTTAACGACTGAGTGACAAGTATATGTAAGTCCCCAGAAAGGAGTAAGAGCTGTAAGCTGCCTTCCAGAGTCTTCTTCCATGTGTTGTACAGCTCTGACCCAGTTATCACTAATCTTGGCATGTCACAACAGAAGGATATTGCATAGTTCCTGGATAGAACCATAGTGGATAGCATTTGTGGATGGTTGTCTGTTCTTTCAAATAAGTTGTGATTGAAGCATTTCAATAAAAAAAAGAATCTGGTGAAGCAAGGCAAAGCATGTTGATTTTGGCATCCCATTTCTGCAGCACTATCTCCCCCTCCCTTCCCGAGTCGCTCCATCCTCTACGTGCTGTTTGCAAAGCTCCCTAGAAATCCTGACTCATCGTCGGCTCTAGGTCACATGCTGCCATCCTGGCCCTATCAGGGGCGGCACTATCCCACCACTGCTGCTGTTGCTGCTCATCCAGCTACTGGCTCAGAGGATACAGAAGCTTCCCTTCAAGTCCTGCATCTTTCAGCTCACCATCTAACTCCTCTTAGCAGCACTGCACTAGGAGGGTAAGTGCCATCCCCATATCTCCCTTGTCTCCCCACTCCCAGTGACTTAACCCTGGTTCTCAGCAATTACCTCTTTAAGATTACTCCCTTAAGCATTACAAATATTGTCTTTGCCATTCTGAATTTTTTTTCCTGTTAGCTTTCTAACACATGACCTTCTGAGCTTTCTGTCTCACCTTTGGTGGCTGCAAATTCCTCTCTCTGGATGTTGTGTTTGTGATACCCGATCAGAACTGTGGAGTTGAGAGTTAGGGACAAAAAAAGTGATGCGTCCTTAACAGAGATGTGCAGGGAACCTGACAAGTCTTTTTCACCCTTGGGATCAAGCTGAGTTTTCCCATTATCACCAGCTATAGGCAAGTAGATGGTGTCACTGCAGACTACCACAACTATGATTGACACAGAATGATACATTGGACACCTAGGTTCCTCTTTGGGATCCTGAAAGGAAAGCAATGGCAGCCTGATAATCTCTTATTGCACAATTTTAAGATGATGGTGTGCTTTCCATCTTTTTGCTGGCATCTGGGAAAATGAAGATGTGGATGGGTTTCGTGTGACCAATGCCTTATCTGAAAGCCTAGAGGTGCAGACCATGCAGACATAACAACATTCAAACAGCTTCCCTTGGCTTTCTTGGGCTCCTCAACTGTGTCTCCTTCTCCCCCTCCCTGGCCAATCCTTATCCCTGCTTATCTGAGCATGACCTCCTTTCAGAACCAAACTGCTCCTGGTACCTCTGATTTTTCTTACTGCTGGTTTCAAAAGTACTTGTGTGGGAGAATGGGAAAGAGAGTGCTGGTGGAAGGAACTGAAGAATGAGGACCAATGTGCTTGGGGGTCAGGAAAGCAGCTTGAATAAATCTAGCTTTTCTGAACCTAAGAGTCTTTGAAGGATGGGGTCAAAGCAGAATATACAAACCAATAAAATGTTCTAACCTCAGTCAGTACTGAAATGACTCAAGTGTATCAACAGAACTGATGAACGGAGAATTCTAGATTGCTTACACTTTGGACTCTGCCAAAGAAATGCTGAGACTAATGGAATCCTCAATATGGATGCCAACAATACATGACAGAATGTAGAGAAGAAATAAATAATCTCCTGATACTTGAACAGAGAAATTTCTGAGCTAGTTGAATCTTGCCATCTCAGAGTGACAGCCTGGGATAACAGATCAGAATGATGGGTGGGAGAGGAATATATACTTTCAGGGGCCAGAAAATTCCAGCCTTAATGACTGACACTTAAAGATCCTGAGGGCTTTTCTTGCAAAGTGACTGCTATTTTTATGGATTAAAATGGATAGGAGAGCAGAAAACTTAATTCTGCCACAGTTTATACTATATGCTTAGTCTTTTCATTTGTCCGTTCTGGATCAGCCTTCATCCCCAGTCTCATAGGTCTCTCTTTTCTAGACCTTACTGTGGCTTTCATTCCGCTCGGTAGGCTGGCATCTGCATCACTGTGGTGCAGGTAGAGGAATGGCCATAAATTTCTTCCTGATGACACTAAAGGGCACTTTGGCTTCATCATTCTTATTTTCCTTTCAGATTATAGTCATTGCTTTAAAAATTTACAGTTTAGCACCAAGCAAGAAGGGGATGGTTGAGCAAGGAGGCAAGTCAACTAACTATTGGAAGGAGATTTCACTGGGAAGGAAGGAAGCTGAATTCTGCATTCTTTTCTGTATCTGACCACTTTCAGGGCTTTTGATAAGAATGGGTAGACCCCCTGCTTTCATGCTAATGAAGCAATTGACTGTTTTTTTTTCTCTGAACACTTCATTTGTATCCTTGACATCTTTATGTTCAGAATATTAGAGATGGTCAGAAGACACTGTCAGATATATACTGATGGTCGTGCTCATTCAGTCTATGCGGAAGTTATTTAGGCCATACAGTTTCAGGTTTAAAAGTTATTTTATTATTTACAAATATACAATAATGAACAGGGTGTCCTGCTGCATTTATTACCCTGACTGTATGGCTCAGAGGTTGAGAGGGAGAGAAGTTCACTGCTGTCTTGCTGAGATGGATGGGAAGAAATTAGGGAAGATATCCAATTGATTTGTGGGTATGATTCCAATAAGGGAGTTCATTGGTTTATACAGTCACATGGGATGTCTGTAGACTTAGAAGACTTAACCCCTTCTGGTGCCTGGGGCATCATACGTAGGCAATATCTGACAGACACATAGCACAATCTTATAGGGATGTAAGAATAGGCCCAGCTCTCTGTGAAACCTGGATTGGAGCCGAGGAAGAATTATGTGGGAGGTGCTCTGAGATTCATGAAGGAATTGTAGTTTTTACAATAAATGTGTGCCTGTTTTAGGCATGAGAGCTCCTCTGTGTGATTACTGGTATCTCTGGTCAAACACCTATCTTGCATCTATAACATGTAAGTTGTTCAGATAAAATGTAAATAGCATGAGTGGTAAAGAGCCTTTTAAATTAAAAATAAGAACACATCCAGCAAGGAAAAATTAAAATTTTCTTTATAGTAAGGCACTAATCCTGAGGAGTTGCTTAGTTCTACTAGTAATTTATTTGTACATACTCTATTTATGTATGTTAGCTACATTTGGCTCCTCCAAGGAGCTGAGAGAATAGTGGAATGTGTATAGATCTGCTGAGGTATAAAAGCAGTTAAATTCAGTATGTCTTACTTCCAAATAAGTGTAATTAAAATTGCAATCTGAAATGGTTAAAGGAGGAAGCTGTGTTTTGTAGCAAATAAATACATCCACTGAAAATAAATTGTTATATTCTTCATCTCCCCAGTAAAACCGCACATGCTGGGACAGATGGAATTTAGTTTGCATCAGGGGCAAGGCTTGTGAATTTCTTGTCTATTCTATGAATGCAGAAAAAAAGGAGAAATGCATACAGACCTCAGAGGTAGCTAAAATTCATTTAAGAAAGCAACTTTTCCCCCTAGTCTTTACTGTTCTTAGTCTTAAATTGTAAAGTAACAGTTCAAAAGATGTAGGTTGGTTCTGATCAATCTCAGAATTTAGGAATAACATTTGCATTCATGGTATAGGGTTTGAGTTGCCTGGGAAGATTTCAATCCTTGCAAAGAGCACATGTTAAATGATGGTCACGCACACATAACCACTTTGGATACTACACAATAATGGCATTATCTGGAAAGGTCACTGTTACTTCCACATCAGTACAATCAAGAAGTGTGCACAGTATAAACTCAAACTAATGCCATTGAAGAACTATAAAACAGGATATAGGAGAGTATTAATGTTTTCTCTTGCAAGGTCATTTCCACATAAGCTTTAAAACTGCTTAGATGGAGAGGTGGCCAAACGTACGGGTCTCTTGCTACTGTCTAGTGCTGGGTACCCATCTTGAAGATGGGTGGTCTACCAGATGAAAAGGGAGCCCAACGTAGCAGTACTTATCAGCGGGAAACTACCCATCTTCAAGAATTGCAGAGATCTGGAGTTTCTTGTAGAGAACCAGAAGATTTCAAATTTCTTTTGGGCCAGAGGTAAGCTGAGAATAATCTGGTTTTTAGTTTAATTACATCTAAATTTATTTATACTTAAATTTAGTTTTATGCCACACAAGTAGCATACAACATAGTTATTAATATAATGGAGCAAACCTGTGATGGATTAACAGTACTAAAAGGTGAGTCCAATTTGAGCCATAAAGGAATTCATAGGAAAGTCATAATCAAATTCTATGTAGTAAACTGTCCTACTTTCCTTAGCATAGCTCCTCTTTATTTTAATAGGATTTGTATAGGTGACTATCCTGAATAGATTCTGCCATGAAGTCCAAATCTGGATTTTCCATCTCTAATCCTCTGATAAATGTCATTACTTTTGCCTAGTGCCACCTCTGATACATTGGTCATGCCTCATACAGCACAATGCACCTTCATTTGTGTACTGCTAGAGTCCAAATATTTCAAGTCATTCATCGTTACTTCATTTATAAAAATTGCATTGTATTGAACAAGGAATTTTGACAAAGAATCTGCAACTACTTCATCAAAATACAATTTCCATAAGTGGAACCAATTTCCATGAGAAACCACAGTAGCCAAATAGCTATTCTTCAGCTACTAGGGAACATGAACTGCAGGATACTATTGTATTTACATCCTACGCTGAGGCCTCCCACAAGCATATAATTGGCTACCAAGAAAATAAAGAACTGGACTTGATAGGTTGAAGATGTGATACAGCACAGCCATATTAGCTTTTAAACTAGTTTCAAATTTGCTTGGGTTCTATTATACATTTGCCATCAGTTTTAACATACTTCTCTTTCTTTGATAGCAAAGGGAAATACTTTGGAAGGCAAATTTTCTCATTATGGAGAATTTATTGTGCTTTTTCAAGTTTGGGTTAGAAGTAGAAAGTGTCTTATCAATAGTATCAGCCTATGGCATGAGACCTTAAGAAACAATTGGTATGTGATCTAAGCAATTCAGGTCTAAATTTACAGCATAATTTTCTAAAGGAAGTTGTAGGATTGGAGGGGAATAGAAATGGGACCAAAGCAAGAAGAAATAAATTATTTTTAAAGCCTTCTGATTCTTGAATTCAAATAAATCCAACCTCCCCATTTTCAGCTGCCTATTCTCTTTTTGGGATGATACAAAAGTAGAAGAAAGCACATTCTACTAACAGAATAATATTTGGAAACATTAACTGCACAGTCTGTGATAAAGTAGATATCAGCCATTTGTGGCAGACAGCTAGATCTCTGGTCTTTTCCTTGAGTCAAAATACTATCCACCCAATAATATCCATCCTCATGTCAAGAAGAATATCACCATGGCAAGTGCTTTCCCTGTTGCCAATCCCCATTCTACCTGTACATCTGTTACTACCAGTTACCTGATTGCCCTCCAAAGTGACAAAACCTAACAGAATTCATAGGCTTGAGGCTACTTTTGGAGATGTCAGAATAAAATCCTACATTAGCACCATGAACACTAAAGACAACTTAAATTTGCCTCAGGAGCTGGAGCAAGATGAAGTCACTGCTATTGGACCCAGCAGAAAAATAGACATTAATACCTTTACAACCATGGTCAGAAGCAAAGGCAAATGTCCTCTGAAGAAAACACAACAGGGAATTGAGGAAAAAGCAGATTGAACCTCTCTCCTTCCTTCCTTCCTTCCTTCCTTCCTTCCTTCCTTCCTTCCTTCCTTCCTTCCTTCCTTCC
>WNWU01000064.1:1997859-2203118 GCA_012654045.1 Ptyas mucosa
TCCTTCCTTCCTTCCTTCCTTCCTTCCTTCCTTCCTTCCTTCCTTCCAATGCCTGTATGGTACCTGCATCATTTCCATAGCAAAAACCAAAGCTCTCAAAGTTGACAATTCCATCTTGCTCCACTGCAGCTGATGCCAGAAGTTTACTGTAATTAAAGAAGTGCAAGGCAGGCTGAATGACATCCAGCTGTTGTCTCTTGATATTGAACTACCATGAAACAGTTCCTTTTCCCATAGCCAGCAGTAGGGCTGGCTCTGTGAATGATGAGGCAGCACCTTATCTCCGATAAGAAATTCTGATCCATTTGGCAAGTTCAGGCCTCTGCCTTGCTGTTATGAGACTGCAATTTGTTGTAAGACTGCAGCCCACAGAACAGGTGTGCACATATTATGAAGACAAGACATTGGAAGCCAGGGCAGAAAAAAAGAGGGCACATTAACTGAAGTGCCTCTTTGCACGGCTAGTTTTCTCCCAAGGGTACAGGCAGTTCCCCACCACCTCCAAAATAAGTGTAACTACTTCCAAGCCTATATAAAGTGTCTTTCTCTTTGAAGAAATTTCTCCAGCCAAAGATAATACTACAAATCTTGATTACCTCTCCTAAGTGGGAGGAGCCCCTCCCAAGTCCTGGTCTACCAGGAAAGAGACACAGTCTTTCATTTGTGCCATTGCTCCCAAGGATGCAACTACAATGTGTCTGTTCAATGCCAGGAACAAAATCATGAAACATCTGAACAGGAAGAACAGAGAGCATTTTTCTCCCAGGGAGTCCTTAAATTGAAGAATTAAAGAAAAGACTTCTGGCTGAGAGGGTCTTATTACCAGAAAAGCAAATGACCTGCTGTAGCTTTTCCAAAATCAGATGGTGGGGAGTGAGAATGTTCTACTCTGGCTGGCTGACTCATCTGCACGGCAGCTGCAAGATTGTGAGATACGCCTTCAGCCTAAATGCACCTTAGAAAATTGCACCAGCTACTTTTAAGAGCCAGGGCTGTATGTCATGGTTGTATTCACAATGTAAGACTTTTGTGGCATTACCAACTACCTCCATTTTATCCTTCACACTCTTTACACTGTTTGTACACTTAAATTCTATTTCTAACTGAGGAGCCTTTTGATGGGAACAGAGATGTGAAACATCATAAGATGAAAATTTCAAAGCTAACTCTCTGTCTTCCATTCTCTTCTTGGGCTTTCTATCTTTATTCTCCCTCAGGAAATCCCATTTCCACAATGTCCATTGAGGAAATTCGTGCTCGGGAGATCCTAGACTCTCGTGGGAATCCAACTGTCGAGGTGGATTTGTATACCTCAAAAGGTACAAAAAACTGACAAGAAAGAAGCAGTTTGCATCTTTTTCTGCAGCCCATGCATTGAGCTAATGGATTTGTTCTATTGAAAGGAAGTGAGCTGGAAAGGTCAGGTGTTACCAACCCTAAATGACAGAAGAATTGAACAATATTTCTTTTTTCCTCCCATCTCTATCAAATGCCTCACATTGAATCTGAGCAATTTCAGTTTTAGCTGCGCTCACTTATTAATTCCCACTACTAGAGCCAAGAGAGTAAGGAAAGGAAAAATCCCTGCAATAGTGGGAAGATATGAAGCAAAAAGAAGAAGAAAAAATAACAACTCTTACATTTACATGCATACTTAGACCTCTGAAATTGATCTTGGAAGTTAAAAGAAATCATAGTATTTCTTCTTTGACAATATGCTAATTTTGATGCTCAGGTCTGCCCATGTACCCATCAGACTTGGCCAACAGACATTGAGCCTACTCTAGTTTTTATTCAAGCCCAATGGGAATGCTTTCTGTTGGAGGATTCTTAGTATTTGTAATCAAAAGGCAAAAAGATGGAAGTGATGGGAAAGCATAAATAAGTAGTAAGATACTATTTATACTTCCAGGGAATTTCATGAGCTTCTGATCAAAGTTCATGAGCATGAGAACAGTGTTATATTATGAAAGGTATTCTCAAATCGTTATAAGGAAAGACAGATAGCTTGATACATGTTGAATTATATAGTTTAAATAACTATAATTCCATTAATTTCATTACAATTGTATTAATGTAATGTATAGTAATTACATTTGTAATATAGCTATAGCCATAACTTTGGAAAATTGAAGCACAGCTATTTCTTATGGAATAACTGGTCAATCATACTGCCTACATGGTTTTCACCATGTCTTTAAGAAATAATGATATACTTAAAGTTGCTTTTTAAAAAAAAAAAATGAAGGCAGCTGTGTAACCAGAAGGGATAGTTCACTGCTTTGGTGGTCTAAACCAGGGGTATCCAACCTTGGCAACTTTAAGACTTGTGGACTTCAACTCCCAGAATTCTCCCACAAGTCTTAAACTTGCCAAGTTTCTACACCCCTGATCTAAGCTATTATTTCTATGAAAGATCCCCATGTTCTGATTTCTTCTCAGGAATGTTCAGGGCAGCTGTACCAAGCGGTGCCTCCACTGGCATCTATGAAGCTTTGGAACTGCGTGACAATGATAAAGCCCGATTCCTTGGCAAAGGTAGGGGCATTAAAACTGGAATTACCAAACAATATGGAACAATTCTAGGGAACACTGGTTGTTTATGCCTACTTGTGTGTCTGTGTGTACACATAGACTGCCACCTGCTTTTGAACTAGCAACAACAGCAGATGTTATGGTGTAAAATTTCTGCAAACCGAAATGACTCAGAAAAGCTGATAGACTCACAATCTCTCTGTATTTATTTTTTACTGCCTCTGTGTGACTCTACATCTTTTCCCTGTCTGTAGGGGTTCTGCAGGCAGTGGATCACATCAACAGCACTATTGCCCCTGCTCTCGTGAACTCTGTAAGTTGCCCTTTAGTCTTAATCTTCTCATATTTTGCTTCTATGTGTGTTCTCCCTCCTGCCTGCCCCCTCTCTCTCCCTTGCACTTCCATACAACGATTTTGTAACAGTTTGAAATAAGTTCTGAATTTCTGACTTTGCCAGATTTCGACAGGACTGCAAACATAATCTGATTCATTTTTGGCTTGATGATGGTATAATTGAAATACTGCAAAACTGGGTATGATGGTGATGGCTTGGCTTGCTTGGTTTTTGAAAAACAGACACTTCATTTCTCCATTAGAGGGAACTATTGCTTCATTTCTCTTCCTGAGCTTTGGATTGTGTAAGGGAAACACAGTTTTTTGCATTTTACTTTCAATAACTCGGGTGAATAGTGAAGCACCAATCTACTTCCTTCCTTCCTTCCTTCCTTCCTTCCTCCCTCCCTCCCTCCCTCCCTCCCTCCCTCCTTCCTTCCTTCCTTCCTTCCTTCCTTCCTTCCTTCCTTCCTTCCTGGTAAAAGATTTTTGCTTCTGAATCTATAACATTCAGTTCTGGGTAGTAATTTTTGCTCCTCGTTTTTGCCTCTGAAAGCTGAAAGAAGCAGAGATAATATGGATTGTATTCAAACAGTTTCTGTAGATGTGGAGCATGAAAATGGTGACCAGCCTTCCTTTCCCCTCATTTTATTTATTGACAATAAATAAAGGCATAGGTATGATCAAAAGACAGAAGATTTTTTTCCCCAATGAAGTTCAATCAAACAGTGAATGCTGTGCTACAGGACTAAATTTCAGTGAAATTAAAGGTCGTTTACCAGGTAGTTTTATCCAGATTTCTTCTATTTAAGAGATGAATCTTTCTTTCTTCAGGCCTTTTCAGTTGTGGAGCAAGAGAAGATAGACAACTTCATGCTGGAACTGGACGGCACAGAGAATAAATGTAAACCCAACTTTTTTCTTCATTAAAAAAAATGGGGGAAAGGTCATGAAGGGAGGGCAAAAGAGCAGCACAATCCAGTAGGACTAAGACTGAATAGCTAACTGTAGGGCAAGAATGGGGTGGCGGAACTGCAATTTGGAATCTCAGTACTGTTGTATTCCTTTCAATCCACATTCAAAAGTCAAAGGAGAACAAAATCATGATTAATTGAGAACGGGAGGTTTTTATTAACACAGCTCGCAAAAACCACTCCTTTCACATTGTATTCTTATGCTCCAGCAAGAAGGCAAATTGAGACTAGTAAACTGACAAACATCCAAACAATTAAAGCAGGCGAAGGATTGGGACCAGCAAATAAACCCAGATTCTGAATGCAAGAGAAGGGTGTAGGGCTTAAGCAAAGCAACACACAAACCCCTTCCTTAAATTCCTTTATTTTCAGTTCTGAAAAAAATCTGTTTATTGGTATAATAAACAGAGCTAAGATCACAAATATAAGGAGGCAACTGGATGAAAAAGCAACACTTATTTGAAGCTTATTTGTCTAGTCCCTTTGTTCCAAATGACACAATTACATCAAATGTGTTATTATTATCTTTGCCACTTCCTACATTATTCTTTGTTGCTAAGGTTGTCTACAGTTGAAGGCAAAACATTTATTTTTGTTTCTTATTTTATGCTTCCTAAATACAAACATATACTGTATACTATTTTGGGTTTGCTTTGACGTCATTGTTTTCCCGTTTGACACTACACATCTTATCTGGCAATAGCAGTTTCTGTGTGCAGCTCTCACCCTGCCACGCAATGCTGAATATAATCTTGGTCCCAAAATAGATTCTTTCCCGTGTTAGAGAATTAATGGGAAGAAGAATTCCAATCGAATTGAATGAGGCTGAGTTCTAAATAGAGCTACCTTGAATTGTTCTGCATTTTTCTTGATCTCACACTCCTACATGAATTTCCCCAGTCTTTTTCGCAATATAAATTTTGAATTTGTAAGGGAAATTTCTGGTATTTTTCAAGTAAAATGATGAAAGTTGAAACAAAAAAGATGAGAATGTGAAAAAAGATCAGATTAAAATAAGAAAGAAAAAGATGAGTCAAAAAGGGAATAGCCCCTCCCATTTTCCACAAACACTGGAAACAATGCAATCTATCTGTTGATTCTTTCCATTCTTCCTTTGAGATAGACTTAGGCTGCAAAGCACTGCCACTGTCTTGTTAGTCTTCTCTCTGCAAAGAACAATGCAAATAATTTATGTCCGAATGAGGTCGATAGAAACACATAACCAATCCCACTAAAGCAACAGGGCAGACGAGTATAAAGCTGTTCTGCTAAACTGACTTCTCTCTCTTGTTTTGGGTGCATGCCTTTGATGCTGGACTCCTTCTTATGGATTGTTTTCCTAGTAGTGCTTGGAGTGGATGTATTTTGGCAGGATCAAATGCAAAGGCCTAAAAAAAAAAGAATTGGCTTTGGAGATTCTACACAGTGGCTCCAAATCAATACTGATTGAATGTACCCTGTTTCCCCTAAAATAAGACATCGCCTGATAATAAGCCCAATTGGGCTTTTGAGCGCATGCACTAAAATAAGCCCCCCCAAAAATAAACCCTCCCCAAAAATACTTAACTGCATGTGCAGCCGGTCCCCGCCATTTCCTCTGGTTTCCTCCACACACCCCAAAATAATAAGACCTCCCCAAAAATAAGGCCAAGTGCTTATTTCGGGGTTCAAAAAAATATAAGACAGGGTCTTATTTTCGGAAAAACATGGGTATGTTCTGTGTAGTTTAGAACAAATAAGCATTCTCACATGGGATGGGCCTTAGCAGCAACAACCAGCCAAAGAAAGACCAGCAAAAATACATTTCAGGTATATGAGGGAAAACCCAGCACACCAAGGATGGACTCTAGCTAAAAAGCTCTGGAAAGTAGAGGAGGGAATGTTAGCTTTCCTCTTGAAACAAATAAACTGCTACTGTTTGCAGACTACTCTTGGGTAGGAAACCCAATGGAAAACTTCATGGCAAAATTAAAAGCTACTATCAAAGCCATGCAGGGAACCCCAGGCCAGATTAGTAGCAGATGCTGTGGAGTAGCCTGATACTGGTAAAATCTTTGGGTCAAAGATCTTTTGCTATAATCTCTGGTTATGCTATATTCTAATCCATTTTGCAAAATTCACAGCTAAATTTGGAGCGAATGCCATCCTGGGTGTTTCCCTGGCTGTCTGCAAAGCTGCCGCTGCAGAGAAGGATGTACCCCTGTACCGTCATATTGCTGACCTGGCTGGAAATTCAGATCTCATTCTGCCAGTCCCTGTAAGAAACTGGTGATGTTTTCTTGATTTCACACCCATAAAACTGAGGTATGGAGCAGAGAGTCAGGTAAAGAGCAGATTGAACGAGGATCCAAAAGAACTGGATTTTCCCCAATACACCATACACTTTTATAGTCCTTTGCATGCATGCTAGTTTTATATCCATGTTAAATATACTGTAGGAACTTTCAAAGCTTATCTTTAGGGCTAGGATTATAAACATGGTATTTTAGTTCTATGTAAAAGCAAAATACTTCTAACAAAATGTTCTTTGCCTCTTTATTCAATCACAATACCTAGGATATTTAGAGATGAAAGAAGCCATTATGATTAAAACAATTTCAGACCATCATTTACAACTCTAGTATGGTGCTTTAAGATATATCACTGAAGATCCCCTCTTCTTGTTTTTTGTTGCTAAATTCTTCCAGGCTTTTAATGTGATCAACGGAGGGTCCCATGCTGGAAATAAACTGGCCATGCAAGAGTTTATGATCTTGCCTGTTGGGGCTGAAAGCTTCCGGGATGCCATGCGCATCGGTGCTGAAGTCTACCATAATCTCAAGGGTGTGATCAAAGACAAGTATGGTAAAGATGCCACCAATGTAGGAGATGAAGGGGGCTTTGCCCCAAACATCCTGGAGAACAGTGAAGGTGAGGAAAAAAAATACAGCACTAAGAGATACTGTACTTTGAAAGAGAAGTCTTTGAAAATCTCACTTAGAAGGGATGTTCTAAATTCTTTAAAGACATATTCTCTTCCTAAATAACCTGCCTCCATTTCTGCCTTTCAGCTTTAGAGCTGCTCAAGGAAGCCATTGAGAAAGCTGGTTATACTGATAAGATTGTGATTGGCATGGATGTGGCTGCATCAGAGTTCTACAGAGATGGCAAATATGACTTAGACTTCAAATCCCCTGATGATCCCAGCCGTTACATCTCTGCTGATGAACTGGGTGATCTCTATCAGAGCTTTGTACGGGACTATCCAGGTGAGTGACTACGTATGGTCGAAGCCTCACTACTGAAGCTAAAGACACTGAGACTTCCTCTATTTGCAGTCTGGGGCATATTGTAATTTTCTCATTTCCTTTTGTTTTTGCAGTGGTATCCATTGAGGATCCTTTTGATCAGGATGACTGGGAAGCCTGGTCAAAGTTCACAGCTAATGTAGGGATTCAGATAGTGGGAGATGACTTGACAGTGACCAACCCCAAACGCATTGAGCACGCAGTTGAGGAGAAGGCCTGCAACTGTCTACTGCTTAAGGTCAACCAGATTGGATCAGTCACTGAAGCTATTCAAGCGTGAGTTGTCTTAAGCCACTCCATTCTCCAACAGCCACTGTGCTATCAAGTACCCATTCACAGTTCCAACAATTATCTTCAGGAGACAAATCCACTAAGTTTATTATATTCACTTACAGTTGTAAACTGGCTCAAGAGAATGGCTGGGGGGTGATGGTGAGTCATCGATCAGGGGAGACTGAAGACACCTTCATTGCTGACCTGGTGGTGGGACTCTGTACTGGGCAGGTAGGTTCTAACGAGTGGAAATCATGTCTTGTCTCCTTTTGGGAAGAAGCAGGCAACAGCTAGAATATTGCCACTCTTGAGACAGAATCGAAATAGACAGAATTGATTTGGTGTCTGATACAAATGAGCATTGTGGGAGAAAAATGTACAAAAGTGTTAAAAAAGAGTAGACATTTCAATCAATCAGATACAAAATTTCAGTCACTCTAATAACCAAGAAGACAGTATGTGTAAATGGGAATGTTGGATACTTAAATACAGTCCCAGAAGAACTGGGATGTCAAAATCAGATGAAATATGGAACATATTGCTATGACATAACAGCTGGGATAATTTTTATTCTTTCTTCCAATGTTTTCCATACCAACAGCACTGTGTGATATCTTGAGCAGAGAGAGAGAGAGTGATCAGTCTGAAGTCATATACTGAGATTTCATGGCTGAGTATAAGCTTGAATCTGGTCCTTCTTAGTCCTAATTTAGCATCTTAAACACGGTTTCCTTTTGTTCAGAAGAAAAGAATGATGATGTGGGTAAAGTAAAAGACTGGGACAGAACAAATATTTCCATGAGGAGGCTGTACTTTGGGTCTTGAAACCTGGGTGTCAGGGTTCCAAGTAACACCCCCAACGAAAGAAAACTCCAAGGCTTGAGTTTACTCAAAGTTACATTTTATTAGAGATGTCATATTAGCACATCTGGGAAAACCTGAATCTGAAAGTTTCCAGGTTTTCCCCACCCAAAGAAAAGTTCAAGTCCCTGCCCAATACCCGCAAGTCCATCACATGGTCCAATCAAAATACCGTCCCAACTGGAGATGCCTCCCTGTTCCAGACTTCCAGGTGCAGGGCAAGTTGGCCTTGACTTTTTGAGAAAGGAATGTTATTATGACTATATATCACCCATGCTCCATACAATCCCCCCTCCCAGGCAGGTCTGAAGGCCTAATGCAAAAGATGGCTTCCAGGCTTGACACTGGGGAGATTTCTTGAAAAACGATAGGCAATGAAAAGGACAGAAACATGGCAGCAAATGATCTTGGGGTCAGCTCGAAGCATAGGAATAGCAGGGAGTTGTACTAGAAGATCTCCAAGCCTCTTCCAAATCCGTTATTCTATTACTCTATGATTGATGCCAGTAACCTTAATATCTTCCTCTAAAGAAATACAGAAACATGTCAGCTAAGTACACTATGCAGTGAAGATTGAGTTGCTCCCACCTCTCAATTTCTTCTGACAAGCCTCTAGGCATCGAACTTCTGGGGGGGGGGGGGGGAATGATCCATTTGCTTCCTGCTTGATAGTTAACAAGTTTGGGGCAGAATATGGGAGCAGAGGAAAATAAACAGGCAAGGTTCTGGTAACAAGAGAATGGGCTCTTTCTTCTCCCCCCCTCTCCCCCCCCACTTTAAAGCAAACCTTTGCAGAGATTGTGCAATTAGCAAAAAAAAGTTTACTTTAGGTTTATTCCTCATCTCATATACCTTTGATATCATGACAGAGTTCAGATAAGCACAGAAAATGTTTACTCTTGGCGGGCTGCCTTTGTCTATAATTGACATGTTTGTGTGAATCTCCATAAAGTATTACTGAATTGACATTGACCTTTGCAGATAAAAACCGGAGCTCCATGTAGATCTGAGCGACTGGCAAAATATAATCAACTAATGAGGTAAGAAATGTGAGGGAAGTAAAGTGGATATGCCTGTGAGTGAGAAAAGAGAGTGAATGAGTTTGGGGGAGATGGGAATATTAACCTGCATCATCTTCCAGTAAAGGTCTGTCCCACTAGATTGGACTAATATAACAAAGGGAAATTTTTGTTGCTAGAGATTCATTGGATCCTGTTGCTACTGCACAGCAATGCAAGCACGGACACAGCACTAGAGCATACATGTGCTCTGGTGATTGACAAGGTCATCAAAACAGCTTGGCATCCTCAATGTTACCGTTGTCTACATAATGCTGGCCTTGCCTTGGGCCCAGGCCAGTAGTGGGTTTCAATTTTGGCCGCTATCTGTTCGCTTGTAAGCATGTGCATGCTTGTGCAATGTTCTGTGCATGCACAGAAGCTTCTGCGCATGCGCAGAGACATCCGGGTGGGTGGGCAAAGCCTCCTGCCGCCGCCGTTACCGGTTCGCCCGATCTGGGGCGAACTGGTAGCAACCCACCACTGGCTCAGGCCATCACTACAGCAGATTTATCCTGTTGTTTCTTGATTGCCACAGACAGCTGCCAAATACAAAGAGTAATCAAGAGAATAAGGAGTAGAGATCCTTACGTTGCAGGTATTTCAGGTTTCTGTAGAAAGACTGAGTTCTTCTAAGATTCATTCTGAAGGCAGGCTTCTGATGGAAACAGCAGGGAATCTCTTTCAATTGCTTTTCTAGGCCAAATTCTTAGGGGCCTCCAGAGGGAAGTCTTCTAGTAGTACCCAACAAAACATCCTGCACATCTGTTTTTCTCTCCTTACTGCATTTTTTTAATGGAAAATGAGATTTGTCAATGGAAATCATGCTCTTAAGGACCAGCCCATGGAAAGGCAAGTGGTTAATGCTTGCATTTCTGGCACAGGTAGTGGGGATAAAGAAGCAGGAGAATCTACCAACAGGAAGTCATGCTCCGCATCTGGGCAGAACACCATGGCTAAAGTAGAAGAAGAGGTTACAGCCCAGAAATAAATTTTTAAGCCAGGTTCATTTACAGCCAGTTTATGAACCAGAGTCCAGGGGGTTAAGGCCATGGTGCAGAAAAACTGATAGTCATGAAATAAAGATTTGGAACAATAATTAATGTTCCCCAGAATTATTCTGTCAAAACCATACCAAGAGCATAGCACAAAATAAGGAGTCCGAAATAAAACCAAGAAATAGCCAAGGTTCTGCAGACCTGTCTAACTGTAGCTAAAACCACTGTCCTTAATTTCATCATCAAAAGAGACCCCAGATAAAATCAGCTTCATTGAAGACTAGCATCATTAGCAGACTCCACTGGAGGATCAAAATAGGCAAGATGGCACTTGCAACATCGTGACTGAAACCCCACTCCTTTGTACATGCAAACAAAAGAGACGGAGCTTGGACTGTGATGCTTATCTTAACCCCCAATGGATGCCTCAGAGCAAGGTTGAAAAGTTATTGCCTGTTATGAACATTGATGTTTGTGGAGGCATGTTCTACGGACAGATGAGTTTAAAGGGGAACTCTTTTAAGTAGCAAAGCTATCAGTATATCTGGTGGCAACTGAATATTCTATTGCAAGCTGGCAACTTTTCCTGATGGTGAGAACAATTAATCAGGGGAATGGCTTGTCTTCAGAAGTTGTGGGTATTCCATCACTGGAGGTTTTCAAGAATAGATTGGAGCCATTTGTCCAGAATGGTATAGGGTTTCTTGTCTGAACAGGGGGTTGCACTAGAAGATCTCCAAGGTCCTTTCCAACTCTGTTATTCTGTTATTTAGTTTAGAACTTTGGACCAATCATGAAGCATGGCAACAGTAGTGGTTTGAAAATTTTATTACTTCAGAACCCGAATTACTTGCTATCACTGATGAAAACATGGATTCTGCTTTGTATCAGAGAAGGGTATCTGAAGCCAATATGAAAGTAGATGTTTAGCATCGCTGAAAGTGATTCTGTAGTAGAAAGCTTGATAACACTGCAGGACAGAGATATCAAATATACTAACAAGTCAACAAGAGAGTGCGTGAAAAAGAACATATTCAGTGTTTTGGAATAACCACACCAAAGTCCATAGCTAAACCACATTGAAATATTGTGGCAGGATGCCTGAGATGAGCTGTTCATGCTATAAAAATCTCCAGTGTGACTGATGTGTAGCAATGTGGCATGGAGGAATGAGCGAATATTCCACTACAATGCAGCAATATGAAAGACCGATCACCCGTGAGCTAGATACATCACGCGCTGGCCACACCCATTTAGCAAAGGGGGGGAAAGTTGCGATACATCACCTGACGACAACGTGATGACGTGAGTTTAACACCCCTGTCCTAGCACATCATGTGGCCTATTTTATAAAGTCAGTGAAACAGCTACCAAACTTAGTTGCTACTTGTTTCCCCATATTCCCTTGACACAGTACACCAGGCCCTCATTTTTGGAATCATTTAGTGGCAACAACAAGCAAACATTTTTTAAAAATACAACACATTTTCCCATCAGAACTGTATTTTCCTCACGGAGAGCCATTAAAAGCTTTGAATAAAAACAGGAGCTGAATAAAAAATGGTTCCAGTTCATAGCCTGTACTTTTATAGTACACTGTCCTTTGTTGGGTTCCACAGAAGGAGGTGTTCTGACCTTAAATTTCATGTGAAATTAACTTTTTTTGGATTATATTTAATATGTGGCCGATATCCATAATATCCATAATACAGTCCATTAACTATCTGTCTGCATTCCACAGGATTGAGGAAGAACTTGGTGATGAAGCTCGCTTTGCTGGGCACAACTTCCGTAATCCAAGTGTCCTATAAATGCATCCTGGCATACTCTGGCCATGCCTGCTATTTCAGTGCACAGACTCTGAGTGCCCATTAGATCACACCTTCCATCGTCCTTGTTCCACACTCTCCTGCTCCTGGTCTTCTCAGACCCACTCACTGGAATTGCCCAGGATATGCAAAGACTGACGCTTCCTTTTGCCTGTCATGATGCAGTGCCGCAAGTCAGCTTTGTCTGTGTTGCGCAGTGTCTGCTGTTTAGACCTGCTTGAGTCATCGTTATACCCAAGTACAAAATGGTGTCAGCATGTTTGCCCTGGTGTTTGGCCAGTATTTTGCACATTTGAAGATTGTCCTTAAATTGGAGTCCAGATTGTATTTGCTTATTGATACAAGATGGTGTTTTTGTGTTTTTGTCCCTTGCAATATCAGCATCTATGTTTTGATCCCTGTGAGTTGTGTTTAAACCTGTGTGCTGCATATTGTCAGTAACTGGTTGCTCCATTTGTATGTGTGACAGAGAGAGGGAGAGAGAGAAAAAACAAGTGAGAGAATATATGTTCTTACCAGCCTCAAAATACAATTTAATTACTAGCATTGTGTGTATGTGTGTGTGTGTAGGTTGGTAGATCGTATGAATCTGCATCCGGGATTAGGCGCTCATTGATCCAAAGATTGAATTGCTGTAGATTTTTTTCTGAATGTGAAGGGCAAGATGTCTTGTATAATACACTGGATTAGTGTGCCATGTTTTATGGGGTGCTGTGGGTAGTGCATTGTGGGCATGTTCTTGCAGTCAGCACTTTGCTCAGATCTCTCTCCCTCTCATTGCTGCTTGGATGTTTGGTCACATTTTATTCTCTGCCTCTTCATCCATTTTCCTCTTGCTCTGCTATCATTTCTGCTTTAAGCCACAGAGGTTTCACATTCAACTCCCTCCTCACCCAATAACAAACAACAAAAGAAAAAAGAGAAGAGAAAAAACCCCCCAACATCTAGAAAAAAGTAACCAACAAGTAAAACCTCAATTCAATTAAATTCTGTTTCAACCCTGAGTGTCCTGCCTCTGCTTGAATATCTGTTATTTATTGTGGGAAGTGGAAATACTCTAAAAATGGGTGAAATACTCTAGAAGGGATCTGACAGTTTCCAGAAGTCTCAAGACAGAAAGATTCAAGTTGGAGCTTGTTGGCAATACAAGTGGAGCTAGTGGGGCCAGCTGAGGAAGGCTGTTCATGAGGAGAACCTGTCTATACCTGTGCTTCAAAGGTAGATCCTGCTAAAATAATGCCAAAATATGCAGGGCAAATAAGTGAAAATTCTCACTAAACCAGAGAGAAAATATTCTCCTATTATTGTTTTCCCTAGAGATCCTGAAGAGAAGGATGTCCTGTGTGGTGCTGGCTATCAACTTGCCTGGCTTTAAAAAAAAGGGGCCCAATTCATGGAAATTATGGGGTCAGTGACTGTCAGCCTTGATAGCATCATGACTAGGCCTCCTGATAGCATCATCTGAAGGCCTCCTGCTGGGAGACTAGTAGGCTTCCTTGTGAATGTGGTTGACCATTCTGATAACAGATTGATGGACTAGATGGGCCAGGGGGCTGATCCAGCTGGCTCCTGCTTATGTTCTTGTGTAAGGCTAAATTCTTATAATAGTGGCTTATATCACAAGGCCTTGAGACCTTGAGGGATAAATATAGCCTAAGGAAGTTGAGAGAATTGGAATTATTAAAAGGAAAAAGTCCATTTCTGGGCCTGCTAGAGCTATTGATCTTTATTACTCAATGCCACTTAAAGCCCAGAGCTCAAATCAAGTGCAAGGTGTTTGGGAGCAGATCACAAATTTGCTTTAACATTTCTATGAGTGTACTTCAATACTGCCCTTCAAAATTACAAATTATGGCTATTTTGACTGCAGCCAAGACAAAATCCAGCATTAAATACAGAATGTTTTTGCCTTAAAATATATTTAAATTTTTTTAGTCCTTCCCTTAAAATACCTTAACAACAGGCCATAATTTTAAAAGATGGTGGCTTCAGGAAACCAAGAAATGGTTTCTCTCTTTTTAGTAATTCCAGAGCTCTCAACATCTTTAGGGACTTGAGAATTTATTTCAATTTTCTCTTGGTGGCTTTGAACTTCATTTTTGGAAATGGCAGATGGTGTATGGTGTACGGTGGTGCAATCACTTTCAGTTGCCTTACCATTCCTTGGAAGCCCATATGTCCCAATTGGAAAGAGCCCTGGGGAAGATCTCTAGTGAGATTGTCTCCATGGGATTAACTAAAGTGAATCAAGTTAGAGAGACTCAACTGCTGGATAGATGATTACACACAGAGGAAAGGAGAAGACACATCCTGCAGAGATATGAACTGATAAATGGAAGAAGACACACTTCAGCATATGCATTTCACTCAATTTCTCTTCTTGGAAATGATTTCTGAAGAAAGTTTTCCATCAGATTGAATGAAAATTGGTAGAAAATATGCAGAACTTTTTTGCCCAATGTTAAATTTAATTTAGCTCTACATGTATTTTTAAAATAGCTTTGTTAAATGTGAAAACATTTTAATTTTTATCATTCTAGAAAAATATGCAGAACTTTTCTGCCCAACACTAACTTTAATTTGACTCAATTCTTAAAATAGATGCATTATTAAATGTGAAAACATTTTGTTAATCTGCATCATTCATTATGACCCTTTTAATGTATCTTTAAGCATCTACCAAGCAATCTGCAGAAAGAGATAAATGAAAGATTCCTCAAAATGTCTTCTCTCCAAGAGACTCTTAAACCGAGAGTTGTTGCTTAGGAACAAAGCTGGCTTTGCAATTTTTTTCAAGATCTCTTTTACCCAGAATAGCTTGCAATTCTGTCATTTTTGTGGATGTGATTATTCATAAGGAATAGAAAAGATCAATAGCCAATGGTAAACCACATTTATTATATTTTAGTGAGAAGACACTTTTTTTAAAAAACTGCCTCTGTTGAGTTGAACATATTCTATTTCTAGACTGACTACAGATTTGAAAACTATTGCTCCAAAGTATAGATAAGAACCTTACTTATTTTTTGCCAGTAGAAGTATAGGCAATATATTGAACAATAGGCAGTTGAACACAAAGAAACTAAAATTTGGGTCCCAGCACCACAACAGAATGGAAAGGAAGGTTGGAACCATCTATATAGGAAGGCAATGAAAATGTGCAAATACTTGCAAATGAAGATCAGGAACTGGGAAAAGGTTCAAATAAGATGTGAAGCCAGGCTCTGGGATTACAGTCTGGGAAATATGGAATGAACCCTTTAGGTCAAGGCCAAGTGGAATCGAAGACAAACCCATCAAACTATCCATAGATAACATTATATTTCATGACAATTACAGGATATAAATTGTAATTTTCTAGATGCTTTAGGGAGGTTTATAAATACAGAGAAATGCTACAATCTCTAAGTCCTTTTCCTTTGATGAAAGAATTTGAAAAGAGTAGGACAATTACCTCCAAATCTTTCACAATTAATCCTACTGTCGGTTTCTTGGCTACATTATCTAATGTGTATAAATGGATGGGAATAGGATATAAAAAAATAAAAACAGTTCTTACTATTAGTTGTTAAATAATATTGCAAAACTTCAAAGAATTAAAAATTATCTTTTATTGGATCTGTGACATTCAGGTATTGTATGGGAAACTGCACCTTGAGAAAAAAATAACACACAGTGTCATTTAACCAAATCTAGTCAACCTATATTAATAATAATTTCCTAATGGATTACTCTTGTCTGAATAAACATTCTTTTGGTTTTATTATGGATTATAGATGACTGTATTTCTCAAATTACAAATTATTATATATACTTAAAATAATTTTACACATAATCTCATATGTCTTTCTATTGTTAATCTCTTGGTGTAAGTGCTGAATTTTATTTTTGTAAATTTTTTAAAAATTATATTTTATGATAATTTTTTTTTGAGAAAGGAATCATTGATACGGGCAACTTACTTATTCAATTTTTAGACAATGCTGACGGTATTCTAATACATTTTATTAATCCTATTGACAATGTTACTAGAAGAGGATTTTATTAATACCTTCTTTAAAATGCCTAATAAGTACTTCAAAAACATTAATAATTTTGCATTACAGTTTCCTTCTCCATCCTTGAATATATATTGATACTGATCCATTAACAACATTCTGTGCAGAAAATCAGAATTATTTAATTAGGTGCTATGTACACTAAGAGTGTTAGATGCAAGCGTTCAGATTCCATATTCAGAATATTAGTGTTGCATGTGTAAATCACTAAAGTTGGACAACACACATAACATTGAAATGGTCAGCAAATGTTAAATTTGATGTTTCCTTGATCTGAGCCAGCAAGGTTTTCTTTGGTGTTAAAATGAGCTGCATATTTTGAACACATTTTCTATACATAACAGACCTTTCCATTTGAAATACTGTGTTTAGGAAGGTTGAATTACAGAGTATATTTATAATTCAATTATTAAAATCCACTGAACAAACATCTTGTTGCTTTTAAATCAATCTATATCAGAGTTTTATCTGCTTAATCTTCCTCAATCCTGTATAGTCAAAATTTCTGTTTCCTGCTCTACTCTTCCATGCCTCCATCACCTATATTTTAGTGGATATAGAAAACAATCTAACAGTGTTTCAGAAAAATGAGTGCTCAGGAAGCTGTGGAGAACTAAGAAGACACAAGGAAAAACAAAGAATTTTCTATTTGTATAATCGGTTGGATGAAATGTTTATTACTCTGCACTTTAAAATCAGTGCAAAGCCCATATTACTATCGGTCACGATGTGTGGGATTTTCATTGTGCTGTAATCCCCAGCCCTATTTAGTTTTCCACATCGCTAGACCCCAGATTCTCAAGTCACCTGGATTTATGGCAGGCACAGATGCGCAACTTGTAGCTCCTGTTCTCAGTGCAAATACTTGAGTATAATCCTCTGAAATCTTCCAGACATTGCTGCCAAATTGTATGATATAATGTGACAGAACAGAGACATCATTAAATATGTGGGGAGTGATGATACCAACTATATTTAATTTAACTATGATTAAGTTGAAATTAAATTAATTTCCTGCCAACTTCTTTGCCCTTGCCCCACCCAAGCTTTGGCATCCCCCCCCCAGCCCTTAGCCCTAAGAAATTGCAGACACAAAGATGTTATTGGCTCATTTTTGAACTAATATTGCCCAGTGGGCAATTCTGCTCTGTTTTATAAGGTGTCACAAAGGATAATAACAAGGAGCATTCTGGGAGCTGTAGTTCAGAGAACATTGTATAAAACTCCATTTTATTTCTGTCTCAGTCTTCTCGCTTCAAAATGTGAACCGTTCAACAGGTAAGAAAATGAGGAAACGTCGTGGCAGAAGGCAAGGGACCCTATACCTTCCACTAGAGGGCAGAGGCATATAAGCACAAGATCTTAAACGTGACCTAATAAAAAAGGTGAAAGAGTTAATAAATAGATTGCTTTGTAATTGACAAACCTGAAAATAAAGCGGGGGTGGGATGGGGGGCGTCTGGGGTGGGTGGGTTTGAATATTGTCCTAGAGAGGATTGCCCGCATTTAGGGCCTTAGGCCAAATCTGAACAGTTTCAAGCACTTCTAAATGGCTGTCGTTTTGAAAGAAACTAAACTGAGGTGAGGTAACAAGTCCAAACAATCCATATATAGGATTGAAGGGGAAATAATGCTTGTTGCTGTTGTGGTATGATATTTGTGACAATTTTTAGAAAAGTTTTGGAGGCAATTATTTTTGCAACAGAGGTTCTTGTAAGTAGCAAAAGGCAACAAAGGAATATGTGGGACAATTCCAAGTAGTTTAAAATAAGATTATTTTCTGCAATACCAATAGATTTTCTCTTGTACAGTATTCACATTTTTCTCTTCTCTCACTGTCCCCTTGGTTAAATAGGTTTGGTAGGTTGTTATAGAAGGCTAAATAAATACGTTGTTAGCTCTGCTTGATCAAAACAGATAATAATAATAATAATAATAATAATAATAATAATAATAATAATAATGTAATTGCATGTACCAGAAAATGCAAGTGCTCCCTGACCCTGCTTTTCCTCTTGAAAACTCTTTTATCTCCTGAAGATTTTTGTGGCGCCTTTGGAAATGTGAGGGAGAAAGAGAAAGGTTGGGAGTGATTTGAATACTGCAAGAGAAATTATACTTGTGATGTGATGCTCATCCTGTTTTAGCATTTTATAATTTTTTAAGCTTTTGGATTGTCTCAAACTCTGCAAAAGCTGTTTGATCACAGTCAGCGCTGGGACAGTATTAATATATGTGCATATATCATGATACTGTCTCTTTGAAAGTTGTTTCAGCAGGTCTTCAGAACTATTGTGTCTCAGTCTGGCATGTGTACAGATAAACTAAAAGTACTTTTATTTGGAATTAGGTCCCTGAGTGGGTCATTTTCTTCAATAACTGCAGATTTATCGTATGGTATGTAAACAGGAAGATGAAATGCATCCTGAAGTTGGTTATAGAGGAATGTGTTCTATTTTTAATGCAGGTATTCTGACATAAGCAATTTTGATAGCATGCATATTACTATTCAGAGCTTATTTAAAACAGCATTGATAAATATTTAGGTATGGCTTTTAGACACTTCCTGTAACCTGGAGAGTTTTAAATAATTAACATTATTCCTGCATTTTTCTACAATCATTTGCTCCAGATCTAGCGGCGTCTGGTCTTAATGTTAATTCCACTTTACAAACATTGCTGATATGTAAGTATTTATGCATACATGCAAACACACATTACAGAGAAAAATATATATAAATTAAATGTTTTAGTCATTATTACACAGTTAATGTAAAATAAATTAGAGTAAGGGATGATAGCCCAAACATCTGAAGGGCCTCAAGTTTTTCTGTGGATTAAAGTCATGCTATGTATGCTTTTTTCAGGGCCTCACAGATGCAAATATAACAACTATAACTTTATAACTGAGTTATTTGTAAAAATAATAAAAGCAATCTATAAATAAACTAAACATTACATTAATTAATTAAATTAATAAAGTTAAATTGTTAAGTAAATGCTATGAACATGACCTTATCAAAAGGTCATTTTCTACCTTCATTTTCCATTACTTTGCTATTTTGTGATTCCATCAATCCTTGCTGGCAGACAGATGGTATTTCTTGCAGATATTCCAATGTGTCATTGTTGCTACTTGGTCATGCCATTTTATAGTAAGTTTGTGTGACCTTTCAGCTGCTAACTAGGAGGTCCGCTGTTTCGTCAGCTTCTTTGCAGAGGTGACATTTGCTGCCTGTTGCTGTCTTCTCAATTCTGGTTTTGTATGCATTTGTTCTTAAGGCTTGGTGTTGTGTACCAGAATTAGCCCCTCTGTTGCTTTCTTCAACCTTCCTGCTCTTAGCCATTGACAGATCTTATTATCTCCTTTTGCCTTGTTTTTTATGTACTCATCATGTAATGCTTTTTCTTACCATGTCTCTTTTCTATTCTTCCTTTGGTATTTCTTACGAGAACATTTGGGCTTTCCAGTTTGAAGCCTCCAGTATTCAATAAACCTTCATAGTATACTAGCTTCAGTGCATCTTCTTCATTGTCCTTCAGATATTCTTCCAATACTCTTTTCTCTTCTTCAACTGTCTGGTACACTTGCAACATTTCTTGCTCACCTATTTTCCTTGGTAAGTAGACTCTGTCAACATTGCTGCCTGGATGAAGAGCATGATTCATTGATGTTATTTTATGGTCATCCTGTCTAGGACTTCTAGTTTTATTTAAATTCAGTCCACTATTCCAGATGTTAATTGCTTTGATGGTATTTCCTCCATTGAGTTTAGAGTTTAAGATCTTCACTATCATAAAGATAGTTGTTATATTTGCATCTGTGAGGCCCTGAAAAAAGCATACATGGCATGACTTTAATCCACAGAAAAACTTGAGGCCCTTCAGATGTTTGGGCTATCATCCCTTACTCTAATTTATTTTACATTAACTGTGTAATAATGACTAAAACATTTAATTTATATATATTTTTCTCTGTAATGTGTGTTTGCATGTATGCATAAATACTTACACATCAGGATAGTTTGGAAGATGATTTTGACGTTTGATAGCCATGGCCTGAGCTTTCAGTATTGTTGACAGAAGAATTTGCAATGATAAACAGTAGTGGGGATAATGAGTCTTCTTGAAAGATTCCTCTCTTGATATTAACCCCTCAGTCTGTTGACCAGCAATGGAGTCTTCCATTGTGTCATTGATGTTTGTTTGTTTGTTTGTTTGTTTATGAGATTTATATGCCGCCCTATCTCCAGCCGGACTCAGGGTGGCTCACAACAGTTAAGAAACATCTAATAAAAAGTTAAAAATTAAATCAAAATCTCATAATTTAACAGTTAAAAGTACAATTAAGACTAACAAGTTAAAATTAAATTAGAATTAAAATCCCATCAGTCCAGGCCGGCCAAATGAAACAGCCATGTTTTCAGGTCGCGGCGGAAAGAGCGGAGATTGGGGGCCACCCGGAGCTCCAGGGGCAGTTGATTCCAAAGGATATGTGCGCCCACAGAGAAAGCCCTCCCCCTGGAGTTCGCCAGCTGACACTGTCTGGCCAACACCCTGAGGAGGCCCTCTCTGTAGGAATGCACCGGGCGATGGGAAGCTGTTGCTGGCTGCAGATGGTCCCCCAAATACTCCAGGCCTAAGCCATGTAGGGCCTTATAGGTAATCACCAGCACCTTGAATCTCAATTGGAGGGCAACCGGCAACCAATGCAAGTCGCGTAGGAGAGGTGTAACATGGGAGTGTCGGGATATTCCCATCACAACCCGCGCGGCCGCATTCTGCATCAGCTGAAGTCTCCGAGTGGTCTTCAAGGGCAGCCCCATGTAGAGGGCATTGCAGTAGTCAATACAGGAGGTGACAAGTGCATGAGTAACCGTGCGTAGGGCATCTAGGTCCAAATAGGGGCGCAACTGGCGAACCTGGGCAAATGCCCCCCTGGTTACGGCCGTTACATGATTTTCCAAGTTTAGCTGCAAGTCCAGGAGGACGCCCAAGTTGCATGCCCTGTCTACAGGGGCAACACCTCATCCCCTATGAGCAAAGATGGAATCTCTTGATCGGACCAAACCTCCGGTACCCACAGCCACTTGGTCTTAGCAGGATTGAGCCGAAGCCTGTTCCTCCACATCCAGATCTGCACCGCTTCCAGGCACCGGGACATCACGGGCATTGCTGGGTTGGTTTGGGGTGGATATAAAAAGCTGGGTATCATCAGCAAACTGATGATACCTCACCCCAAAACCCCGGATGATCTCACCCAGCGGCTTCATATAGCTGTTGAACAAAAGAGGAGAGAGGACCTACCCCTGGGGCACCCCACAAGTGAGGGGCCTCGGGGCCGACCTCTGTCCCCCAGCCAACACCACCTGCGAATGTTCCGAGAGGTAGGAGAACCACCGTAAAACAGTGCCTCCCACTCCCAATCCCTTGAGGCGTCGCAGCAAGATACCATGGTCAATGGTATTGAAAGCCACCGAGAGATCTAATAGGACCAGGACAGAGGAATAACCTCTGTCCTGGGCCCTCCAGAGATCATCCACCAGCGCAACCAGTGCCATCTCCATACCGTACCCGGGCCTGAAACCCAACTGGTATGGATCCAGGTACTCCGCTTCATCCAGGGCCAATAGGAGTTGACGTGCCACCACGCTCTCAACAACCTTCGCAACAAAGCGAAGGTTGGAGACAGGACGAAAGTTGTTTAAAATATCTGGGTCCAGAATTTGCAATGTTTATTAAGGAGGGGCCTCACCACCGCCTCTTTCAAGGCAGTAGGGAAGCTTCCCTCACCCAAGGATGCATTAATCACTGCCTGGATCCAGCCTTGTGTAACCTCCCGAGCCGAATAAACGAGCCAGGAGGGACACGGGTTCAATAAACACGTGGCAGCACTCAGCTTACCCATGATCCTGTCCACTTCTTCCAGAGTAACAGGGTCGAACTCCTCCCAGGTAACACGACCGGTCGTCTCTCCCCTGTCCGACCCTGCCCAGTCAGAGTCCAGACTGGCCCAGATCTGAGCGATCTTGTTCAGCAGATGTTGACTAAACTCCTTGGCCCAGCCCCGCAGAGGGTCATCCCCTGCTTCCCGACTCAAGAGGGAGCGGGACACCCTAAACAGGGCAGCCAGACGATTATCTGCGGACGCGATGAGGGCAGAGAAGTAGGAATGCTTTGCTGCCTCCATTGTCACAAGATAAAACCTCGTAAAAGATCTTAACTGTGCACGGTCTGATTCGGATCGACTGGATTTCCAACAGCTCTCTAGGCCTCTCCTCCAGCACTTCAACTCCCGGAGCTCCTCAGTAAACCAAAGGGCCAACCGGATCTGCACCGGGTCAGAGGCCGCAAAGGCATGACACAGTCAAGAGCTCCGGCAGCCGCCATTTCTCAGGCATCCGCCAGGGTCTCGACCGGGGCGTGGGAGAGGGAGGCAGGTATCGTCCCAAGCTCCATCTGGAACCTATCAGGATCCATCAGGCACCTGGGGCGGAGAAACCTGGGGCGGAACCAGTTAGTCGGTCCCGCATCCCAGCGACGAGGAGTGGTATAATGGAAGCCCAACCAGAGGAGATAATGATGAGTCCATGAAAGGGGATGAATAACTGGTATTTCCCCCCCCCCCATATTTGCACAAAGCTTTGATGTTTCTACTGACGCCTGTTATTCCTAGGCACTTGATTATGCAATCTTGTGGCAGGAAGTTAAATGCCTTCTTGTAATCAATCCAAGCTATATTCAAGTTGGTCATCCTTCTCATACAGTTTTCCAAAATCATTTTGTCAAAGTTATACGATCTGAAGAAAAAACAGAGTAAACCGAAAATCATTTTGTCAATTAGGAGTTGATCTTTTGTACCTCTACTGTTTGGGAGTTCCTTTCAGTTCAGGTGGAAACAGTTTGTTTTCAACTAGGTGCTATTGGATTGCATCAGCTACTATACCAGTTAGCAATTTGAAAGTTGTTGGCAAGCCTGGTGCTGCCCCTTTTGTTGAATCTTACATTATCAGGCAGGTTTTACCAGATGTTAAATCACAACTGCTAGTTCTTTATTTATTCATTAGTCTGCCTTTATTATTGTTTACAAATAACTCAATACTATGAACATATCCAGCACATCTTCCTCTTCCTTTCCCCCCCACAACAATTATCCTATGGGGTGGGGTGGAGTAGGCTGAGAGGGAATGAGTGACCCAAACTCACCCAGCCGGCTTTTATGGCTACAATATAGTTATAAGTGTGAAGATTGGTTGTAAGTCACTTATTTCAATCCTGTTATAACTTTGAACTTTGACCAGTCGCTAAATGAATAGTTGTAAGTCAAGCAATAGCTATCAGTACCCTCTTAAAGAGAAAATCAACAATAAGAGAAATCAGGAATTATGTAGAGCTTGTTTCCCAGTAGGTAGTTAAGTTTCCCCTCACTATTATTTCTTGCTTCTGCGAAAGAAAGGCAAACATTTTGTCCTAAGCTGGAAGGTGATAGTGGGCACCAATAATATTGCTTATATTTGTCCTTTCATGTAGTTCAACCTATATTCTGTAAAACATTGCCAATTTTATATGGATTTTTGAGCAGGAATGTATAGGACCGTGATGGCAAACCTATGGCACGCGTGCCACAGGTGGCACGCGGAGCCATATTGGTGGGCACGCAAGCTCAGCTCCTGCGCACATGCGTGCGCTAGCCAGCTAATTTTCAGGCCTTCTGGGCCTACCAGAAGTCAGGAAACAGGCTGTTTTTGGCCTCCAGAGGGCCCCCAGGGGGTGGGGAAGGCTGTTTTCACCCTCCCCAGGCTCCTAGAAAGCCTCTGGAGCCTGGGGAGGGTGAAAAACAGGCCTACCAGGCCCACCATGCCATCATGTGCCAAAAGTGGGGGGAGCACTGGGTGGTTGTGCATGGGAGGTGGGCGCATAGAATTATGGGTGTGGACATATGTGCACGCAACCCTCTGGACTTCCCCCACTTTTGGCATGCGATGGCAAAAAGGTTAGCCATCACTGGTATAGGAACTGGAAGACTGTGAGACCTAGCCCCATCTTAGGTACAAAGCCAGCTGGGTGATCTAGGGCCAGTCACTTTCTCTAAGCCCTAGGAAGGCGACAATGACAAACCACTTTTGAAAAACCTTTGCTGACAAAATTACAGGGACTTGTCCAGGCAGCCACCAAGAATTGGACGTGATTAGATAGAAGAAAAAAATTAAGAGTTCACTTTTACCATGGTTCTTTCCCATATACTCTTGAGCATTTGTATAGTGACAATAAAGGCCATAGTCATAATCATCTAATGATCTTTTTTATTTTATCTGAGTGACTCGATTTCAGCAACACTCATACTTTTTGTAGTCTCCAACACCTTATTTCATGGTTTTAATTTTTATTTCCCATTAGATTCAGTTTAAGTCCTCCTAACCAAGTTTGCTGTGCTTTGGCCCAACACATTGTGAACATATCTAGTCCTTGTGTGGTTCAATCCTTCTCATGCCAACACTTTATCAAGACTATATTTCAGACCATGGTCCAGTTGACACTATTTTCATAACCAGAAATTGATCTACACTTTCCCCACCACCCCCATTGCGGTAGGGTAGAAGGATAGATAGGAATTCACTTGAATCTCCAAAGCTCTGGGTGGCATATGATTTGTAATTTTGTAAACTTTTAGTATTAATTGAAAATCTATTTGTTTTCTCCAAATATTTTACTTCATCTATGCTACTGTGTTCCACCTCTTTATCTAGATATTGCTGTGTTATTTTATGGTTTTAATCTGAAATATTTTATTTGGCTTCACTGTTATATGAAGTTAAAGCTGCCCCCAAACTGGGTTGATTTTATACTGAAAAACAGATTTTAAATTGAATGAATGAATGAATGAATGAATGAATGAATGAATGAATGAATGAATGCATGCATAAATGCATGAATGGGATGAATGAAGGAAGTACAGTTAATAAAGTTCCTAAATGTAAACATAAAGCTTTGTGTGTGAAAATAGTTTTTTTAATCGTCCTACAATGTATTTATTGTCAGTCAGTTTAATTGGAGATTCTTTTATATGAAATGAAAATAATTTATACCATAATTTGATAAACATAGTTTCCTTATCTCCAATTATGCTTTTCTCTAACTTAAAAGGACTGAAACATTTCATCCTTTATTTGTTGAAAACAGAATATTAATAAAGGAAAACATGAAAGGTCTGAAATGTTTGAGCATTCATCCAGATCTCATGATCTGGGTACAAAGCATTAAAGTCAAAGAATTTGCTACTTTCCCATGTACTTTTTTAATTGGAAACTTGCCACTGCAAGAAATTAGTAACCAATTAGCTCAGGGCACAGCTATATTTTCACCAGTTTTAACTCCTGTAAAGGTGACTGATTAACAGGTTGCAGGTATGGAGATGCTCTGCATCTATGACCTGTTAGTATACTATTCTGATGCGCTTTTGAAAGAGCACCAAACTCAAGTCCACAAATAGCTTGGTTGACATGTTGTAGATACAGAAGGAATGTGTGCTATGAAGTGGGGAAATGATTGATAACAAGCATGCTCTGTCTCTAACTAGTGCTGCAAAGAATAGTGATGTGGGCAGTAAGTGGCCATGGCCAGGGCATTTAGCAATAGTTTCTGCCACCACACCATCCCAAACTAAAGATAACATACATATATACACACATGTACCCTAAATAGCTAGTCTACACAAATCTTCATGTGGCAGAAGTGGTAAAAAAAATTACGTAGTAGTGCTCTGATTGGTAGCAGAATAGCTTAAACTTAGGTAAATAAGGAGCCCTGGTAATATTTGGAAGAACATTTGGAAAATGCTATTGGGACACTCTGAGGAAGTCTGTCTAGTACCACAGAGCAGAATAATGATGAATGGTAGAACCTAGCAGAAGGAACATAAGCAATAGCCACAGTAGCCTAATGTGGACAGATCTTAGGTTTTGATTGCATTAACACTGTTGATTAATTCTGCTAGCACTGTTCATGGCAAACATTTTGTCAAGGAAGGAAAATGATGTTTTAAAACTGAACAGATAAAGATGACTATAAGCTGCCTTAGCTGCAGCAGCTTTATGAGGCCTACATTGTGTAGATATATTGCATGAAAATGGTTGCCAAGGCATGTTCATGCAGCAGCTAAGGGACGTGACAGTGATCCCACAGAAGCAGAGATTTGAAAAATGATGCCAGCATAATATTAATGTGACACCAATAATACCTGTATTTCTGTTGCAAACACTGATGGATGTGCTGATATTAATACACAGATATTTAAGATTATACTCCTGTATAAGGGTTGCCAATCACATCAATAATAATGGAATTGGCATCAGGATTTTCAATACTGTAGAACCAAATTCTGAACATTTGCTAACACAAATATTTTAACATGTTTTAAATTGCTTGGGCTGAACTGAATTGTCCTTGTAGATTATTAGCTGAACTAGGTCACTTGCCATTGGCAATGTGATTGTAGAATACAATATATGTCCTCTGGCTGGAGAAGATAATGATTTTACTAGATAATCTATGTAGTGGACGTTATCTTTTTCACAGCATTTGACTGCTGATAAATTGATTGGTGACAGTGTATATTTGACCAAGTTACATTGGTTACTTTTGAATAACGTAAAATGTACATCCTAGCAGAATGCTCCCTTGTATTAATACCTTTGAGTTAAAAATTGTCCTTCATTGCACAGAAACATTTCTCACTGAATTATATGCTGATTTGGGGGCAAAGTATACCTCACGTTGAGGGTTTGTCTTAATTCTAAAATCTGCTATGGTAGTCCTCAACTTAAGACAACCATGGAATGGGTGCTTTATGGGCCATAAAGCACCCCTCTGGCCATTATAAATGGTTTTATTGCCTTCCCAATAGTCACATTTGCGACCAGTCACAGCATTCTGTGGTCACGTGACCATGATTCTTGATATTTTTTGCCAGATTATGGTATTTTTTCAATTTGTTACTCCTATTCAAATGAATGGTTCACTTAATGACTGCCACATCAACGAGCACAGCAAAAAAGTTAGAAAAAACACCTCCAGTCACATGGACACCCCAACTTACAACTGTAACGATTTGTGACTGAATTTACAGTCCCATTTGTAGCCGTACTTTATGACTTTCCTCATTAGCAATTTGCAATATCATTGGAATGGTCCAGTAATCAATTTTAACCCTTGTTCATATTAACAGTGATAATTTCCTGTTTTGTTTGTTTGTTTAGAAAAATTAATATGGTTGCTCAGCTTAATTATATAATGCTGGATAGTTAAAATTTGAGGGGTGGGGGGAAAGGGAGAGAGAGAGAGATTTTCATAGACATATGTAGGACTCCCCAACATCCCAGTCCTATTACCTGGAATAAAAGCCAGCTTTTAGCAGCCTTCTGTAAGGATGAAAGATCCAGTCCTCTGAACATTGGGTGGAAGCTGTTCCATAGGGTAGGCCCCATGACAAAGAAGGTACACCTCTTCAATCCTGCAAGATAACATGTTAATGAAGGGGACTTGGACTATGCCCGCTCTGTTGGATTTGGTATAATGAACAGAAGCCCTTGGAGATAGGCAGTCCCACAAGTAAACTGATCTATGCCATGACTCTAAATGTGATAATCAGGACTTTGAATTGCACCTAGAATTCTTTCAGGGCTCCCTGAAGCTGTGCACCTATCTGAATAACCTTCCCTAAAAAAGGGAGGTTGGAGACTGGATGAAAATTGTCCAGTATTCAGGGTCAAACAACCAGGAAGAACATGATTCCCAGATCATCATTTACCCAATATTGCGTTGGTGATTTCTGTATCATAAAACATCCATTTTTCTCTCTCTTTAAGACATTGTGGTTGGCTGCAGCATCATTATGGGAATAATTAATGATAATTCCTAGTCTTCGAAAATGTCTATATCTTAGAGAGATGATTGATATTCCATTGACTATTATGTCAAAATATTCATCTGTCCATCTTGAAGAGATGCATTTAATTAGCCAAGGAGAGTCCAGGGCAGCATCTACCTATCCTGCTATTGTTATATCTTTATCTACATATCCTGCTATTGTTATATCTTTACAATTCCATGGTAATGGTAATCCTGTAAAATATTATCTTAATGCAACAGAAAGATTGCACTATTATGTTTGTTATTTTTCCAAATCCATTTTTGTTAAAGCAATAGATTTTAAAATCAACCTGCAAGTCCCAGAAAGCTCTTTTTATATACCTTTATATGCAAGCATGTTCCGATAGCAAGAAAGTTAGAATCAGTAGCAAATAAAAAGAAACAAACTTTGCTATTATCCCTACTGCTCCTCTCAGCAGTTTTTGACTTCAATAACTAACATTAATTTAACATGCAGTTAGGGCCAGCTGTAGTTATGCCTGCTTTTAACATCTAAAAGAACGGGCAGTGTGAAAAGGGAGTCTGAATTTGGGGTAAAATGGTTTAGTGCAGCTAGCTCATAAAAAGCTTCATCTAAGAAAATATTTTGTTTTGGGGATCCTATTATAAAATCTAATGACAAGCTTTCTTATTTTCTACCAGTTCAACCTATACATTTCTTAATAATATGCACTAAATGTACTATTAATCTCAAAAGGTTGCAACTTGGAAAATAACCTAAGAAAATATATACTTTATATATATTTTTAATGATGGGCAAGAATAAAACTTATCAGGATGATGCTACATTTGTTTTAATGAATTTCTATTTTTTTGTTGACTCTGTTGTTAGACATATCACAGTAGATTTTCCAGAGCGCTACTCACACAATCCATAGCTGGGTTGTTCCTCAGCTGCTGATTGGACTGGGTGAAAATCTTTCCTCTTCCTCTTTCATGCTGTGGTCACGCCCACATCTCCCATAGTGCTCCAGTCTTTCACTCAGTTGCTGTGAGAGACTGTTGTGTTTGTTCCCTCTTCGTGCCTTTTTTCCTCTCTTTTTAGGTCGTGTAGAATTTTTCATTATTTTTCATTAGTGTTTTTTCTTTTTGACGGTGAGAGCCTTTGTAGTTTGCCTGCTGCGGGGCGTGTGTGACGTGTCCCAGCCGTTCCGCGCCTGTTTCCTTGCTGGGGGTTTTTTTGGCCTAATTTTGACAGCAGCGTGAGGAGATTCCGACCCTTCGGGGCGGTCCTCCTCTCAGACACTAGCCACCGGTGTGAGCATTGGGGGGTCCGGCTTTGCCGACACTCCCACCCGCACCTTTTCCTGGGATTTGTTTTCCCTGGTGGCTCTCGTTAGCAGCGGCTCCGGAGTGTTCTGCACGGTTCGCCCTGCAGCCTCTGACGTCTACCCCTCAGCTTCGGCAGCGACTGCAGTGAGGTGGGGGCTTCCACCGCCGCTTCTTCCTTTACCAGCTGGGACGCGGCTGCCGGAGTGCCCTCTTTGACGTCCCGACGGCGAGGCGATGGACTTTCTCCCAGCCGGATTCAGGTCATCAGCCTTCCTGTTTTTTTGCTGTGCAGGGGGAGCGCAGGCCGCAAACTGCTTCTTGTTTGGTGTTCGGGGCGGCAGCAGCCTATTTTGCCTTAACGGATTGCCGGCCGCCATTTTGGATCGCCATTTTCGCGCCATTTTTTCTCCCGGCCGCCATTTTGGTTTCCCTTAATTTCAACCAGCCATAGCTCTTGGCAGCCATTTTGTCTACTTCTCCTCCCACCTGCCTATGGACTGATCAATTTCGCCGTTTGTGCCATCGGGCTCTCCTGTTTCCAACAGGGCCCCGCAGAATTTTGCAGCCACTTGCTGGTTAACGGGCATTGGAGTTTGCCTCTTTGGACTCCGTCCTGTGTGCAAGTCAACGGATTAGTCTCCAGGGGGTGATTTTTTTGTGACTGCAGTCCTCTACCTTCACTATTTAGGCCTTGGGACAGCGGTTAGGACTGCCCTGCCTTGTATATAGTTCGTTGTGCTTGGTTGCTCATTATATATAAAATTATATAAAATCATATAAAAAAACACCTTTTTTGATTGATTACGGGACTGTGGTTGCCGCGATGGCAGATTCTCCATTGTCATCTGACCTGGAGCACGAGGCTTGCCAGCCTATATACCAACCCAAGCACAAATCCAAATCTCGCCGGTGGTCTGGGCCTTCTCACACTCCAGCGCAGGCCAAATTATTGGTCGCAGAAGAGAAGGACGCCCTCCGGGCGCTTGAGCGTCAGTACCACAAAGCTAAGCTGGCTTCTTCCTCTTCTTTGGTGTCGGCCAGTCTAAGCCAGAGGGCGCCTCCTGACGACCAGGCACCTTCTACATCTGTCGGAGCTACTCAGACTACTCGAGGTGGCTCGTGTGGTCTACCTTTGGCCTTGTCCAAGAAGGCGTCCCTGTCCTTACCGGACGTATCCTCTGAAGGCTTGGCTGCGGCCTCGCCTTCTCTACCACACAGGTCAGAGGTCTCTCCGGCTCCTTCGGCAGCGGATCCATGCACGCCTGGGTCACAGCTTCCACCATCACAATTGGACTTTCAAGCACTGTTGTCCACAGCGCTTTCGACTTTGCTGGCTGCGGGCCTTCAGCGTCAACAGCCACAAGTTCCAGTGACTCAAGCTTTGGCACCTTCTGTGGGCCGCCACCAGACCCGCTCTCCGGCTCAACGGGACTCGTCTTCTTCAGAGGAGTCTGACCATGTCGAACCATTGCCAGAGGATATCGAATTTTCTGATGATGAGGACCTACCTCCGGACGCCCCGGCTTTTTCCGGTTTATTCAGGCCCTCGTTATTTAAGTCGCTCCTGCACAAGGCTCGTCAAACTACTCACATGGGGGCCTCTGTCGGCCTGCCTGCTGATCTCCCGTCTACTTCCTCAGGACCTCACGATGCCCTCTTTTCATCTTCCAAACCAGACAAGGAATTTATCCCCTGTCCGCAGCTTTTCTCTGATGTGTTACAGTCTCCTTGGGCTCAGCCTGCCTCTATGAGTGCGCCCAGTGCCCTGGATAAAAAGCTATACTGTGCGGCTCCGGACTTGGACAGTCTTCTAGCGGTTCCGACGGTGGACCCCCCTGTGACTAGTCTCTCGTCGTCTTCACTACTCTCCACCGATTCCCTCGATGTACTTAAGTCTGATGACAGAAAGACTGAACTGGCTTTTCGTAAGATGCACCAGGCCGCGGCTTGGGCCATAAAGACAGCTACGGCGACATCTTTTTTTAATCGCGCCTCGCTGATCTGGCTGAGACAGCTACAGGAGAGGCTGCCGTTGGAAGAGACTCGTTTACACCAGGACATAAATAAGATAGTGGCGGCCACCGAGTATTCGGGGGACGTGTCACTTAATTCAGTGAAATTTGTGTCTCGGGCCTTGGCCTCTTCTGTTTCGTCACGGCGGTTGTTTTGGTTGAAGAATTGGAGAGCAGATTCCAAGGCCAAATGGAAACTGGCGGCTGCTCCGTACAAGGCCCCGAATCTGTTCGGCCCCGCTCTCGATCCACTGTTAGTGGAAGACAAAGATAAACGGAAAGTTCTTCCAACTTCCTTCCATTGGCCCAAATGTCGCTATACCCCCTATACACAACGTCAGCCCTTTCGGACCACTTCAGAGCCAGGGGGCTCCTATCCACAGCGCCCTTACTTCCAGACAAACGACCGGTCATCCGACCGTCAGCGCTTTCGTGATAGGGGCAGGGGTTCAGCCTCGACCAAACGACCTTTCCGAGGGTCCGGATACTGGCCCTTCTGCAGGGGGAAGTGACTACGATCCACTGGGTCCCATCGGTGGCCGCTTGCAGCACTTTTGCCACCGATGGGAGCTCTCAACCACGGACGCTTGGATTCGCCGTACCATTGCAACCGGGGTCACAATAGAATTTATCGGCCATCCTCCATCTCACCAAGTCCGTCGGCCTCCTCCCATGTCGGCCGAACGTCAACGCCTCTTGCGGAGCGAGATTCAGCATTTGCTGTACATCAGGGCGATAGAACCGGTTCCATTGGATCAGCGGGCCACAGGGTTCTACTTGTCCCTATTTCTCATGCCCAAGAATTCCGGGGGGTGGAGGGCCATCTTGAACTTACGGCGTTTGAACCTGTTGGTGCGTTACCGCAGGTTCAAGATGCACTCCCTCCGCTCTATCCTGGGTTGTGTGAGACAGGGAGACTTTCTACACTCTGTCGACCTCCGGGAGGCCTACCTGCATGTTCCTGTGGACCCGGCCCATCGGTGGTATCTTCGGTTCCAGTCTGGGGAGGACCACTTTCAGTTTTGTGCCATGCCCTTTGGACTCTCATCAGCCCCAAGGACATTCACCAAACTGGTAGCGGTTGTAGCAGCCTCCCTCAGGAAGGTGCCCATGCGGGTCCTCTGTTACCTGGACGACATCCTTATCTTATCCGCGTCCAGGGAACAAGCCCTTTGAGACCAGGTCTTGGTGCTCAAGACCTTCTGGGACCACGGGTTCTCAATAAATTTCCCAAAGAGCAATTTGATACCGTCGACACGCCTACAACATCTAGGGGCAGTGATCGACTTGGAGTTGGGACAAGTCTTCCTGTCCTCGGATCGTCACAAGAGCCTCATCAATTTGATCCACCAAGTGCTGGCACCCGTCTCCGTTCCACTTCTCCACCTATCTCAACTGTTAGGGAAGATGGTCTTGTGTTTCTCGATTGTCCTGTGAGATCGTTGACATTTGAGACCTCTACAGTGGTTCCTTCTTCCCTTCCAGCGAGACGGTTGCAGCGCCTCTCTCTTCAAGGTGGCCCTGCCACCTCAACTTCGGCTCTCCCTGCGATGGTGGTTGAGCCCCGCCCTGAGCAAGGGCTCGTTTTTCCTGGAACCGGTCTGACTGATACTGACAACAGACGCCAGCTTATCAGGGTGGGGTGCACACCTGCACAACCTGCTCGCGCAGGGACATTGGTCGCCCACGGAACAGTGTCTCCCGATCAATCTCTTGGAACTGAGAGCCATTCGTCTGGCCCTACGACACTTCCAATCCCAGCTGGAAGGTCGACACGTCTTGGTCCTCATGGACAACGTTACTGCGAAGGCCCAACTCAACAAAGAAGGAGGCACGAGGTCCAGGGCCTTAATGTTGGAGTCGGAACATCTGCTAACCTGGGCGGAACGTCATGTCCTGTCGTTGACAGCGGACCATATATCCGGCACCGAAAACGTTCAGGCCGATTGGCTCAGCAGGGAAGTGATCGACCCGGCGGAGTGGCAGCTCCACCCCGAGTTGTTCCCGGAGGCCGTCCTTCGATTCGGAAGACCGACGACCGATTTGTTCACCACACCACGGAATGCACAACTCCCCCGGTATGTGACACGGTATCCGTGCCTGACGGCAGTGGCCCACAACATGTTGAGGTGCAACTGGCCCCAGGGGCTCTTGTACGCTTTTTCCCCCATTCCGTTGATTCCGGCCGTCATCAGGAAACTACTGACCGAGGGGGCGGAAGTTCTACTTGTCGTGCCAGACTGGCCTCAGCGTCCGATCTGATGGCATTGTTGATCTCGCCACTGTGGTTGATTCCGCCTCAGAGACTGTCCCTATGCCAGGGGGCCGGGAGCCACCCAGACCCTCAGTGGCTCAAATTGGCTGTCTGGCATTTGAGCGGATCATCCTGAAGAAGGACAGGCTCCCAGATGACGTCATTGACACCATACAGGCTTCTCGGTGCCCGTCTACTTCCCGTATATATGAGGCCTCTTGGAAGGCGTTCTGCACCTGGTGTGCCTCTAACCATTCGGACCCTACAACTGCTCAGGTCACTGACATTCTGACCTTCCTTCAATCGGGTTGTCTAAAGGCTTGTCTCCCTCCACTCTGCGTAGACAGACGGCTGCCCTATCCACAGTCATCAGATGCCCCCCGTATGCAGCCTTATCCCAGCACCCGCTGATTAAGGGGTTTCTTCATGGAGCTGCGAATCTGAGCCCCCCCACGGTTCATCGTTATCCGACCTGGGACTTGACCATTGTCTTGCAGGCTCTTATGTCTTCCCCGTTCGAACCGTTGGGTTCGGTCCCTCTGAAGTTTTTGTCGCATAAGGTCGCTTTCCTCTTGGCGGTCACCTCGGCCAGGAGGGTCTCGGAGGTGTCGGCATTATCCTCCAGGAAGGACCTTTGCATTTTCCACGAGAACACGGTTGTCCTACGCCTCGACCCAGCCTTTCTCCCGAAAGTGAACTCCTGGTTCCACTGGGCCCAGGAACTCGTCTTACCAGACTTTTGTCCTTCTCCTCGTCATCAACGCGAGAAGGACTGGCATACCTTAGATGTCCGTCGCGCTCTTCGACTCTACCTTCGTCGTACAGCGTCTTTCAGGAAGACCGAGGCCCTACTTGTGTCGTTCCACCTGGCATCGCTTGGTCAGAAGATTTCACCCTCGACTGTGGGCAGGTGGATCAAAGCGTGTATTGCGACAGCTTATGAGCAGAAGGCGAGGCTTCTTCCGGGCAGAGTCCTTCTACATTTGACACGTAGTGCGGCCACCTCTGCAGCTTGGGCTACCCAGGCATCGGTCCAGGACATCTGTCGGGCGGCCACGTGGTCATCGGTGACGCCATTCATTAGACATTATCGGATCAACGCTTACGCTTCTGCGGAGGCATCCTTTGGTCAACGCGTACTCCAAAGTGTTCTGGTGGACCAGGACTCGAGGAGCAGTCAGCCCCCCCCCCCGGATGTTTAAGCTTGGGTATATCCCAGCTATGGATTGTGTGAGCAGCGCTTTGGAAAACGGACGTTGGCTTACCTGAATGTCCCTTTTCAGGGTGCTGCGAGCACAATCCATTCCCTCCCGGTTTTTCTGTGGTTGTAACCTACTTACCTTGGGCTTCCTACTCCTTGTTCTTCATGGCCGTGTTATGTGTCATATTTTTTGTTTCGTTCTATTGGTCCAGGTGGTTGCGCCTTCGTGAAAGACTGGAGCACTATGGGAGATGTGGGCGTGACCACAGCACGAAAGAGGAAGAGGAAAGATTTTCACCCAGTCCAATCAGCGCAGCTGAGGAACAACCCAGCTATGGATTGTGCTCGCAGTGCCCTGAAAAGGGACGTTCAGGTAAGCCAACGTCCGTTTCAATCTGCTTTTATCAGGAAGTTCATTATGCTATTATAGATATGTCTTGCCTTTTTGTCATGAAGTTTACTTTTTGTATAAAATTAAGTTTTTGGTCATATCATAGGTGTTGACATGAAGTAATTGGAATATAACTTCTATTCTTAATGTAAGGACAAACTAAATACTGTACAGAGAAATGTGTAATGACCTCACAACTCATTTTCTTTTCTAAAAGCTATTACTTTAAAAAATTAAATATCCTAATTTAATGACTCTAGCAATGTGCAGAGTAATTTCATATAAAAGGATCTCTACGATGCATAATTACTATAATGCTAACTAAATAGGACCCCCTCCCACTCATTAGGCATCAGAACCATCAGGTGATTAAGGTTGGTGTAAACTTTTAGTGACTATATAGATGTTATCTGGGAGGATTTGTCTCCAGCTCGGTCCTTCTGGTCTTCCAACAGTGCACTCATTGCCATTATTATGATCATCTCATTTAAGTCTCCTTTAAAATCAGCAACAAGGGAGCTTATCTCCAAGGGGCGACATATTTCACAGTATCAGAATCAGTTCCATAGAAAACATCTGACTGATGCCTCTCTTACCTGATCCGGGACAAGACATTAAGCAAAGCCTCACTGACCATCTGACAGAATGGACAGAATTGTTTTGAACAAGATGGACATTTTAGGACAAGGCCTTCAAATTAATCAAGGATTGGGTTTATAGTGTTATGTAGTAATGGTCACAAAATGAAATCCCAATTTTAAGGCAGCTAATTTGAGATTAATTGAAATGGTGAGCTGTCAACATCCTTCAGAGTTCCTTCCTCTCTCAATGAGCTTCAGTAGAACAATAAATCAATGTATGATAATAACATTTGGAATCCTTCTTAACTTACATGGGTGCTTTTCTTTGTGTAAACTTTGAATTACCTTGGCATTCATCCCATAGCTTAAAGACAATGCCATGCTGAAGTAAGGGGCAAAATACTTCAAAGGTTTCACTATCTATGGCTGCTTTCAGAAAAGCAATTGCCCTGCCTTCTTTCCCATTCCTGATTGCCTTGCTACTTTGCATCAGGTCAGATATCATTGCCTTCAATTTAAACTCCACTTCACTTTCCTACCATTTTCAATTTTCAATGGGGAAATGAAGGAATAACTCCATAAGTAAGAGCCCTTTGCCTGGAAGCATCTTTAGGACCAACCATGTGGAATTATCTTAAAATTCCTTCATAAACAGCTAAATTCTGTTTCAGGAATGTTAAAACTAAGTAATTCTACATAGATAGGACAGCAGTATTGAATGAATTAGCTCTGTCACTACCATGTTGTTTTCATAATTAACATCTTTATGTATATGCTATATGTGATTGTTACAACAATCTGTATCTGTAAAGCTTTCCAAAAAAACCCTGTATCTGTAAAGCTTTCCAACAGAGCTAGAAATAAAAAAAAATTCAGGGATTTCAGTATATAGGAAACTAAACCTCATGGATTATGAGGCATTTCATTGCTGTCACTGTCTCCTTATAGAGATCAATGCAGAAAGCAAAGCCAGAGTCCACATTCACATTCATTTTCCTCACGAGCAAAACTGACATATCTTTAAAGTGCTTAAAGGAAGCTTAATTGTGAAGCTATGTGTTCAGAAGTTGCCTTTGTTGCAACATCTGAGCGAGCGCACACACACACACACACACACATACACAGGTTTTGTGCAGACCGTAAGAAGGGGCCACATTATGTCTAGCTGATCCTCCTCTGTGTAGATTGCCAAATGTGTTATTCTAGATAAATTCCTTATCTTTGCACTTAGCTAGCAGATTAAGAGATGTCCAGTGTGGAGATGGAAGCTTGGAAAACCTTAACACAGCCTGTAATTATCAAGGCTTCAGACTTCCAGGGAAGAAAAGGCAAATAGTAGACAGCTCATTAAAAGGGGAGCCAGTGATTGCGACCAAATGAAGAGCCAGCAAGACTTGCTCTTTGTAATATCTCTCTTGACAAGAAAAGGACTTGAGATCATCCACAAGCGCTCCAGACAATTGCTCCTTGCAAGGAAACTGTAAATCATGTTTTTGCTGATTAGAGCTCTGGCAGATGAGGGAATAGCCATCTTCTTGCTCAAATCACAATCAGTGCCTTCAAAAGGATATTGATTTTGCATACCGTACTTCTTTTTCTAATCACTTCTGAAATTGCTTGTTAACAGCTTTTCAGCTATTAGGAATCTTTGGATCAACAAATCTGAAAACATAGGTGAGTTTCCTTTAAGGGTTCAGATAGATTTGAAATAAAATTTTGTAATTAATTATAAGAACCCCCTCCCATGAGCAAACTTTTTTAAAAAAAATATTTTTAGGATGGGACTTTTAAGATTGGACAGTAGAGATGGAATTAGAAGAAAATGAAGATTACAATTAAAGAACAACATTCAAACTCCACTTACTAATATATAATGGAGCAAATATTTTCACATCTGACAAATTGAAAGACACGTTTGAACAATGGACCAAGAAGTTAATTTTAAGTGTGTTTGTCCCTATAGATAATGTTCAAAAGATATTACAAAAGAGGAACAAATTTTTTTCAGACAAGATTAAGACTGATCTGAAAATAGTTTTTAAATGACAGGCTAGAAGGATGATATGGAAAAAGATGCACTAAACATTAAAAAAACCATGGCTGATGTTTTAATAATTAAAAGGAATATACAAATAACAAACCAAGAGTATGACCTGGATAATTATCCTATTTTGGATTTTTTGTTAAAGCGTTGAAAAATTCGGTGAGAAGAGCCCCCCCCCCCCCCCAAAATGAAAAGAAATCAAGTTAGAAGATTATTTAAAGGGACTAAAGATCAAGATTTTTAAAAATAAAAGGAAGGAATATAAAGTTGTTGTATATAATCAAGGTTAAAATAGGTATGCTGTTATCACTAGTAACCCTTAATGAACTTTTGCTGATCACAACTGAAATGAGATGTTTTAAGGATTTTTTTATAGATAAGAGATGGGATATGGAAAGAAGAAATAATTTGTTATATAGCTTGTGAACTCTCAAGTTTTCTCTTCCTACTATGTATTCAGAATGTGTGTGTGTGTATACGGTGTTTCCCCGAAAATAAGACAGGGTCTTATATTCTTTTGAACCCTGAAATAAGGGCTTGGCCTTATTATCGGAGGGTCTTATTATTTCAGGGGTGCAGGAGGCCCCGGGCAGCCTGCGCACTCACAGCCAGGAGTCGGCAGAAAGAGGCTCCCTTCGCGCGCCGCCATCAAGCCGCTTCCCTCCCACGGGGTGTGTGTGTAGAACATGAGCGGCCCGAAGGCACCAAGCGGCCCGAAGGCACTTCCCAGGCCTCACCACATCGATGTGGGCGAAGCTGGTGAGCACCAGGTCCTTGAGGAGCTCGTAGCCAATGCCGCTGGCGGCCACCACCAGCATCCGTGTGGAAGCCACGGCTTGGGCCAGCTCTCCCTGCAGGGTCCAGCTTCAGCCATCAGCCATTTCCTTGTATGCAGCCAACAGCAGAAGCAGCAGAAGTCTTTCTTTCTCTCCCCCAAACTCTGCCTCTGCAGCTTCCAAACCCCAGCCAGGGCAGTGGTCGCTCTGGGAGTGTGCTTCCCACTCTATGGTGACAGTCACTGGAGGCCTCCCCTTCCCCTCTGCTCCGATCACCCTGCGGTCCCCCCACCCAAGCACTGATCGACTGGAGTTCCCCCTGGCGAGCCTGGGAAGCCCCTCCGCCTCAGGAGTCACTGGACTGGACGGCAATCAGGCCAGACTCTTCCTGGGGAAGGGAACCTCGCAGAACCCTTGCCCGCCCTCCCTTCCTCCTGCAGGTCCAGTTTACCCTTTCCAGGCATTCGGCAGCAAGACGCTGTGAAGCTGCGCTGAGGGCAGTTCTGACAGACACAGCTCAGCCAGCCCAGCCACGGCCAATGGTCCTTGTCCGCGACTGAGCTTGACTGCAGGGAGCCTCTGGGCCTCCGCAGGCGGTGGTAGCAGCAACAGCAAAACCTGCAACGCCTCAGCCATCCACACCAAGACCTGCACCCAGCTGCGGGATGTGCTAGGCCTGCCGTTATAGTCCTCTGCGACTGCCCCCTGCGGATGGAGGCCTCTTTACTGCCGGTGGCCGCCCTGCCAAGGAAGCTCCAGGGCGGTGATGCTTGCACTGGGGCTGCTGTGGTGGGCACTTAGTAGTGCAGGCTATGCAGGAGAGAGAGCGGGTGGGCCACCATCATGGCGCAGGAGCAGATGCTCAAGTTCTACAGAATGCCACGGGCGGCAAAAGGGGTGGGAGGTGCAGGAGTTTGCAGGGATGTGGCTGCCTTGGGAGGGTTGGGGGGCGTAGGGGACCTGTGTGTGTGTATGTTAGAGAGGGGGAGCTTATTTTCGGGGGAGGGCGTATATTTAGGCCCACCCCAAAAATCAGGCTTGGCCTTATTTTCAGGACATGTCCTATTTTTGGGGAAACACACACACACACACACACACACACACACACACACACACGTATTGTATGTAGGTATGTATGGTGCAGGTATATATTGTATGTATGTGTTTTGGTAGATATACACTTTCTCTTGAGAGCAGTCAACAGAAATTCATTTTTAATATGGGCCAATGTGCTCACAGTAAAAAAAAATGACAAAGTTATCTATCTTAAGTGAGATTGATAAATTACTGAAATTGTTTATATTGGTGATGAAGGGGGAAGTTAATGTCTATATATTTCTTCTCTCTCTCCCTCTTTTTTTTTTACTATATCCTTATTTCATCTTTTCTGTTTTTTCTACACCTACTGTTTTTTCTTATTTTTTTCTTTAATTTATTTTAGTTTGCCTTAGTTTTTTATTATAAATGTCATGTTTAATAAAATTACCATTAAAAAATACTGCCTGTGATTGTGAAGGAATCTGATAAAAGTACAAAAGATGGTCAGAACTCTTCTCTGTCCAAAACTCATTTCATCTTTAATGCTATTCAGTTTTTTTAAAAATCACATTTTTTGTTAGAGGCAAATAAAGAAGATTCCCTGCCCCTATTTTCTATTCTACAATTTAAATTATCTTTCCTAGTTCATTTCAGCAAGAGAAGGCAGGATTTATATTCCTGGTTTTCCTTGTTAAATCAGGCAGAGAGGGCCAGGGGAGATGCAGAGGGTTGGAGAAAAAATAGGACAAAACTGCCCATTGGACCAAACAGCAGGAAACCTTCCCTTTTAAAGCAAAGCAGGAATACTCCCATGAGTTGCTAGAGAAATGAGGCCCCAAAGAGAGAAATAATGTCTGTAAAAAGTGCTGCAAAATCAGGTAGTTGCTGGCACCATCATGCACCACTTGTGCTTGATGGAGCTCTCCTGTCATTGTGCTTGATTAGAGTAGACTTAAAGTCAGAGATTGCTGGGACTTAGGGATATGCAAGGTGTTCCATGTACAGAGAGTTCCGTGCATGAAACAGCTAATTCTGGATGAGCTGTGGTCAACTCAGAACATGAAAGTTTCACTGTTTTAGTCCATGCATAGAATCAAGTGTGCAAAAATGATTTTGGGTGGAGGATGCAGGGTAAAAAAAAAAAGAACATTGACAACTGAGGGGAGGCAGGGGAGAGAGGAACTGAAGACTGGGAAATCAGGCTAGGGCAATGAGATACTGGGATACGTTGCACTGTCAGTGACAGTAGTTAAAAAAATCAAAATTGCTAGAAAAATGGAGGTGGGTGGTCCAGAGAGGCTGGGCATTTTAGGAACTGCTGAAGGGGGTGAGAGGAAATAACTATAAATGTACAACATCTGGAATATTTTTAGTTCAAAATATGGTACTCCCAGATATTCTGGTAAACTAGGAATTTGAAACAGGGGAAGATATGAGAGATTTGGATAATAGAGTGTACCATGTAGAGATAGAAGGAACCATAAGAAAGAAACTCAAAACAACCTTGCCTTGATTTTGTTTAGTATAAGATGGGACAGAGGGAAACTTGGACAGGCTTTCAAGATTCTGTTATATACCCTAAAATAATAAAACAAATAAATGTCAAATAAAATTGAATCCCTGCAGTTTTGTTTCTTGACCTAGCCTACCTTGAAGGGCTGATAATTCCCTTCAAGGAACTGTCCAGCATTCAGCATTCAGCCTCTCTAGAACTAAAGGTTTTTGTTCCAAATTCAAGATAAAATATTTCAATTTTATGCACACCTGTTCTAGGCTTCCTTGTTTTATTCCTGGCATGGTCTTTGTGGCTGGTTTTTTATTGGATATCTGTGGATTGACAGACCCTTTGTGATATATTTGATATTATGTTGATTCTGCTGCTGTGGCTGAGTAACTACTGGTATTGCAGGTACTGGTAAGTCTTATACTTTTATCCTCATTAACAATCCTAATTAAACTACCACCTCTGGCTAAGCAAATTAATTTTTAAGCGAAATGTCACATGACTGTCCCATTTAGCAATGGCAGTTCTGGTAGTCCCAGTTGTAATCATTAAGGGAATCATTCATGTTTGTTAAGCAAGATATGTGACCACAACTTGCTGCTCCTGTTGGCTTTCCCATTTGACTTTCTTTTTTGGTAAGGTCGCAAATAGTGATCACATGACCACAGGAAGCCGCGACTCATAAATGTGCAATGGTTGCCAAGTGCCTCAGATGTGAATGCGGAGATGCTGCAGTGGTTGTGATGACCAGTCATAAGTCATCTTTTTCAGTGCTATAACTTCGAACAGTCACTAAACAAATGGTCATTAAGGCAAAAGTAAGTGAGGATTTCTTCATTTGTAATCAACAATCAGCAAAATAAAAACATAGAAGCATTGACTAAAGACAGCAAAAGCAGTTTATCAGTCATACACCTAAAAAAGTTAAAAGCCTTTTCAAAAAAATTAAATAATTGAAATTGTCAGAACTCCAAGATTAAGAAATGTATGCCTTCTTACAGAAATCTCTGGAGATAAAAATGTGGCAACTCTATTGGTGATAGTGGCGTTCTGATCCGAAGGTAGGAAATAAAGTTTCTCTTCCTCCTAACACACAATCATTTTATTTCAGTTACTTCTCTTTATTTCTATTTTATGTTTTGTTTTGTCGTATTTATTTTATCTAATCACTTCTTCATTTTTTTTTCTTTGAAGCCTTGACATTTCATATTATAACTGATAAACTACTTTTGTTATATTTGGTCAATGTGCCTGTTTGTTTTTTATCTTGCTTGCCATTGCTGTAAATAAATAAATAAATGGCCAGGGTTGTTTCATTTTGCTTTTTGTTTATTCAAACATTTTCATTCTGGAAATATGAAGATTCTTGTCCAGGTTTTAGCAACTTCTAATCAAGCAGGTGTTTAGAATATTGGAATTATAAGCTTGCCCAGGCCAAATGTGCAATGCAGCTTGTTTATTTTTATTTTTTTCTTTTTATATTGTCAGCTGCTTATGGGGAAGTGGGTATGGATGAAAATGTGCTAATAATTATTCTAGATATTGTCTTTTTTTGTTGTTGCCCATGTTCAGTCTTGATCTCTTGCTTTTAAACTTGGTAAGTACAGGTAGTCCTTGATTTACAACAGTTCATTTAGTGATGTTCAAGGTTACAACGGCACTGAAAAAAGTGACTTATGACCATTTTTCACACGACCGTTGCAGCATCCTTATGGTCATGTAATCAAAATTCAGATGCTTGGCAACTGGTTCATATTTATGGTGGTTGCTGTGTTTCAGTGTCATGTGATCACCTTTTGTGAGCTTCGGACAAGAGAAATCAATGCGGAAGCCAGATTCACTTAACAGCCATGTTACTAAATTAACAAAAGCAATGATTTACTTAACAGCTGTGGCAAGAAATGGCGTAAAATGGCGTAAAAATCACTTAACAAATGTTTCACTTAGCAACATAAATTTTGGGTTCAGTTGTAGTGATAACTTGAGGATTATTTATATACAAGTTTTCTAAACCATGATGAATTGGGTACTAGGCATTCCAGTATATTAATAATGAGGGCTAAAATCAAGGAAATGACAATAACGGCTCTTTTTTCCACCAAAATAGTGAAGCTTTTTTTTGGATCAGATTTTTATTTTGCCTTTTATATCTGAAACTGCCACTGCTGTGGATACTGATGCCTGGCTTTAATTTAATACATTAACAATTAAATTATTATACATTTTAATTGCTTGATTTAATTATTAAAAATACAATAATAAGTATAAGTGAGATAATTTCTTCTATTCAGTCTTTCTCATGAGTAGTATTTTTTTACTCACAGGCTGATCTTGTTTTCTCTCAGTAGAAATGAAGGTCCCAATTCATAGAATTTAAAATTTTAAAAGGGACAAAACTGATTTTGAGGGCAAAAGAAGAAAGGGATGGCAGAGAATGAGGTGGCTGGATGGAGTCACTGAAGCAGTCGGCGTGAGCTTAAATGGACTCCGGGGGATGGTAGAGGACAGGAAGGCCTGGAGGAACGTTGTCCATGGGGTCATAATGGGTCAGACACGACTTTGCAACTAACAACAACAACAAAAAAGGGACAACCGGCTTCAGTGACTAGAAGTCTCCTTTTGAAGCTCATAATTTGACCACTTTCTTCTGATGGACGAGTATAATTTTTAACAGGGAGTCATAGTTTCTCAAATATGAAATATTAAGAGTTGAGGGATAGCACTATTTTCCCAACAGAAGCAGTAAATGGAGAAATAGGGTGGACATCAATACAACGTAAGCTCACATTTAGAGAGTTTTGACATTAGTTTCTGGCATCAACGTATTTGTCAGGCATATCTTTCTGCTTTCTCTTCCCTTGAGAAATTCTGTATCACCCTCTCTGTAGATGAGTTTCTACATATGTTGGCCTTTATGCAAAACTGTAGAGACAGCAGGTTATGTAGCCACCTGGTGTGGTGACAGGGACAAAGCTACTCTGTGGGGCTCTATGAACTTCCTTTTACACACGTTCCTCACATGCATAGGGTGTGAGATGTTTCTATCCTCTTTTGGAGCTTTAACCCAAAAGTCCAAATGGGACCACTTTGTTTCACTGATTAACATGAGATAGAGCATATGGAAATGAAGGGTGGGTCCCAACAGCAGAGTATGTTGTTTAGCTATTCCATCTTTTCCTAATAAATGGATGGGGGATACCAGTGCAAAAGAAAGAATAAAAACAGTAGGAAGACTTAGAGTAATAGTTATAGGCCAGTGATGGCTAACTTTTTTGTTGTTGCATGCCGAAAGCGCCCGTGCGCCCGCACCCATAATGCAATGTGTGTGTGACATCCCCCCCCCATGCGGCCCTCCGCATGCATGCGTGACACCCCTGCGACCCCCTGTGCTCCCTCCCGCGCCACATTTTGGGCCTTGTAAGCCTCTCTGCACTTCTAACCCATAATGCAATACGCACATGACCCTCCCACTCATGCACTACCCACACATGCACACATGACCCCAACGCTGCACATGCACTTGCATCTCTTGCATGCGCCCTGCGCATGCGCAGCAGAGACCCGAAAATCAGCTGGCCAGAGGGAGATGCACACATGTGCAGTGGAACTGAGCTGGGGCGATGGCTCACATGCCCGCAGGGAGGGCATGCGAGCCATAGGTTCGCCATCACAGTTATAGGCAGAAGACAAAATAACTTGAATCCTTTCTCACCCCCTAAACTCTGTGAATGAGCCAGAGTACCATGAAAGCATCATCTAGGAACACAGAATGTCCACAAATAGTCATAACTACCAGTGCTTATAGAGGTTATCATATGGGAACAGCCTAGTCTCCTTCTGAGACTGGACTTCTTAAATCCTCTCCCCATCAGCCTCATAATGATTGTTGCTTTTGCAAAATGTAGCCCTCTTTTCTCAAGTTAACACTTTCACTGCAGCAGCTTATAGCCAGCTCTCACTTACTTGTTTCTGGGAAAATGCTACAGTATATATTCTTCTAGCCAAAACATCCAGTTGTTTTTACAAAACAGATATAGAGCATGGCTGCATAGAAGAGCAATAACAATAGTGTGTTATTATTGGCAACTCCTTTCCAGACCCAGTTTGTAAACTTTTATTTTTATTTTTTAATCTCATGAGTGAGACCTAGATGGCTGGCTTTTTACTCAGCTGTGCAGTGCTTGGGTAACCACCCAATGTTATTAAAAGAAAGAGTGGGAATAAATCAGCCCCCTACTTTCAGCTAACATTTAAATAATATTTATAGAGTTTTAATAATATAATTTTAAAAGCATCTGGCAATATTGTATCTACCACCAAAAGAGCAAGACTATTCACTCATGCACGGCAACATTCACACTATAGCAAAGCTTCACATGAGACTGGGATATCATATTGGAACTGATTGTGACAAAGATAAATTTTATATTGGGATGATACCCAAGATGTTCTACAGATATATTCATTAGTTTTAAAATTCCCATTAATTTCACTGAGATTTATGTGGAAGAAGTTTCTGGGGGATTGGGCATAAAGTCTGCATTTAAATTGCATCAAGATTTAGTAAGCCTTAGTTATGAGAACCCGAAGTAAACAACAGAAGGCCCTGCAACTTTTGTCTATTTTCTTCTTGTAGGAAATATCTGTGGTACCTCTGATAATTTACTGTGTTTGGCCCAGGCTTGAAGGAGAGAAGATATGGCTCCACAAAGTTCAAAGCAGAATTATTCTGTTCGCTTTCAAACGTTGCATCTCTGCAGTATATTTCTATAGCTTGTAATTCTAGAAAAAAGAATCATGGCATCCAATTATAAAAGGATCTTCTCATTAATGTTAGCATGTTGACAGTTTATTCAGTGATGAGTAAATGCACCCTGTACATGTTCAGATGTGCTTGGGTTAATAAGTAGTATTATATTATGCATTTCTTGTTAAAGGATCTCAGATAAAGTGGGATGAAATTTAAAAAAAACTGCAATGCTGGAGCATGACTAAGTGATTTTACTGAAGATAACTCCCCCACCCCTCCATATATAAATTCAACGTGGCAATGGTTACCGCTGTTCTAAGGGGGAAAAGAATTACACAGAAGATATACACCAGAGTTTTCAATCACAAGCTAAAATGCATGGCCAGCCACCGTTCCATAAGCCAAGCTTTTGTGCTGTCACCTATGTTACCTTCATTCTAATTTAGAAGGTACTACTTCTTGTTATTTTCTGCTACAGAATTTAGGCTACTTGGCCTGGCTGCCCTTTGTGTAACATGATCACTGGGTGTTCTTCTTTCCCCAACAGACCCCCCCTTTCCCCATTTCAACTTTCAATAGGTTCTGCTCTCAAAAATTCTGTGCTTGCTTTGCTGGAGGAGGCTCCAATTGGGTTACATTACATTCTCTTCCATTCTTGCAAGGGCTCAGGGCCCTCTCTTGGCCTCCACACTAGTTCTTTCCCTTTGTGCCGTTGCTTGGTAACCAGGAAAAAAGGGGGGATGGGACAGGCTCCAGGAGGGAAAGATGGAGAGAAGCAAAGTAAGGGGGGGGGGAGTGGAGAGAGAAAGCAATTGAAGTGTGTGCAGTTTGTGTAATCCTTCAGGCAAGGCTCTGCATGTTGATTAGTCGCAGGCCGGTAAAACCAAAGACCAGGCATGGAGTCCTGACCTGTTTGCATGGAAGGCGCTGTATAACTAAGCGATTAGATGGGAGCCATGGGGAGAACATGTGCAGGATGGCAGGCTGTGGAGCAGGTGACTCAGTAGGGGGCACTCTCTCCCCTGAAAAGAAAGTTGACTCCAGCATGACTCACATCAGTACTTGAAGCATTGCTGTGGGTAGACTGCAGCTAAAAATCAATTCACATGTATTTGTTTTTATGCATCCCCAAAATGAAGTTACACATAAATCTTGGCCATATCTTTCACTTAAAGAAGAGATTTGAGAACAACTTGTTCTTCTAATATTTTTAATTTTGGTATCACATATTTTATTCTACTCTTCAATGACCTTTTTTTCTCTACAGTTCACATTAGGGGCCAAATGGAGCCACTTAGTGCCTATCTATCGCCATGATAATATGCTGTCCATCATCTTTGAGCTAGCAGAAAAGTATTCCTGCATAAATTGTGCTGCCTCCTGTACTACATAGTGCCTAAGATACAACAATAGTGGGACTGGTGAAGGATGGTGTCCCTATGAATATGTTGCAGGCCAGGTTAAGGAAAGTTTGGTCTCCTTGACTTTGTTTCCCCTCCTGCCTGACCACCAAGCAATCTATGTATGTAACATGGACAGAAGTATGTGGTTGTGCAAGTATATATTGAGCCACTATGAAGTTGCCCAACTAACCAGATGGGTGAAGCAGTAGGAAGCAGCTTCAGTGCTCCCATTCAATACAACTCTGCCATGTCCATAACAGTTAATTGGTCGATTTCTGAGCATGGATAAAGCTCTTTTCTATTGCAGAGTGAAGCACAAGGTTAACACAACAAGCAAAACTCCATCTTTGCCTTGTGCTGCAAGTTACAAATAATCAAGGAGTTCAGATCTGAATTTGTGACTGTAGCCCTTGGCGCAGAATAGAATATGTAAAATGGTACTGCCCAACTTTCCCTAAAATTATGAAAACAGTAAACATGCCAGCTGGTAAATCCCCTTGTTGGCAGGTGCAGCAAAAAACTTGAAATATACCTGCAATGGTGATAGAACTTGCAACACACATATGGCAAAACCTGACTTTTTAAATGTACCTTCTCTGCAGCACAGACATAGTCATGTTCTTTAAACACAGTTTTTTTTTAATAAAAAGAGCATGTAAGAGCTAAGAGATACAATTGAAAGTAAGCTTAATTTCATTTTAATCAGGTTTATGCAATCAGATGCCACAATGGACGCAGAGTGTAGGTTTCTCCTGCAGCCCATGCCAAATGATTCTGGAAGGGCAGTTCCAGTAACCAGAGCAGGCCAATTGATCCTAAAGTGGCAATAACTGGGCTGATCCCAACCTTGACTGTATCAGCAGCTATACTGTTAAGTGAAGCCAAATTGTATCAGTGGCCAAGATTATGTTGGGATAAGAGGAAAACACTATTTGAAAACTGGGAAACTTTTATTTGCCTCATCCGTGAACTAGGGATGACATGAGAACAATGGTAGAGAAAAGCAGTTACCAGGGCAGATTTGGGCAGTGGCTAGGAGATGTGTTATAGAAAGAAAGATATGGAAAAGGAAATCACAGTTGCTAAATCCTAACCTAAAGTGAAGATGCAAATAGTGGCATACTTACTAAACATACACTGAACACATAGTAAATGTTACTCATACTTAGGCTTATATTCTGTTGGAGTAACGCTCCACTGAAAGAGAAGCACAACCTTTTAAAACTATGATGTATGCTTTATATGTAATTCATTTATTATATGCATGTTAGCTATTACAGATACAGGTAGACTTAAAACAGTTCGTTTAGTGACCATTTGAAGTTAGAATGGCACTGAAAAAAATAAATTATGAGTATTTTTCATATTTACAATCATTGCATCACCGTGATCAAAATTTGGATGCTTGGCAACTGGTTCATATTTATGACAGCTGCAGTATCCTGAGGTTATATAATTACCAATATTTTTTTTTATCTTCTGACAAGCAAAGCCAAGGGGGAAGCTAGATTCACTTAACAGCCATGCTACTAATTTAACAACTGCAGTGTCAACTGCATGTTACTAATTTAACAACTTAACAATTGGTAAAATGGGGCAAAACTCATTTAACAACCGTCTCGCCTAGCAACAAAAATTTAGGGCTCAATTGTTGTCATAAATCAAGGACTACCTGTAGTTCTTGACTTATTACCACAGCCGGGACCATAACATTTGTTGTTAAGCAGCATGGTCATTGTGAGACCTCACATGGGCACACCTAATTTTACAACCTTTATTAAGTATCACCTGACCATGATTTGCAACCTCTTGCCTGTTTCCCCATTGACTTTGCTTTCTAGAAGGCAGCTGGGAAATTTGCAAATGGCAATCATGTGGCTGAATATGCTGCAACCATCATAAATATCTGTTGCTTACCAAATGCTTGAATTGCAATCAGATGACCACAGGGATGCTGCAATTGTCATAAGTATGAGAACTGGTTATAAGCCACTTTTTTCAGCAGTGTCATAACTTTGAATGGTAGCTAAACAATTGGCTGTAAATCAAGGACTACCTGTAGTTGGGAACTGGTTCATTTTGGGTAGGCACAAGCCTAGTTCTTTGTTTTTCATCCCCATCTGATTTACAAACAGGGAGCCAACATTGATCTGATAGTGATCTATCCCAATTCAAATCCATCTATTGACAAGATTGTAAGCAAGGGCAATTTGTTGACTAGATATTCTCTGTAATTCTTTCAAGCACATAAAACACAGGTATCCAAGTACCTTCCATGCCTTCCTTTGTAACCTCCAACTTGTGTTAAGTAGCACTACTATACATAGACTTCAGTCATCTAGATGACCACAGAATGGAGGTAAAAATTTCTATATCTCTTTGAAGCCCTTTATTGAATGTTCAGATTTTTGCAGCTCAGATATGATAGCCTTAGTATCATCAGATTGTGTAATGGCATTTGGAAAAAACACAAGACCTGACTTTTTTTTAAGGCTAACATTTCAATCAATTTAAAACAGGAAAGAATGCCACATTCTGCTAGTTGTTTGTTGCTGGTTCTATCTTAGATGAGGGCATTGCAGATTTTCCATGGTCTGTGCCAATGCAGGTGAGGGTGGGGTATCACGTGGCCATATTTTCTATTGGTTTTATTTGGTGGGAAGACACCATTTAGCCTAGGGCAACATCATTTTGTGAACTCCATGGACTATTTTTGGGTGCTGCCAACTGTGGCTACTTGCTGCAAACACTGCCATTCCCTTGTAGCAGTTCTGATTTGGGAAATATGAGAGATGAGCTTAATTCTAATTAGAATTCTGTCTGTTTCTTTTAGCCCAGGTCAGAGCCACAGCCAAGGTTCAAATCAGGGGTAGCACCTCTGCTACTTCTAATGATCCCTCTACTACTTTTCAGCCAATTACTGCAGCTGATCTATTTCTGAACCATGCCTAGTGATCTTCTGAAAGAGTTGTAATCCCTTGTGCAAAAATAGCCCAACCTAGAAGTCACATGCACAGAAAATAGTTGTAGAATGAAAAGAGAGACAGATCCCCAAATTCTTTCATTTCATTCCCTCTGCGAATCTGTACATTGGGATATTTTTTTGGATATATATTTAACATTTTTCCAGAAGACATTAGCACATTAAGCAAATGTTCCTTCAGCAATGTTTAAAAAGACCCTAGTTGATTGGCTGCAGACACATGCTATTTCCGGACTTCGATAATGGTTTAAACTCTCTCTCCAGAGCACCAGTTTAACCCAGCTGACTACACAATATGTTAAAAAAGTTTTGAGTTGATTTTCTTGCTGACAGGTGATACTCAATGGGAAGTAAATGAACAACAATAATAAAAACATGAAGGGAAACTCCCCATTTAAGATGTAAGGACAGGGTTATCCTCAAGACTTGTGGGGGTACAGTAGAATTTGGCTGTTGATACTATGTAATTTATGTGAGCATGCTTTTCAGCTAACTCAAGGATAGAAGAAATGCATGACAAGGCAGCTCCCTCAGAGCATCCCTCAGATTGATGGGAGGTTTTTGTCTAGAACACTGTAACCACCTTTGGAAAAATCTTCAGGTTCACGCGTATGCCTGTCACTCATATTTTCTATAGCAATGGAGATAACAGAAAAGCTTTGAGTTGGAGAACCTTGAATTCCTATCAGAAGGAAGCAAAAACCGGGTGGCAGAGAATGAGAGAAGAGGAAAAGGGGAAGAGAAAAGAGGTAGAATGGAATAATATAAGAAAGAATGATAAAAGATGAAATGATATATATTTCTGTGAAATATATTTCTGAGAAAGTATATGAGCGCAGGGAGAGTATTATTTAAATTCAAGTCAAAAATACTTTTTGATGTTGTAAGGCTGCTGTCTGGAGTAAACTCTGTGTTGGCCATACAAATTTGTATAATAAACAAATACTTGAAATTTGAAAAAGAGTTAACAGTGTGAAGTTCTACCTCTACATATTCCAGCAAGTCGGCTTCAACATTTTTTAGGGAATGCAGTCTACCATAATGTTCAATATTATTCATGTAATACGTTATGAAAAGCAGTACAGCCATACAATTCTTGGAAATGACGCGTCCTTTGAAAACATTCAAGCAGAGCACCCCTTTGCTGTGTCAATTGGTGCCTTCTTCTAATGAGCGAACAATCATTTCACTTGCCAGCAGGTACTTGTATGCATTTGGTGTGCAGAAACTACTGATCCTGAGAAAACTTGACTGATTGAAGCAGAATTATGTGTCTCTGTGACACTCTTCAACTAGTGTGCTTCCTCAAGGTGAAATACTTCTCCATAGCCCTGGATTGAGTGTATTCTCATTGCTTTCAATACTTGAAATAGGGCTACAAAATCTCATCTGCAAAAATCACAGTATCCACTAAATAAATTAAGCTCATGTACTAAGGTTGTTATTAACCATCGCATGTACTTTTTTTACAGGTTATTTGCACTACACTTCCTAAACCCCCATTCTGGAGTAGGTACTATATTTGGTGTCCTGTATTTTGATTGGTTGATATTCTTACTATGTCACAGCAGGTATTCCACCTTGCTGACCTCAGCTGATCCTGGAAAAGCTAAGCGGTGTCAGATCTGATTAGTCCTTGGAAGACCAGCAAATCTGAAAGCTATCAATTACATTGGGAAATTGAGAAAACATTCCTGAAAAAGGCAGTGTCAAAACCACTTATGTATTAAAGGTGAATGACAAGAAAAAAAATAGCTATCAGAATTTCTTTCTGGAGGAGGATGTTACAATTTGGCACAACAAATAATTAACAATTGTACATCTGTTGTCTAAAAGAGATAATCATGAAAAGCCCTATATGGGTTTGACAAGCAGTTTTGTAACTAAAATGTATTTAATTTTAGGTTTTAAGTAGAGAAGAGACTGTTTTGTCCATCAGAAATCTTAAGATGTATGGACTCAGATAGTGATGTAAATGATACAAAATAGTTTCCATACTAGGTTGCAACCTACTATGCTTTATTATGATCCAATTTAATGTAAATTGCAACAGGAGAAATACTACCATACAAGCATATGAGAGGAACTTAAAGCACATTTCTTGCAAGGAAATAATGATTATGTAGATATTATATACATATAATATAAATATACTATATATGTGAAAAATTACAATGGTACAAATAGATACAACTATTTTCATTTTATCTCTAGCTAAATGTACTCTGCCTAAATGTACATCATTCTGAAATGGCTGAATTTTGAAGTTTCAATTGCATCCATTCAAATTGAAATTACATATTAAGTAAATTTCACGAAGGACAGCAAAAAGCAAGTTGTTTTTCTGGGATATGTTATTTATTTTACTTCCCAAAATATCTCTTTGATTATATTGGTTAACTGCAATAGCATTCAGTAATTGCAATGCTATCTCAGTTGAAACACAATCCACTATCTCAAACTGAGATTCTACCATTTCATTTTTCTATATGTACAGCTTGTTTGAGTGGGGCTAGCAAATCTGGGCTGCAAAATTCCAGATTATCACTAGAGAGATACAGAAAACTCCAGAGAGAGATGCAGAAAGATCACTAGAGAGATACAGAAAATACTAGCTGTACTGTATGTCAAAAGTGCTGAGGTTGGGAGATGGTTTCCTGTCGGCTAGTGATATTCAGCAAAGTGAACAGGAGTAAAGGCTGAGGATTTAGGGAATAGTTTTACTTAAAATGGACTGCATATCTATATCAGGGTTTTCTCCAATGGCAAGCAAAGATAGAAACAGAATAAAGGCAGAATAAGATGAGAAGCGAATAGGACATTTTACAAAGAGAACAGGTTCTGCCAGATCAAGTACAGGTAAATAGCATTTTAACTGAGCTATGGGGAAAGGGTTTTAGTTTATCACCTGCACTACTTCCACTGTTCATAATTTAGCAGTTATAAAATTTATGGATTGAGATAGATTGTAAACCATGTAGGATCATACACATATTAATATATGTGTACATCACAATATTTGATTTACATGACTCAGAATTCATTTTGAATATTTGTGCAGCACTTTCAAATAAAACTATATTGTATACATGATTGGCCTGCCTAGTATAATAGGTTATCCATGGAAGAGTGGTTCTTCCCAACCTGCCACCACCCAGGGGCTGAGAGGTAGCTGATCCTTGAGGTACAGGAAGTAATGGATACAGTGAGAGACATCATTGCTTTCCAACCTGTTACCTACTGAGATCCACTGGACAACTGAAATATGGAGTCTGAGAGACTTCCAACTTCCAAAACATTATGACCCAAGGACTGGAGGGGAGGGAATATGTTTTGACTTAGCCTGAAATGGCTGATTGGAGCTCGGTTGCTAACAATAAACTGCATCAGATTTTGCACACCTTGGAAGTATTGTGGCTTGCTGCCAGTTTGAGGGGGAACTACCAGTTTAATGCTGGAACAGCTAATGAAAATTTATATACAGGTTGGGGAGTGAGATGAAGATAGCATCTCATGGGCACATGGCAGAAAAAAGGGACTTTGCAGAGCATGTTTGTCTTGTTTTTAGGTGCAAGTAAGGTACAAATGTGCAAGACAGGCAATATCAGCCTTAATTCTTTTATTTGTGAAATGGGATTTAACTCTTATTCCCAGGGCTATTGTAAAAATAGCATTATTTTGCCATAGCAGTGAGGCTGACAAATATTGTCCTTATTTAATGTGGACCAAGGAAAGGCCCTGGCATTTTTCTGCTGCCCACCAAGCTTGCTTGCTGGTGGAAAGATCAACCACCAACCACTGTCCCAATATAAGTTGGTTCTCAGTAAGACAACTACAGGGGTCCTAGGAACAGCTTGTCTAGTCTCCTGTCAAGTTGTCTGTTAGTGAAAGGTGCTAAGATAGAACGTAAAGCAGAAGGAGACTGTCCATATGCTCCTCACAAATTACTCTGTGACAATAACACATCAATCAGACCATTTCTGAATATGAGTGGCATTCTTCTGAAAGAGGGTAAACCCATATTCACAAATAGTTGAGCTGATAGATGCAGGCATGGGGGCACAGGCTGAAACAGAGGAAGTAAAATGAAGCAGCTCCATTCTTGATTAATATTGCAAGAGAATGTCACTGCTTTTGGCACTCCCTTTCTGGCCTGATGGTGGCAGAATCCTGAATAGGAGGATAGCCAATAGAGAACATGCTATTATTATTATCCCGTCTATAATAATAACATCATGGCACTTAATGTTGCCAGGGCCAGAAAGGAATAGAAGGCAAAATGACAAAGATGACATAGGTATCTGCAATGTACTGATCAATAGCCATAGGAATTACAGCCACATGATACTGATCCCAAGATCATTGAGAAATATATGTAACACTCAAATTTGAGTCCCAGAAAATAAGAATAGTACTAAAATTATTAAGTTATAGCCATGCTAAATTCCTTGTCAATAGAAAAAATGGAAAACCTGTAGTGCTGTCAGTGGTGATAGAAATAGCAAGCAACAAGCGCCAGAAACTGACTCCCTTTCCAGTTTAAATTGGAAACATTTAAACACTATAGTGGTTCTTTGAAGTTCTAATGAAAGTCCAGGTTTTTCTTCCCCAAAAGAACAAGGATTTTTTTCAATCTAGTTGACAGCCTTAAGATTCGCTGGTTTTCCATTAATGTCATGTTTAATGTCCCTTCTTCACTAATTATAACCTAAAATATAACACATTTTCCCTTAATTAATTGCATTCTTTATGCCATACTTAAGAGAACTTCTACCTTCTTATGCTGGCTTTTATAGGTGGTTATGTTTTTGGAAAATAAATGTTATATTTATTAATTATTTGTTATGCCAAATCCTCCTCCTGAAAATATTTTTCACAGCTACTTCTTTTGATCATTCACCTTGTCAAAAATATTCTTTCCCCTGCTAGCTCTTTTTTTTATGGCTGTCAAGTGAAATGTGATCATTATTGATATTTACTGTGTAGAACTTATTGCTTGTAATGTTATATATATATACAATACTAAATGGTCAAGTTGTTACTAATGTAGATGTTTACTAATTTGATTTTTATTATCATTGGGGGAGAGCTTTATTGTTTTAATTGTAATTATTTACAATTCTGAATCACCTAGAGTTGTGCCTGCACTTGAAGTGCCATGTAATTGACCGAAATGGCTGAAGGATGGAGACAAATTTCTTAATTCAGACTTTATGAATTAATGAATCAGAACATTGGACCAACTATTGCCAGTTCTTTGCAAATGTAATTATTTTTCTCTTACTCCACACTAACGAACATTGTAAATTATTAAATCAAAACTTTCTTACAGGCATTGACCATAAATCTGATATAATAACTAAAACCATGTTGATACATAAACAGGTTTACTGCTACAGATGACCATTCTTTCCTGTGATGCTGACTTCCTCGTGATATATTCATGTCTCTGATTAGCAGAATTTTGCCACAGAATAGAGGATTCCATTTCTGCTCCAATGAGTCTCTTTGCACAGGGAAAAAGCAGCCAGGTTTGGGAAATGCTGCTCCAAGAAAAGGTAAAGATGGAGGTAGTTGGGCCTTTCTTTCATGAAAGCATCCATTTGTTTTCAGATAGTATACTTTTTGCAAGGAACAAGAGGAAGTGATTGTAATCCCAAAAACTCAGGGGAAAAAAGAAAGTTTAATTTTCACTTAAGGTAACAAAGTCAACTAATGCTGAAAGCAAGTCAATTAAATGTGCCTGTAGAAGTACTTGCCAGTGTAAAACTGTCCACACTCCTTTGGCACATTTAAGAACTATTACCATCAAATCTTAATAGTTAACTGGGATCAAAGGACATACAAAAATGCATTCTAAATTAATAGCTGAATTCAAGATATCCAGTCTCTTCACACTTTTGTGCCAGCCATAGTTATTTCAACAAAGGCTACGTTATTTGTTGCTTCCTCTCTTTGCCTGGATTTTTAAAAAATCACGAATTTGCTCATGAATCCAGTTCCTACGGGATCCAATCCGTCTCTTCCCTTTTTTAATTTTTTCCTCCCAGATTCTGTTGCTCCTGAGTCTTGCCTTGCCAAAAAAAGCTCCAGGCATCTCCCATTCCTTTGTACTGGGGATTGGGAGGGGAGAAGAAATTGGAGGAAAGCTGGAAAGAGAAAGGGGAGAGCGAAGGGGTAGGGGCTGGCGAGGAAGACAGGGACCTCCGTCCAGACCGCAGCATTTTCCGAGTGGCTGAAACTCGCCGTAGACGAATTAATATTCTTCCCCCATTTTTAGCTTGCCTTTCTTGCCAGTTCTTTTCTTGTTCTCAGACATTTTAAGGGCCTACGTAGATTCTCTTTAAATACCCGCCTCCCCGATTTCGGCGACTGCACCGGAGAAGAGAGGGCGATAACAAAAACAACCATTATTATTCGAAAGAGAAGGTCTAGTGGGCGAGAGCCCGCGCAGCTCCGATTTTTACACAGCCTCGAGAGATTTGGTGATAAAATACATTAACAGGAAGGGAGGCGATTCCCAAGTAAATACGTGCGAATTACAACGGGGCCTGCAAAACACACCCGCTACAGCAGAGTGCGCGAGGAGAATTCCATGGAGGCGATGGCCTGGGGCGGCGGGGAGGGTTCATTTTTCCTTTCGCCTCTCCTTCCTTCCATTCGCCTCCATTGCTTTGCCGTGCCTTTAGGCCGCCTTGTTCACCAACAGTCCCCCCCGCCTCCCCTTCGCCTTCTGAAAGGCGTTGTATAATGTGTCCGGGTTTCTGTGGCCTCCCCACCATTTTCCTTTAAGGAGCCAAGATATTCTGGCCAGCGCCGTCGCCCGGTGCAATCGATGCGCTCTTGCGCGGGGGGCGTTGTTGGCAGGAGAGAGGCGGGGGAGAGGGGGAGGAAAGTGGGGGAGTTGAGGGGAGGGGGCCGCTTGTGCGTCCTGAGCTCTTCGGAAATGGGAGGCGGCCAAGGCGGCAGGCGGCGGGAGGGCGCTGCGATGGGCGAGCGCACAGGCACGGGCGGCGGCGCCTGAACCCGGGGGCACTGGGGGGACGCCGCTGACAGACACCGCTTGGAGCGCGGTTCTCTTTTCCCGCTCCCCGATCTTTGAAGTCCCGGGGAGAAGAAGGAAGAGGAGGAGGAGGAAAGGAAGGAGGAGTTGCTGGTTGCCACAGCTGGCTCTCTGAGTCTCTCCTCCACTTCTTCATTCCTCCCTTCATTCGATCTCCCTTCCGGAGCCCGGTAAGTGCAACTCCTAGTGTCTTCTCCCTCGCCTGCTCGGTATCCATTCTTTACTCGATGGGGAGTGGGGGGGGCGGAGATCTGTTCTCCATCTCTGTACGAGGATTAGCTGAAGGGGAGCCAGAAGAAGGCAAGGGGGCTGTCAGAAAGCTGGATGAAGGGGGCTTAATTAAAACGACGCACCGGTGAGAAGGTTTGACCCTCTTCAGGTCGTCCTATAAAGGCATTCGCACGGCGACACTCGCGCAAATCTCTCTCTGTATCTGGGAGAAATACGACCTCCTTGTCCACATAGAGCGCTCTGCGGAAGACACGGGAGATCTTGGAAAATCCGAGAAGAACAGCTTCCTAAAACAGAGGTGGCCAACTCTAGGGAGCCCTGCAGAACAAGTCCACCCCTACCTATCGTGGGCCTCACAAAACAAGCCACCTTCCATCTGTTTACTAGAACAGTCAAGAGAAACTCCTGGCTCTGTAGAACCTGCTCGGTGCTATAAACGTGTCAGATGTCTGAAGCCCTCAGTGCTCTTGGAGGCCATGTAGTTCCGTAGGACCAGGAATCTGACCCTTAGAATACCTTTTCTAAAGATTTTGGTCTAACAGCCCCACTCATAGATGGCAGGAGAAAAGGGAGGTCTGATAGCTTACAAATCTCACAGGCTTCGTGGAACTTGTAAAACCCTTCTTTAACTGGGAGTATAGGATGAAACAGAAGAGACCCAATGCATATGTGTTGTTTTCTAAGAAGGAGGTTTCCTTTGAATGAGGGTTGGGTGGCCTCTCTGTTTCTCTTCCAGAAAGGTTTCTGGTTTCATATAACAGACACTGACTAGAATCAAAGTGCACCCACATCTCTCTAAAGCTATTTTTTTAACTGTTTCTTTCCTTTTCATATGTCTTTCGAAAGCCTAGCAGATGTCTTCTCAACTCTGACTACTTAGCATGATTACTTAGCGTATTATATAGCATGTTTAGTTGCAGCCCAGAGAAGCAGGCCAGTTTAATTTTAAATTGCCTATTACATGTAAAAGGTAAAGATTGTTTCATAAATGAATGAATGGCTGAGGTTAAATTTGAACTCCAAGTTTTCTGGCTCTGAGTCTATACTTTTCTTTAATAAACTATACAACCAAAAAGTTCCATCCTGGGTAGACTGATGTGATGATTCCCATTGTCTACTGACTTTTGGAAAGGTCACCTCCACAAAATCACAAGGAAGAATCCACATTGCTTCAGAAGAAGTCAGTGTCTCCACCCCTGGTTCCTTGAGCTCCTTCATTTGCCAGTTAAAATAAGAATACTTTTAACAAATCTGAGGGGGGGAATCTGGAGAGTAAATCTATCAGGTTATATCTGTCAGTTGGTATGTCCGTCTTCAAAATGGTTGTATATTTTATCATTTTTGCTATGTGTATGTATGTCTAGATAGAACGTATTGTGCATGGTGGTCAAATCTGCTTTATGATCTGTTTCTCTTTATGTATTTTCTTGTTGCTCTTCTGCCTTTCTGATAAAAACTTTCATGTTACAGCAAAATTTAGAGATTGGTAGAGAGAAAAAACAGGGATTTGGTAAAAATTAAAGGAAAACAAAGGAAGAAATAGAATTAACAAAATATGTTTTTGTGCTTTAAGCAGAAAATCCAAATGATGCTCATTAGTGAATATTAATGAATAAAAATATAATAATTATGGATTGTTTGGTGCTCTTTGATAATAGTTTGAACTTAATCGCCCAAGTTGAATCTCTTTACCCTTCCTTAATGGTGGTCGGGTCCTTAAAATTTAAGAGGTTCCTCATAGAATCGAGGGATATAAGCATATGGATTTATTGCTGTGTTGATGTTATATGGTAGAGGAGCAAACAAACTGGAATAAAGGACTAAGAGAAATTAGACTTTTCACAGTTGGGAACAACTACCAAAGGGGTGAAACTAAGCTAAAACTGTAGACATGTTGTGAAGATAAGTGGATTTTGGATCCAAAATAAGAATTTACTGTGCTCTTTCAGTAGGCTATGCGGAAGAGATTTTCCAAGAGAAAGTGCAAGAGATAGTGTTATTGAAAGGGAGGCTACTGTAAGGATTTTCTGCTCTGTATATGCAAATGACTTAGGTGGATCTTGGTTGATCCCAAATTTTTATTTAAGGAAATTTCCTCCAAACAGCATAGGGTTGGATTGGTTTCCTTTTCATTGGTTGCCTTTTATGATCCCTTCTGATACCACTAGAGGTGCTCTTGGGTAGTGAGATCATAGAGCCACCAATGGGAAGAAAAATCTCAAAACATTGTGCAGCCATAACAATTGAATGGATTGCAGTCTGTTTTATCTGAAATAGTCTAACAATTTGTGATATGGCAAACATAGTTTATCCACTGCGGTATATGATGATCTATACATTTTATCTTGGATTTTCTGAAAACTAGGGTTATCAAGCAGTTGCTTTTGGTCTCCTTTCTGAGGTTTGTTCAAGAACAGAAATGTTGGCTGTGCTTGAATATTTCTCTGCAGAACAAAGGCTTTGATAAGATGATCAACTGGATTTTTCCTTCATCTCAGGTTCTTCATGAATAAAGATTTTTTTCCCCTCCCATATGTCTTGTCACTGAGTAGTTTCTATTGTTCATTTGTGCTCCAGAAGCGCTTTAAGAAGTAAGAATGAAGAAGAGTATGCCTTGATTTCTAGCAATTTTGGAAGTGTGCATGTTTATTTCATCCAGCCATAGCATACTTCTTGAAGAATTTTTTTTGTATAAATGAACTGAAATGTTTATAGAAGTTAGTGTTGGATAATCATAGAATTGTTGAGCGGGTACCTCAGAGATTCAGGATAAAGCCTATCCTTAACCATGAAAACTAACTTGATGCTTCTGAGTGAGTTGTATGCTGTCAGCCTACCCTACTCCTACAGGGTTGTTGATTTGGGGAGAAAAGTGAAAAAAAGTTTTTTTCTTAGTCTCTAGAAAAAAGGCAAGTTTGCTGAATTTTCTATAAATATTTTATTTTATCTGTGTGACTATTGGCCACTCCCGCTCTTCATCCAAGAAAAACACAAGTTCTGAAGAAATAGTGGAAGATCAAAAATACCAAATAGTTGACAGAAGACCGTGAAAAAAAGTTTTTTGCAGTTAGGTCCTACTTTGTTGGATAATTTCTTTCTCTCCTAGTGACATTTGCTGAAATGTTGCTTTTAATTGTCCCCAAATAGGTTGAAGGATTTTGAGGTGCCATTTATGCTCAGCCCTTTCTGATGCCACACAGAGTTTGCAGCAGGTATTTTTTCTTTGTGACCACCAAATGTTCAGCTCCATCCAGTCGCCCAGACTCTACCCCAATTAAACGATTACAGGATTTTATTTATGCTCAGCCATGAAATTTGTATTAGTAAGATGGATCTCAACACACTTGGCTACTGTAGGAAGAGCACTGCCACATTTGTGTCAAACTATGTTTTATGTATATTACAGCTCAGTCAGTCTATCTTTATAGTAGTTTAAACAGTGGGACGCAATCTGGAATAAGGAACCTACTTAAGTGAGGCCCTAGAATAAACTACTGCAGGTAAATCAGTGCCATATATAAGTGAAGACTTTGTATTATGAATATCAGACTAAGAATATTATTGTCCTTATTCAGGAAAAGCAGTGAATGCTCTGGTTGAATATAGGCATGCCTCAGAGATGACTAGGGGGCTCAGTGGCTAAACACTGAGCTTGTTGATCAGAAAGGTTGGCTGTTCGAATCCCTAGTACAGGTCTCCTGCGTGAGCAGGGGGTTGGATTAGATGACCTCCAAGGTTCCTTCCAACTCTGTTACTGTTATAGATATTGTGTGTTTGGTTCCAACCCACCCCAATAAACTGAATATCACAATAAAGTGAGTCGCACATTTTTTTTGTTTCCCAGTGCATATAAAAGTTATGCTTTTACTATAATGCAGTCTTAAATGTGCAGCAGCATTATATCTAAAAATGTTAATGCTTTAATTAAAAAATACTTTATTGCTAAAAAATGCTAATCATCATCTGAGACTTCCAACGAATCATAATATTTTTAGCATTCAAAGTACCCCTGTATTTAAAAACATTAACACAAGAAAAATTATTCTAGAGAAGGCAAAACTTAATGGAGGCCCCAGGAGACTTTTCAATACCATATTGGCCACTAGCATATTATTATTTTTTTCTGATTATTCCAATTCATTTCTGATTATTTCAGAGATTCATTTCGTTTTGGGAAAAGAATTCCACAACAGTTGATTTAGAAATAATTATAATTATAATTATATAAATAATAATATTTATTTTGCTTTAGATTTTAAGACTAGTGATGTTTTTTTAGTGTTCTCTCTATTTTTTTCAATTGCTAAAGAAATGCTTTTGCCTCAAATTTGTAATTTTTTCTTCTAAGTATCTTTATTATGTATGGCATGATGCTATTTGAAAGGAAAAGGGGTATTATTGTGGCATTATTATTTATTTCTTCTTAATATTTTATCTTAAAAGAACCCTTGGAATTCTTAAAACATCCCATAAAACAATATGAAAATCGTACCAGTAGTATTTAAATTAACAGTCTCAAAGCCATTCTAAAGATAGTATTGCATACAATTTATAAATTAGGTATAAAACTGGTGTAGTAACATTACTTATTACATATTGAGCTGAAAGCCGAATATGTAATTTTATTCTCCAAATGATCATGTAATGTAGATTAAGGAGAACATTTACTTCCTCAAGGTCACCCAATGAACTTCATGACAAAGACAATAATTGGAATTTCAGTTTATTTCAGATAGATTTTGAAATATATAATAAACAAATTTTAAGCAAAAAAAAGGAGGCAGAGGAAGTTGGAACAGAGCTAAATACCAAGGTTGGTATAATTTTTTAGGTGAAAGAAATAGAAATCCTTTAGATATTATGTGTTTCACTCTATGTGGAAAAGGTACACGGAACTAAATAATTTACAGCTAGAGAACCACTAAACTGAATGTGGCTTTTTCTGCTGTTTTTCTGCAAGTATGGGAACTAGAGTCCAAAATATGGCAAAGAGATTTGTTGGGTCACAAAGGGTGTCATTTTGATCTTGGTTATCTGGTACCTTCATTGTTCCAAATCCTTTTGCTAAGCCCAGTATGTCTTTAGGCCACCCACCCCCAAATAAGAGGCAGTTTGTCTCCATACTAGAACGAATGGAGACGTGCAGTTTAGCTTCCCCACAATCAGTGGTAAAATCCTACCAGTTTGCACTGGTTCGGGCGAACCAGTAGTGATAAAAGCTGCCGGTTCGGCAAACCGGTAATGATAAAAGCGACCGGTTGATCCGAACCGGTATTTCCGACATCAACTATGCCGCGTGATTTATATTAGCTAGAAAGCAGGAAATCCTGCTTTCTAGCGAATCTAAATAGCATGGCACAGCTGTTCCCCTCCCTTTGCTGTTCTACTTACCTTCTTAAGCGTCCTTTTTCCACACGAAGTGTGCATTTGGTGCGCACTGTGTATGTGCACATGCGCAGCGTGCATTTGGTACACACCACATACGCATGCGTGTGTTTGACACTCACTGCACAAGTGCGCCCATGCAGCGTGCATTTGGCACGCACCGCGCATGCGCAGGCACCAAACTGATGGCAAACCGCGGAGGATTTCACCACTGCCCACAACTCTTTCTTTCCAGCAAAAAAAATATTTTCACTATTGGGCCCCAGTTTTGCAATTATACCACCCTTGCTTTCAAGAAAATATGGTAGTCCACATTTATAAACTCAATTCTGCCATTGTCCTGCAATTTTGGTCTCAGAAAGTACACATATTGTACGTATGTATAGCACTGCTATAATATCCTGTATGGATATTTAAAATGACATGTTTGGATTAACACAAGTGTGAAGGCAGCAACTACGTGTTTTCAAATGAAGCCTTCAAATCCTACTATATTAACTGTTTCCATATTGCTTATACTACTCTAATGTAATGACTCTGTTCTGAATTGTGATATGAAACCCATCTGTGCTATCTGATCTGTGTTGGCTCCTTATACACATTCTGGTTTCTATGGCTCATGATGCCTGCCCGTGTCCACCAGAGAATTTCTGCAGTGGTATCCCATAATCGTGGAGGCATAAATCCTAGGCACATTGTCTTGAAATAGTTTTCTGTTCCTGTTGAAAAGGTTTCCTGGACCATTTTTCTTGCAGATATTTCATTATAATTCACTGCTAGCACTGATGATGTTACCTAGTTTGATAATGAAACATCTGCAGATAAGCAACTAAACATAGACAACACCAAGGATCCTACAATTTAACCCTGAGACACTAATATTGTCTTGTATCAGTAATGTCAGGGATTCTTGGGACTTCAGGCATGTAATTACAACTATAATGAATTTGCTATTAAAAGGTAAAATTCAATACAGGTTAGTTTTCATGGATTTAAAGCATTGAAGTGGATCTGGAACTAATACTGAAGCAGTTTTGATATTTAGTGTTAAAATATGACTTACAGAATAAGACAAGTTTGACAATTAGAAATTATTACTAAAATAATAAAATATTAATATTCTTTTCAAACTATCTTGGCCAATTTCAAAGCAGGATTAGACATGGCTAGTACTTGAACAGGAGGAGATCACCAGGAAACCTTAAGTCCATAGGTTAACTTGGCAGTAAAAAAATAAAAATCCCATTTCAAATTGTTGCAAGGAAAATTACTTTGGACATTCCTGGAAATTGAATTTGACTTGACGAAGATCTTACACATAGTCCTCGATTTACGACCATAATTGAGCTCAAAACTTACATTGGCAAGTGAAACATTTGTTAAGTGATTGTGCTCTATTGACCAATTTTTTTTCCCACTGTTGTTAAGTGAACCATTGCAATTGTTAGTAACACGATTGTTAAGAGAATCTGACTTCCCCATTGACTTTGCTTGTCAGAAAGTCGCAAAAGCTGATCACATGACCCCAAGACACCACAACTATCATAAATATGAATCAGTTGCCAAGCATCTGAAGTTTGATCATGTGACCAAAGGATGCTGTCATAAGACACTTTTTTCAGTGCCATTGTAACTTTAGTCACTAAATGAAATGTGGTAAATTGAGGACTATCTGTACTTGTTTAGAGTGCTCAGAGTTTTTACTTACTGTATACTGTCTTTATAATCCTGACAGATTAGTACTATCTCAAAGATAGATCACTATTATCATATCCATTCCTTGTCATAAATAACCTTCCAAATGAATTTGTGGCACAGATAAATCTTGTTTCGGGGATATTCTACATCATGGCTACTAAAGTTAGAAGACTATCATATATTAATGCTTATTTTTTTTCTGCCACGCCAACCACGTTTGCACTGAAATGGTGTTGCATAACATGGAGAAGCATTTCAAAGCCAGGAGAGCACACCAGCTCAGTATTTGCATATATTCTAGCGTGCATCATTATTACTGAGTTACTGTTTAGAAATAAAGGTTCCTACATAAGTATATACAATTGCCTACAAATTTACACAGTAGTATAATACTCCATATGAAAAAATTAACAAGAGAATTTGACTGGAAAGCTTAAACAAATAGAACATGTTAGGATAAAAATGTGTTTTGTAAGTTATATGAAATAAAATTAACATCAGAAATGGAACCTTATGCCATCTTTCTTGCTTTGTTCTAATCTTGTGTTGAATTTTTGAGGGTGCATATTTTAGTCTGAAAAAAGAAAGTTTGGAGTGGGAAAGAGCATGAAATGCTTAGCTGTCCACATTTTTTCGCTGAGTGCTACAAGTAGCATGATGTTGTGAACAATCTGTATTGTTTTCATCTCTTAATGTTTTGCCTGGTGTAAGTGAATCATTCTTAATGCATAGGTCTATACATGTTTACTTAAATGTAATTGAGTTTGGTGGTGTTTCCTTCAAAGGGCCGTGTGAGAAGACAGGCTAGAAATAGTAAATTAAAGAGTGGGCATAGGATAGCACCATCAGATTAATTTTTAATGGAATAAATTTGTGCTATCCTTCTATTTTAAATCTCCTAGGACTTTTTTCAGGCAGTTGATATTAGAACATGCTTATGTGTTCAGTTCAGTTGGAATTTTTTTGGTGCAAGCTATATTAAAAGGAGAACTATTGTGCTCGTTTGATTCCAGTGAGCCTTGTACAGGAGAATTTCTTATTGTATAATACCCTTGTCTATTGGGTTATTTGCAGATCTCTTAGTTTGTAAATATTGAGGCTCAATAATAAAAGTTTCATACTTAAATGAGCAATATTCCACTTTTAAAATGATTTCTTCCCAAAAAATAATAATCAATTTTCAGGATTCTACTGATGAGCCCCCTGTTTCCTTAATTGAGTTATCAGATTTTTTTAAAAAAAGAGGGAGATAGAAATGTCTGTTCCAAAATTCACACGAGAATACAAGAGTTGGTAATTAGGTCCATAAATTCTGAATTTTAATCTGTATTTTATGATATAGAGTAATTATTGGATTGCTTGAAGAAATATTGAATATAATATGTTGTTTTAAACTACAGATTTTTCATCTGATATGACTGTTGTCTGGACTTTTTTTAACATTGTGCCAGTAAAAATATATTGCCAGTTGAAAGCTTGCCACTTTGTGTGAAATTTCCATTGGCCTAATAAAATTATTGACTCCATAGGGGTTAATGTTACTAGAATTTTGCCCTGCATCTACAGGGTTCAGCAGAATTGTGATTTCTCTATAAGATTAGCATTTGTTTTCAGAATTTCCCATTCCATATTTTCTCCATTTTAGCTATCCTTTGTTGTCACTATTACTCTTTTACAAATAGGTTACAATGTATACCTAATTGAACTTAAGTTATATTCAAGACTTTGTTGGAAAACAATCAACCTCTATATGAGTATTATCATTGTCTTGCACAAACATCCTAATTTCTGAGTCTTTTTGTGCTTAGAAATTCCATCCTGGACAGTTTTATATTACCTCTGTCTTCATTCAAGCCTCCTTTAAAAACCAAAAGTAGAAATCTTGGTCTTGATCCTTTAGTCTTCAACCTCAACAAAATCTAATAAGATAGAGTTTTATGTGTCCTTTTCCACTCCTAGTTTCTTCCTTCTTTAGCTTATTTTCTTTGTCATTGTAATAATGCAGATTTTTAAGCTGTTGTACCAAGTAGGAAAAGTCAATTTTAGTCAAATATATAAATTATGCATCCTCAAAGAGAATAGAGTTTCCACTTGGGTACTGTAAATCTTCTTTCTTTTGTGTATGATCTCATAGCTAAATGGCTAAATTTGATATTTTCCAAGTCACATGAAATCCCAGCACAAACTACATTGGCACTGGGAAAGAAAGCACAACTTACTTACTTACTTACTTTCTTTCTTTTCTCTCTCTCTCTCTCTCTCTCTCTCTCTCTCTCTCTCTCTCTCCCTCCCTCTCCCTCCCTCCCTCCCTCCCTCCCCCCCCTATTTTAGTCAATGACTCTGGGTGGCTTACGATTCCAAAAATATGTTACAATCAAAATACTAAAAACATTTTGAAACAATACAAACAATAGAAACATCCAAAATAAATATATATAACAGCTTGAGATACTTAGCCAGTTAACAATATAGCCAGGAAATGGGGCCCTTGACACATTCAGCATCCCAGCAACATAGCTAGGTTGTTAAGGCCTTATGAAAGGCTAATAGATTTGGGGCCATTCTAATCTCTGAAGGGAGGGTGTTCCACAGAGCAGGGACCACTGTGGAAAAAGCCCATATTCTAGTCCTCACTAGCCGATACTCTTTGGCTGACAGTAAAAATATTGAGGTAACTGACTAATATTAGGTCAACTGAAGTTTCAAAAATAGGTCCAAATGTCCCAGAATTTTTCATTCAGTAATACAACATTATTAGAGCACTATCATTGTTGCCAAGTAAGCTGAAGGTGTGAAGTAATACCTGGATCAACTTAAGTCATGTGAACACAAGCCTCATTTTAAATAGCTTCATTGCTATAGGTGGACTTGATCCAAGCCACATAGGCAGCACTTCTCATAAGTAATATGCCATGCAAAATGGTACTTAACTGCATCATATCTCAGATTAAGAGATTAAAATAAGATTAAATAAAAGAAGCTGAAAGATTAGATAAAAGAGGCTAAAAAGAGGCATGAAAGGCCGTAGTTTGTGCAAGCCCAGATCCTGCAAATGGTTACAAAAGCTTCATTTCTTTTTTTGAGATACATGTGGACAATTTGAATGTCCATAAAGTTGTACCAGATTAATATTTATATTGCACTAGTGAGGCCACACTTGTATCCACTTCTGGTCTGGATGATATAAAAAAGATGTTGAGACCTTAGAAAGAGTGCAGAGAAGAGCAACAAAGATAATAAGGAGTCCCAGGCTAAACCATATGACAAATGGCTAAGAGAAGTAGGTATGTCTAGTCTAACAGAGAGAAGGACAAGGGATGATAGCAGTAGTCCAGTAGTTGAGGGACTGTCACAGAGAAGAGGGGGTCAATCTAATCTAGGGCAGGAGTAACGGGTGGAAGATCATTAAAGAGAGTTCCAACCTAGAACTAAGGAGAAATTTCCTGATAGTGAGAACAATTAATCAATGGAATAGCTTGCCTTCGGAGTTGTAGATCCTCCATCACTGGAGGTTTTCAAGAAGAGATTGGAAAGTTGTTTGTCTGGATTGATATAGGATCTCCTGTTTGAACAGTGGGTTGGACTGAAAGACTCCAAAATCCCTTCCGACCATATGCTTCTTACATTCCATGTTCTATTTTCTCTGTCAAAGCACTAACATGGTGTCTGTTGATGGAGTCAAGGTTATTTAGGAATTTACAAGGTTGTATGTAACATGGATTAAACAAATGTTAAAGCTACTTTGTATTGAAATTCTATATTCAGAATGATATTGAACAAGACAATATAATTAGACTGCAAATAGCTATTACAGTAAAAGCTGCAAAATAAACATGCAGAAACAGTCATAATTAAAGTGTCAGCATCTCTTGGTATTTTAAGCCATTAATAATGTTATCAGTTCTAGAGAAAATGAATTCTAAATAAATAATATTCTGGTTTTCCTCCATTACTGTAGAAATATGTAAATTGGTGATTTTTCAGAGAGAAGCTTTAGTATGCCATCTAACATGCACTTTTAAGTTTTAAATATTTTTATTTAAAGAAAACATTTAGCTCTAATTCATATAACATTTTCTAACTTATTTTTTTCTCCAAATTCTGTTTTAGAAATTGCCAGGAACTCATTGCATACCTGGATAAAGTTTCTTGCTGATTATTTTTTCTGAGGAGTGCAATTCTTTGAGGCTCTTACCTCAGTCCCTCAAGGAATAGCGGAGTGGGAAAAGGTACAAAAGTTAATGTTTTCATCCACCCGGACAAAGGAGAATGGGGACCCTACACCCAAAAGAATGAAGACTCGACAGAATAAAGATTCTGTGAGTAGGATGAAATAAAAATAAGAATATATAATAAAAATAAAAAGAATAAAAAGAGCTTAATTTTATTAAGAAAATAAAAGAACCTGGTGTTAGACCAGGTACTGCTGCTGTCAACACTGAGGGAGAATACATTTAGAAAACAACAGAAGCATTATACAGATAGTCCTCGACTTACAACAGTTCGCTTAGTCACCACTCAAAAGTTACAACAGCACTAAAAAAGTGACTTATGACCATTTTCACATTTATGACCACTATCCCCATAGTCACATGATTTACATTTGGATGCTAGACAACTGACTCATATTTATGATGGTTACAGTGTCCCAGGGTCATGTAATCCCTTTTGCAAACTTCTGGGAAGCAAAGTCAGTGGGGGAAACCCGATTCACTTAACTGCCATGTTACTAATTTAACAACTGCAGTGATTCATTTAATAAATGTGGCAAGAAAAGTCGTAAATGAAAATGACTTTTCACTCAACAAAATTTTAGCAACATAAATTTTGGGGTCAATTGTAGTCATACATCGAGGACTACCTGTATAGAAGTGTTAGCAATCTTTAGGAATGTCTTGTGATTCCTAAATTTAACTAATTGGGAAGCTATTGAAGTGTGAACATTTCATTCATGAGTACAGGTAGTCCTCGACTTAACAACCACAAATGAGCTCACAATTTCTGTTGCTCAGTGAGACAATTGCTAAGTGAATTTTGCCCCATGTTATGACCTTTCTTGCCACAGTTGTTAGGTAAATCACTATAATTAAGTTGTAACACAGTTGTTACGTGAATCTGGCTTCCCCATTGACTGCATGTCAGAAGATGGCAAAAGGTGATCACATGACCCCAGAACACTGCAACCGTCATAAATATGAATCAGTTCCAAGCATCTGAATTTTGATCATGTGACCATGGGGATGCTGCAACCGTCGTATGAAAAACGGTCATAAGTCACTTTTTTCACCACCGTTGTAACTTTGAATGGTCATTAAGTGAACTGTTGTAAATCAAGGACTACCTGTATCTGATAGAGTAAAGGGTCTGGAGTGTGGATTGCTGTGGTTCCATCATGAAAACATAGCGGATGAGTTTTTCCAAGTGAAAAGTTTCAAGGCTTTGTGGATGTTTATATTTGATTCTGAGTTATTTATGGGGTTCAGATGGAAATAAACATTAAAGTGTCCTGTCTCTGTCATATTGAGAATAGCAATAGAAAAGTAGTAAGAAAAATAAAACTATTTTATTTATACTGTAGTTACAGAATTTTGATTAAGTAATAATTCATCTTTGAAGTTCTACAATAACTGCAAATTTAATATAACGAAAGACACAATCCACAAACTTCAGTATAAAGTAATGTTACTTAGCCATTCCATAAAAAAAATTATTAATCACTCCTAGAGGGAAATATTTTTTTTAAAAAAAATCTTATTCCTTTCATCTTGTATTTTTTTATTATTATTATTATTTGATTTATATACCGCCCTATTCTCGAAGGACTCAGGGCGGTGAACAACCAACAATAAAATACATAACATACAAAATTTTAAAGCCGAAATAAAACCGAATTAAATAGTTTGGCCCAGACAGATTAAGACCCCAATCAGTTTAAAACAAATTTAAATGTGAAGTATTAAAATATTAAAAATATTAAGATATTAAAATTTTAAAAGAGGGAGAAAATTATGTCAGGCCTGCCTGGTGAAATAAAAAGTATTAGTAAACCTGAACCAAAATTACCCTCAAAATGAAAGTAATATGTCCTTAAATTTCTACCATGTCTATTCAATTAACAAACATTGGCTTTAATCATCCTCAAATATTTTTGAAGATCTTGCCATTTGACCTCTTAACACGGGCAAAAATTCTGGAATTCATGGATTGGCCAGGTTTGAGGGCCTCCCAAGAACGGGGTGTTAAACAGGCGACCCACGGGCTGGATGTGTCACATGCAGGCCACGCCCACCCCAGCTCCACGAAGGGGGAAAATGTTGTGAAACGTCACGTGATGGCAACATGATGCGGCGAGTTTGACACCTTGACTAGAACATTCATAGACAGGTATTGTTAGATTTTGCAAGGTAGAAAAGCAGGAATAGGAAAGTTTTTCTGCCATGAGCAAGTTTCATGGACCACAGAATCAAAACCAGACCTTTAATGGTAATCAACAATTTAAATGTGATTAAAATTGACAATCTAAGACAGGGTTGTCAAACTCGATTTCATTGAGGGCCACATTAGGGTTGTGTTTGACCTCGGGGGGGCGGGGTGTGTGTGGCCAGGGTGGCCATGGCGATCTCGACATCACTCCTGTTGGCGCCTGTGGCACAGGGTGGCCATGGCCCTCCCAAGCTCTGTTTTCACTGGCAAAGGGTTGCAGGAGGCCGTGGCACCTGAAAACGGAGCTTGGGAGCCCGTTTTTGCTGGCAGAAGGACCGCGGGCTGGTCCTTCGCTGTTTCCAGGGTGGCCCTGCAGGCCAGATCTAAGTACCCTGCAGGCCGGATCTGTTCCTGGGCCTTGAGTTTGACAACCCTGATCTAAGATAATTTGTCCTTTTCGTTACTTTAAGCTAACCTATACAACTTAAACTTCCAAGCCTATCAGTTGTGGTACTAAGTACCTAACATTATACTGGTTTTGCAGTTTTACAAAGACAGCATAACCAGGAAATAACTGTACATAGATGGTAATCATCCATGCTTAATTTAGCAGATCACTTGTTGTATTTCACTAAGGAAGAGGAAAAAAATGTATGACAGAAAATTGTTCTCCTACACTGAATAGAGTGGAAAGAATGTAAAGAGAAGAAGTGGTTGTTTGTAAGACAGTTTGCATTTTTTAATACACCCCGGAGCTACAAAATTCCATTCAGTTATTTTTATTTTAAATCTATACTACATGAAATGTACAGTATTTTGCTATTAAAAACGCTTAATCTGAAGTCTTTCACTTGCCTCACCAGGCAAGCAATACTTTAGACAAATACCTGTAAAGATAAAATCATTATAGACAATGAGATTGATGAATCCAGATACTGAGATATTTTTGATAGCTTTACACATAATGAAAATCCAAACTGAGAAGAGATAGAAAAGTTCAGGCCAGGAGACAGGAAAGAATTGGAAGTAGATGTAAAAACCTGAAATAAATAATTGTATGTTTTCTCAAAAGATGTCAATGAGGAGTGGTCGAAAGAAGGAGACTCCGGGGCCCCGAGAGGAGCTCAGAACCCGGGGTCGAGCGTCTCCTGGTGGTGTCAGTACTTCCAGCAGTGATGGCAAAGCTGAGAAATCACGACAAACTACCAAGGTAGAATTTTCAGCTGTTTGCAAAAACATTTATTAAAGTTTGAAGGTCCTTCCTCTTTAAGGCAAATATTGTTTATTTGTTAACTTACATAACCTCCACCATCAGTTGTCCTAATCTGCCCTAAATCTGCCCTAAATTGGGTGCTTAGCAGTCTGATACTTTCTTGGCCACTACATTATCTGTGCAATAATGGAATCGTTATGTGACCAATACAGGAAATAGTTTCAATTAACCTTATTTGCTTGTGAATTATATTACATGTTCTGTAGCTAAACAGAACATTTAACATGTATACTTTGAATAAATGATATTTACTTTTTTTTGCTCTTCAATATGTCCCTTCCCCTGTCCATTTGTCTTGCAGAAAGGTCGTGTGGAGGAATCAATGGCACCTAAAGGAAGCAAGCAAAGTCGATCAGAGGAGATTTCAGAGAGTGAAGGAGAGGATACCAATGCTGCAAAGAAAACTAAAACAGAAGTAGGTTTTTCCTACAACTTTTCTTCCTTAGGATGGCTCAGCTCCAAACATTCCCAGGATTATTGTTTTCCTAAGCTCATGTAGCCAAGAACCAACCTAGAACAAAGGAGAAATTTCCTGACAGTTAGAACAATTACCGGTAATCAGTGAAGCAACTTACCTCCAGAAGTTGTGGAGGCTCCAACACTGGAAGTTTTAAGGAAGAAATTGGATGACTATTTGTCTGAAATGGTCTAGGGTTTCCTGTTTGAGAAGGGGGTTGAGCTGGAAGGGACTGGAAGGTCCCTTCCAACTCTATTAATCTATTAAAAATTCACCTCTGTTCTATCATGATATCTGACAGTTGTGGTTGTATTTTCCATTGCTTTTCAAGAAAGCTGATTATTCACGCACAAATGAGGCAGCATTTCCTATACCCAATTGCAATTCCTCTTTTAACATAGCTCCATAGCTTACCTAGCAAGATCTCTTTTAATATCCCTGAAAGAATATCTGCTGAATATTCATTGCTTTTCTTAAATCCTAGGAGCTGCCAAGGCCACAATCTCCTTCAGACGTGGACAGCCTAGATGGCCATAGCTTCAACGATGAGACAAGCAGTGACCCACGAGACATTGACCAAGATAATCGAAGCACCTCTCCCAGTGTCTACAGCCCTGGCAGTGTGGAGAATGATTCTGATTCCTCCTCTGTGCTTTCACAAGGACCCACCCGCTCTTATCATCACCCCCCGCTCTTTCCCCAGAGCCCCTCACCAGCTCCCCTGCCAGAGGGCCTTGCACGTCCCCCAGAATCCAACTTCAGCTTATCAGGGGAGGTTCATCCTCAGGGGCCCCCAAGTGGCTACCAATCTCAAATTGAAGCCCAGGCCTCAAGGATTTTCCAGGCGCAGGGCCAAGCCCCGCCAGTTCCCACTCCTTCCACCAACTCCTCCTCCTCCCCCTCTTCTTCATCCTCTTCGTCCTGCACAATGCATGCTTCTCTGTACCCCAGTGCTAATGTGGTCCAACTGGGACCCAAAGTTGTGAGTGCAGGAGTGGGGATTCCAACACCAAGCGCGCGTGAGCAGTCCCTCGGTTCTAAGCACAACCCACCTCCAACTACTCCTATTTCACTAGCCTCTGTGGCAGGTAGCTTGCCTCCTCAGAAGACACCTCCAAACAATTCCCCATCAATAATTCCTTCTGCTGCTGCGACTTTCCCGCATGTGCTAGCCAATCTGCCTCCGCCTCCAGCTCTGCGCCCTCTAAATAACATGACTGTGACCTCCAGCTCACCAGGGGTGGTGGGGCAAGCATTAAGTGGACATCTTTCATCGCCCCATGTAATAGGGCAGGATAAGTCACCCGTCCCTTCTCGTTATCCCTATGCCCCCCCTCCTCCTCCACCCCCCAGCTCTTCTGCTCAGTATCCCCTTCCTCCCCCTTCCCAGGCATTACCCAGTTACAGTTCATCATACGGCCACTCCTTTCCACCCCCCAGCAGCCTCTCTGTATCCAGCCAACCGCCCAAGTACACTCAGCCCTCCATGCCCTCCCAGCCTGTATGGAGTCAAGGCCCACCACCATACAGCCGCCCACTAGGGAACACTAACTCTCATCCTCCTGCCTCCTTTCCTGGTCAGTCCACTCATCACCAGCAGCAGCAGCAGCAGCAGCACCATCACAACCACAGCAATGGTGCTGGCCTCTCCCCAGCAGCAGTTGCCACACCCCAGACATCTAGTAGTTATTCCCACCCATTAGAACCAGGTCCACATCACCCTCCTCATGCTGCCTATGGGCTACGCCTCTATCCACCCCATAGCCATGCTACATACAGTCAGGCTCCTTCTGCATCTTCTTCTTCCTCTTCTTCCTCCTCCTCTTCCTCCTCCTCCTCCTCTTCCTCTTCCTCATCCCAGGGGACATACTCTGGACTCTGTAGCCACCCTCAAGGGCAGAGCACAGCCACCTATGCCTTTCCTCCTCCCCCTCCCCCTTCACCTGCCCATGGGGCTGGACCCCCAGTCACTTCTGCTTCAGTTACCCTCTCCACTGTCATAACCACAATGGCCTCTTCTTCTACAGCTCCGTATAAGACAGCATCGCCTCCAGTTGGAGCCCCAACGACAGCCCCTTATGGGAAGCGCACAGCTTCTCCATCTCCAACTTTCCAACCGCCAGCCCCATACAAGCCAGGCTCTCCTCCTGCATCCGCGGCATCTTCCTTCCGTGTAGCCACACCCCCAGGATACAGATTAAGCTCTTCTCCGGCAGCGGGTGGCTACAAGGCCTCCTCACCAGCCCCCATTGTCCCTCCTGCCTCTGGAAGCATGGCTGCCCCCGCCCCACCCTTGCCTCCCCTGCCACTCAGTGCTGCACAAATCAAGCAAGAGCCTTCAGAGGAATTTGAGCCCCCTGATAGCCCAATGCCTCCAATACGGAGTCCTTCCCCAGCTCCCAAAGTGGTGGATGTCCCAAGTCATGCCAGCCAATCAGCCAGGTAAGGAACACAAGGAAACGGAGAGGGTGGGGAAGGGAGATCAAGGGTTGGGGGCAAGGAATTCCTTCTTTGACCAATTGAATTTGCAGAATTCAGCAGAAAAGAATGATGATGTAGAAGGTTTCTTTAATAAAACCCGAAAAGTCAGCAAGTGGGCTTGGAATATTCCTATAGGGCAGTGTTTCTCAACCTTGGAAGCTTGAAGATGGGTGGACTTCAACTCCCAGTTCTGGGAGTTGAAGTCCACCCATCTTCAAGCTACCAAGGTTGAGAAACACTGCTAAAGAGACAGAGTTCCCCCATTGCCCGATGGCTATATATCTTTAATCAATTGATTCATACATCACCCATTTCTAAAATCTTTGCATATGACAGCTTGTTAAAATCTCAAAAGTTAGAATTGCTGTTGAAAAGGAACTTCTGATGGACTTTTGTAAGCCATAGTGCTTTGTATGGCTTCTGCATTTTACCTCTCTATTCAAGAAACAGATGCAGAATTTTTCTTTTCACAACCCCTTAATCCCTTTTATCGGGGTGGAGTTGGGGCAACTGAATGGAGCTGAGTATTTATGGCCGGATGCCCTTCCTGATGCCTACACAGAATTCGCAGCAGATATTTTCTTTTTGCGTCCTGATAGAGAAATATCTGGTGCCTAGGATTGAACTCTCAACCTTCCAAGTGAGAGGCGAGTGTTTTCACCTTTAGGCCACTGTGCATCTCACAAGGAATAGAAGTAGAATAAACAATGCAAAATTAAAATTGTTGTGTCATTTGGCCTAATGTTTGTAATTCTTGCAGGTCAAATAAACTTGTACTGTTTTTCTTGAAGAATTTGGGTTTACCGAGGGTGAGTTCACATGGAGGCTGAGATATTCAGGTTTCTTTCTCACCCAGGTTCAACAAACATCTGGATCGTGGTTTTAATTCTTGTTCACGGACTGATCTCTACTTTGTGCCCCTGGATGGCTCTAAACTGGCCAAAAAACGAGCTGATCTTGTTGAGAAAGTGCGCAGAGAGGCTGAACAGAAGGCCAGGGAAGAGAAAGAGCGAGAAAGAGAGCGGGAGCGAGAGAAAGAACGGGAAAGAGAGAAAGAAAGGGAACTGGAACGAAGTGTGGTAAGTAAATGCCAACTCCTTTGATTCTTGGTTTCCCCTCTGAAAGAATAATAGAATTGCAGAATCAGATATATCCCTGCCAGAAATTTTCAAAGAGCTGCTGCCAGTTAGAGTTGACTATGCAACCCATGTTTATTAACTGCCAAGTTTGTCAGAAGGTAGATGCGCTGATACATATCACAAAATATCCTTGGCAAGCAGAACACGTCTTGCTAAATGACCTACTCTCTCTTCTCTTGCAGAAAGTTGCCCAAGAGGGCCGACCAGTAGATTGTCCATCTCTTGGCCCTGTTCCTCATCGCCCATCTTTTGAGCAAGGCAGCGCTGTAGCGACTGTCCCACCATATCTGGGTCCTGACACGCCAGCCCTTCGCACCCTCAGCGAGTATGCCCGGCCTCATGTCATGTCTCCGAGCAACCGGAATCACCCCTTCTATGTCCCGTTGGGTGCAGTTGATCCAGGATTGCTTGGTTACAATGTGCCAGCCATCTACAGCAGCGATCCAGCCACGCGGGAGAGAGAATTGCGAGAACGGGAAGCCCGTGAACGAGATCTCAGGGATCGCGACCTGCGTGAGCGTCTTAAGCCTGGCTTTGAAGTTAAACCAGCCGAGTTGGAGCAGCTCCATGCTGTGCCCAGTGCTGCAATGGATCCTTTCCCAAGGCATGGTGGGCTGGCTCTCCAGGCAGGTCCAGGCCTCCACCCTGCTTTTCCCTTCCATCCAGGGCTGGGCCACCTGGAGCGAGAACGGCTAGCCCTGGCGGCTGGCCCAGCTTTGCGCCCTGACATGTCTTATGCCGAGCGATTAGCAGCTGAACGACAGCATGCCGAAAGAGTGGCTGCTCTGAGCAACGACCCCTTGGCTCGGCTGCAGATGCTCAACGTGACCCCCCATCATCACCAGCACTCCCACATCCACTCCCACCTCCATCTCCACCAGCAGGACGCTATCCATGCAGGTGAGATTCCTTGGCCTCCAGCATGGTCTGGAAGTAGATTTCAAATGTCTCTTTGGAAAGGTTGAATTATCACTAGAATGTCTTTGGAACCTCACCTGATTGGACACTTTCAGTAGAAAGATTGAACACGGGATTCCTGTGCAAGGGAAAACTAGTATGGCAGGGAGAACTCTGGATTTCAGCCATTCTCCTTGAGTGCTCATTTTCAGCTTACATGAAATGTTGCTGGGTGGAGGGTCTTTTAGTCATGTCACACTTTACGTCAGTGAGAATTAAGTCTCAGCAACTGTGTTAGACCTATCACTCAGAAATGTCAGTGAATTAATTATGATCTCTGTATTTGTAACCTAAGATTGATAATTAAAATTGAATTCTGAGTACCTCAAGAAAGCTTTCAAGGTCCCTGCCTTCCCCTTCCTTCCTTTCTCCCTCCCTCCCTCTTCTTTATCTTCCATCCTTTTCTACTTTTGATGAAATCAGGATTAGGACTGTATGCTACATCTAAATCAATAAGCAAATGAGGTAAGCTGTTGAATATTTACATATAAGTATTAATATGAGTATTTGTACAAACAAAAGACTGGCCTTACCTCAAGCTTGAATTGTCTGATTGCGAGGTAAGCCACTGTTCTTTTTGAATTGGCCTTTTATATAGAAAACAATATTTTCATACTATATTGTAAGATTACAGCAAGGATGTTTTATAATACTATATATAATTAATTAATCTGAATACAAGGAACTAGGCTAAAGTGCATTCAAATTCCTTATATCCTACACATACATTGTTCCCCCCATTCTTCCTTGTGTACCTAAAACTAATCTCTCCTCTGCAGCTTCTGCCTCTGTTCACCCCCTTATTGATCCACTGGCTTCTGGGTCACATCTCACCAGAATACCCTACCCAGCGGGCACTATACCTAATCCACTTCTGCCTCACCCTCTCCATGAAAACGAAGTGCTGCGCCACCAGCTTTTTGGTAAGAACTTTAAGGACTGGGGAAAATACGACATCAACCAAAACAGAAAGGCATCTAGAAACGTTGGGTGGGGGAAAGGAATAAAGGTAAAGGTTCTCCTCGCACATATGTGCTAGTTGTTCCCAACTCTAGGGGGCAGTGCTCATCTCCATTTCAAAGCCAAAGAGCCAGCGCTGTCCGAAGACGTCTCCGTGGTCATGTGGCCGGCATGACTAAACGCCAAAGGCGCACGGAACGCTGTTACCTTCTCACCAAAGGTGGTCCCTATTTTTTCTATTTGCATTTTTTTACGTGCTTTCGAACTGCTAGGTTGGCAGAATCTGGGACAAGTAACGGGAGCTCAGCCTGTTATGTGGCACTAGGGATTCGAACCGCTGAACTGCCAACCTTTCGATCAACAGGAATAGCAGTAGAGAAAATGGATTGAGAAAATGGGTGGGTGCCCAAGTCTGGAACAGAAGGAATGATAAGGAGGAATACCTTAGGACTGGTGTTCTCAGATATATTCTTCATGAATTATCTGACTTTTAAAAAAGTCTGCCACCTGTTTATTTTTAAACAGATTATACAGCTATCCATCTCAATCTTAAAATAGGCAGCTCAGTACACAAAACAGAAGCAAGAAATAAACAACAAAGTACAGTCTCCTAAAATGATAATCCAATCCTACTATAGATGTTGAGCTCTACTCTTAAGGTCTCACATCTAAGTACCTTAGGAAAATCCAGATCTTTAAGGATTTCCAGAAATGGGGCAGGGAGTCAGGAGTGTCTGCATTTCGGGGGCAGGGTGGGTGGGTTGTCTGATCCATAAGACAGATGCCAAGAACAGAGAAGGGAGGTTTCCTAATTCTCAGTAAATAATATCGTTTAACTGAAGGGATAGACTGTGCCTGTCCTGTCAGATCTGGGGGACAGGCAGAAATAATCAGAGGCAGGTAATTCCATAAATAATCTGAGTTGATGTCTGGAAATACAAGAGAAAAGTAGGTAGTATTTTCCCCAAATTACTTTCCAAGAATTAAGTTGTTGTAAACTTAGGCCGATCCACAAATGAAAAGCTAACTGACAGCAGAACTGGTTTTTCACCTGTATTAAAATTCAGTTTATTAAAATAATGAAATAAATGCATTTAAAATTGTGAGCCTATGGTGTAGGACTGGTGAGCAATATTCAAGAAGGACATTCTCCAGGTCTGGACTGGAATCTAGATGTAGTCTTGAGGAAAGGTAAAAAATAGGCTCAACTGCAAAGAGAACAGCAGAGCATCTTTTGCCTTGGAGTGATACACAAAAGAAAACTTCCACATGTGTCTTTTCTTTGTGAAAATTATCCAGTGCTGACATTTACTCTTCTTTGTCCTATGGAAGGTAAAGAAATCTGCAATTCCTCTTTATATTGTGTTTTGCTAAGCAATGATCCCACGACCCCTGAATTGGGTCCATGTTGGAACCAGTTGCAATTTATTGTTCCGTCTTTTCTGCTTTTGTCTGCAGCTGCCCCCTACAGAGACCTGCCTGGCTCTCTGTCTGCCCCAATGTCTGCAGCACACCAGCTCCAAGCCATGCATGCACAGTCAGCAGAGCTGCAGCGCTTGGCCCTGGAACAGCAGCAGTGGTTGCATGCCCATCACCCTCTGCATGGGGTGCCACTTCCCACACAAGAGGATTACTACAGGTAAACTAGCATTTTAAGATGTGCACACATTATGTTGCTTTTCACAGGGTGAAAAGAGTCAGTTCAGACCAGGAATTGGTAATTCAGAAAGTGGTTTTAAATACAGCTTCCTATCTTTGCCTTAATTTGGAGAGAGATAAAATTTTGAATGTAAAAGATTCCTGGAAACTTATTTGGTTGATCCTTGATCAGACTGGTAATAGTGAAGAAGCTTCTCTGAAAGAGAGCTAGAATATTATCTACCCAAAGTTTCCATATCTTATTATTGCATGAAAAATGACCCTTATTACTCAAGTAACCTAAAACATTCTTTATGATTATCTGTAATATGCTGTTATTTCTTGGAAGATGAATTCATGTGAATTTGCTGCAAGAGAATTTTTGAAAAATAGAAATCTGGAATATTGTTGCATTATGATATTTCTTTCTCAGTAGATACTTGCATTAGTTGATTGGTTGGTGGTTATTATTCAGAATCGGTTTGTAAAACTGTGCTCTGCTTCTTCTCAAAAAGAAGGCAATCCATTGCACAATATGAGAAGTAAATAGTAACTTCATTGAATGTGGATTGTAATCATGGAATTGAAAACCGATTCTGATTTCCATGATGATATTGAGCTAGTGTTAACAGAGCTGCAGTGGCTTTTAGATTGTTTCCTAGCACCATTCAGGAAGCTGATCTGACTTTCAAAGCTTTAACTTGTGCCCACCAGTTATGTTGGACACAATTCCTAGGCAGTCTTTGATCATATAGTTCAATGTTTCTGGAAAGCACCAGAAGGGAGAAGACAGATATAGAAGAGTGCATTTGTCTTATACTCACCTAACATTTGGTGAAGATCATCTTTTGAACTCTTTCTTCATATATCTGTTTGCAGAGGTTAGATGACTGCCAGACGTTTCAGTTATGTTGAAACGTCATTTTTGGGCAGGTGTAGAGATGGGGAACTTTGTTGCTGAACTACTGTTTCCAACGTATCTGCCATCACAGTTAATAATGAAGAATGCTGGTTTCTGTAGTTCAGAACATCTGGGGAGCCACTGGTTCTTCACCCCTATTCTAATATCTTATTGCTGCCTTTTAGGCAACAAATAAAGACGTTCTCTATTTAAGTTTCTTTAAAAAAACACCTTGTAGCTATTTCAATTTGTTTTCTTTTGTTGCTTTATTAGTGTTATGCTATTTAGGTTTTTATTTGGACTTGTTTTGTAAGCTAACTTCAGGGCTTTATCAGGGTGTAAATTCATCAATTGAAATATTGTAGTACTTTAATGATTTTACACTATTGCAACTATAGTTTGTAAGCTACTGTGAGAATCTTTTCAGGGGTAAAGAAAACCAACCAACCAGAAATTAATTGACAAGGACTGACTCCAAATGACTATCAGTCTTTCCCTTTCCTTTAAGGGCCCTCCCAATACTTGTGAGGCCAAGACTGTTTTATTTTCTATGGCAGTTGCTGCTGCAGGAAGAAGAAAGAACTAAAAGTTGCAGGTTTGGGGCACAACTAAGGCTGGTAGAATGGATGGCAACTAACTCTCCCCCAATAGGTATTGGACTGATTTTTACACTATCTTATTTCAGGCCACAGTTGAAGATATGCCTGTTCATCCAGGTATTTATGGGAATACTATCTTAGGATCAGAATAGTTTATCTGTTATTTAATTTGCTTTGCAAACAAACCTTTTTTGTTTTTGTGGGTTTGTCATTTATTGTTTTCTCAACACCATTATTACATAGTCCATTATATTACGTAGAGATTTATTTTTTAACTATACAACTTAATGATGTTGTGTTCACTCTTTTCCCTCCCTCCTTTCTTGTTTTTACAGTCACCTGAAAAAAGAAAGTGACAAGCCCCTTTAAATGGACCCCATTCCCCACAATGATGTCATTATCCTTTGTTGCTGCTTCTTCTTCTTGGAGAGGAAAATCAACTCATCAAACTCTGGATGAGGGAGAAGCTACCTAGTGACACAATTCCCTAAATCACTCAGCAAATCCAAACAACTGTGGTGGGAGGGAGAAGGGTAGTACAAGGGAAAATATGAAAGATCAAAAAAGGATTTTGGACAAATGGCTCGACATTCCCTTGTTTCAGTAAGAAAAGGTATGAATTATCATGCATTCCTTTTCTCCCTGCCATGTCCCCCCACCACCACTCTCTAGCCCTAAGGTGGATGTCACTAAAAGCATAATGGGGCTAAATGGGGCCTCCCTTTTTTGTACCTTGACAACCAGATGGTTTTGAGGAACACTGCATTGTCAGACTTTCAAGAAGGCATTATCACGTTCCTCTTCAACCCTTGAAAGACTGGGCCAAGTTAAGAGGTGCATAGCACCACAAGATGGTTTCAAGAGAGCAGCTGCCTTTTTATCCATGCCTTGAGGGAACTTTGATGATTCTGGAAAATACTGTGGAACGACAACAGTGTGTTTCCCTCATTTCATTAGTGAGGGAGATTAATATGGCCACACAGTGCAAAGCATGGTTGAAATTGTCTCTGATGGCAACTGCTCCTTTTCCCTTCACCCATTCCAGTCGATGTACTCATGCACATCCCGTTAGACGTGGCAGTTTTGCGTAGCAATTTGTGAATCCTTGATCTCCCCATGTGTGTGTCTAATTCCACAGTTGTATATCTTGATCTGTCCTCATATATATATATTTACATAAGAACATTAAAAGAAAGTCAATTATGGGAGAAGAATCTCCCTACACAACTAGTTCCACCCAGCACACACATGGGTGTGCAGATGCACGCGCGCGAACACACACATACACACACACTAATTTATATATAAATGCAGCTCTTAAAGAACAAAACCAGCCAAGTAGCCAAAAAAAAGCCTTCCAAAATGTTTTAATGTTTGCTTTTTCTGCATGCCATGGGGCTATTATTATCAAGTAATCAAGATTTTAAAATTACATTCCCTGCTAGTTTATTGCAAAGCAGGGAAATGAAAAAAGATACCTTGAAAACAGGATCTATTATTCTCTGCTGCAGTGGAATATAATATCTTTTCCCACTAATTTTTGCAGCTCGGTAGGGTCCTTGTGTTGGCAATTGCATGGAGTTCTTGAAATTAGCACCTTGGATAATTGCAGCACCTTGTGAGTTTATCAAGGATTCATTCTATTCAGTCTGTATAGTAGAGAAGTGCACATATGAGAGCATGACTTGGTCAGCTGTACGCAGGTTTGACTTGTGGGCTCCTGTTCATGGCATCCTGAGCATTGATTTATGTGGATGGGACACTCTTCCATCATGTAGAAAAATCCTTGCCCTGGTGAGGGAATGAAGCACCAGAAATGATAAATAGGAATTACTAGCTCCCCTCCTTCCCAATAGTACCTTTTAACAACCATATCCCCAACAATGAGATTTGTGAATTACTGATCACTTTAGCATGGTCTTTAAGTTGGTAATGAAAAATCAACAAGAATTGGGGAAAGACAGTGGCACTGGACATTTTCTCCGCTGCTAGCAGAGAAAAAGGGCACAAGATTAAAGGGATGAGGCTATACTTAATTACCTTTAATCTCAGAATGTCTTTAAGATGCTCGGCCAGAATCACATTCTTTGGAATGCAAGTAGCTTTTGTTGGAAGATCTACTTCCTCCCTAGTTTAAAGACACGCTTTATTAGCAGGCCTGAGCTAGGGGAATGTGTCAAAGGTCCTTCAAGTGGAGTAAATATGCAGCTGCGAGTGGGCACAATTGCCCACAGGTGGCAAACTGATAAAGGCATCTCTGGGCAAAGCAAGAGAAGGCATGAAGTCAACCTGATACTTTGTGCCACCTGCCTTCAATAGAGCAGGTCCTCGGGCTTAGAGGATTAGACACTGAAGAAACGGGGCGTGTATATAAAACTGCACACACTACAGCATACTTGTATAGAAATTCCCTAGCGTGAAGAGCCCATTCAAAAACCTCAACCTACTAGATTCCCAAAAATGATTTCGCTGTTTTCTCATCCTTTCTCCGCTTCGCTTGACTTAGACACCAAAAAAGGGGAACGATATGGCCAGAGCAGCTCGGCTTCCTCACGGAAAAAGCCGAACTACAACTCCTTCCGGCCGTTTCAAAGTTCGGAGCCCCCTTTCCGGCTCTCCCTTCCTCCCTGTTTCGTCATTGGCAGGGCGCGGTCTTAAAACTCTGGCCAATAAAAAAAGATCTCTTTAGCATACGGCTTTTACCGTGCCCAAAGCTTAAATTTTAAGGAATAAGTACATAATTCCCGCAGGAAATACGGTGGGGCCTTCTTTTTTTATATAATTGCTTTTATACTGCCAGCGATGGGATAGAATGCGCATTCATATTTTATTCACCAACACCTGAAACGTCGTCTATTCTCCGTGGGTGAATGCCGCGCGCCCTTCCATCTCAGTGACTTCAGCTCTTTTTGTATTTGTCTAGAAGGCTTTCTGCTGTGGCGGAGAGCCTCCCAAATTTCGTCAAAGTAAGATATGTATCTATGTAAGAAATTAAAAGGCTGCGACGTGGGTTTTGATGTCAGCTTTTCTTTGTCCCTAAAGAATTTGTGTCTGCTTTCCAAAGTAGCTGTTGACAATCTGTTCGGTTTCCTAGGAAGTGCGAAAGGGCTGCGCTTTGTTGCTACGTGGACGGTGGATCTGCTTGGAATTGCAGGGCCAGAGAAGGGGAAGTAGGTTAACACTGTCGAAGGCGGCATAGGCAGCCACTTCCTATTGAGGCCAAGAAAAGGGACGGAAGTGTCGATCTCGACTCGAAGGTGACCACTTTGAAGCTGCAATATTGATGAGGTCAAAGCAGAAGTAATTATTTTTGGTGTAGCAGTTTAATTACCTGTACTATGCCTTGCATAATAGGCCTAATGCAATTTGCCTCCGTTTAAAAAAAACAACCAGGAGTCCTAAACGCGTTCGGTAATTTTATGAATAACGCGTACAAAGAGTTTCCTAATTTGTAACCCATTACAACGCTACAGCCAACCCGTTTATTTGAGGGTGTTTTCGCAATAACCAGACTAAAGGGAAGTGGCTTATTTTATGCAAACTCGAGCAACCGGATTACTTCCACGTAGCCCACGAGATGATAATACAGTGTATTGTGCGTAAATACAGCCCCATCTCCTGTTCAGCCTCGAGTGAAAGCCGCCTACCAGCGATAGGGAAGAAAACGGAGAGACGCACCTATGGGTGCATTGAAAATATAAGGAAAAAAAAAGCAGGGAAGCCAACTCGTTTCTTTTCGAGGCTCGTCCTCCCCGCTTGGGAGGTCATCTCCAACCACTTGCCCACAAAACAAGGGCTTTCCGCTTTGTGCCCGTCCTCCCTGATTTTATTTTTTTTTAATTTTTTTTTTTTTAACCCCGGATTGAAAAAAAGATCCAGCCGTAGGAGCCGAGTGGAGACAGCAAAGCCGAGCTGCTTTGCAGCCCGGAAATGGGAAAGCGGAGAGGCGGGTTCCTAAGCCTAGGAGAGGAGGGTCCTGGAGGGCTGCCGAGTCTCTTTGCAAGACAAGGGCGAGGGGGAGGGGGAGGGGGAGGAGGAGGAGGAGGAGGGGGGGGGTGCCTCTCTCTGCCGGCCTCCGCTGGAGCAGCAGCACTTGCCAGCCGGCAGCGCGAAAGGAGGGCGCCGCCCGTCCCGCCGTTAGAGCCTCTGCTTCTCTTCCCCTCCCTCCCCCCAACATCGGCTCACCGCATGTCAAGTCTGCAGCGCCCCCCGGCTGCTTCGGCCCAGGCCCCGCCGGTCTCCTTAAGTGCGGAGCAGGCCAAAGGTGAGGCGGCAACTCGGAGCAGGTTTCGAGGGAAGGCGAGCATGCAAAGGGGCAGCAGGGAGACCTGATGATGCAATAGCAGGGGGGGCTTTCCTGCCTGGCGACAGAGCTTTGTTCTCCAAAACACCGTCTTCTCCCCTCCCCCCCCAAAACCTCTGGCCCAGATTTTTCTGCCTCTGGCCTTTCTGCCTCGGTGCTCGGGGCCTCCACCCTGGTCCCAGTCAAATGGCAAGAGAGAAGGGGGCCCTGCCAATCAGAAATACAGCAGGCAAGCTAAGGAGGCGGGTGGAAATTTTATTTATTTGTTTGGTTTTTTTGTTTGTTTGTTTATTAGTTTGTCAGACATGTACAAGATTGCAGGTATGAATATGAACATGGACGTGAACATGAACGAGGGAAATGAATACAAATAAATGGACAGTAGGACAGGGACGGTGGGCACGCTGGTGCGTTTGTGCAAGCCCCCTTTACAGACCTCTTGGGAATGGAGTGAGGTCCACGGTAGATCGTGGGGGTCCATCGTACCGTCAAAGGAGATTTGCGTAACAATAAAGGGAATGGTTTCATTGGAAGTCTGACAAGAAATACAGGCCATTTCAATACTTAAGGTTTAAATCTAGAAATCAGGGGTTCTAGTTTTGGGTAGCACAACTTCCCCCTGTGTGGCTTGTGCAGGCAAAGAGAGGATCAGAGTCTTGAGCTCTTCCTCTGCCTGTAATCAGGTTTTTAAAAATTGTGATCCTCCAGGTCCCACATCCTGGAGCCTACAGTTTGAGAAATAGCTGATTGCCAGTTCCTGTGAAAATACATTTTTCCAAAGGAATTATAGAACCTTTTTTCTTCCCTTCAAAAACGTGTTTGTGAGATAACTGTTTCTGCTTGAATTAAAGGAGAGTATTTTTAGTGAACAATCAAATCAATCCTAAAGACCTTTTATAAATTTGTTTGTCTTTCCATCGCTCTCACATTTATATAGCTGTCTATCTTGTATAGTGACTCTGAGTTTCATAGTGAAGCTTAGAATACTCAACATATTATTATTTGCATGTAACAATTGACCCTGTTGCTAGGCTTGGACAGGATGGATTAAAGTCTTGTCTTAAGATTTAAGGAGGACAATGGAAGGATACATTCTCTCTTTAGCTGCACACTTTTGAAAATAGGTTTGTTTTTTTTTAGAAAAGTGAAAACAGAACTTTTTTTTTATGTCTTTGATCATTTTGGCCCACCCCACAAGGTATTTTCTGTGAACCACATTATGGCCAATTTCCTCCCAATAATCTATACCAGTGATGGCTAACTTTAGCACATGTGTGTGCCCACACCCATAATGCAATGCCCCCCCATGCCCTGCCCCCCCTGCGAATATGCGCACGACCCCCCCCCACACCCCCTCCCCCTCCCCCTCCCCCTCCCCCCTGCACATGTGTGTGTGATGACCCCCCCGCGTCCCGTTTTTGGTCCCAGGAGGCTTCAAGAAGGCCTGCTAGGCCCAAAAGGGGGCAGGGGGGTCGTGCTGCACCCCCCTGTGTCCTGTTTTGGGCCTAATAGGCTTCCATGAAGCCTCCTAGGACCAAAAATAGGACGCAGGAGGGGCGCACTACACCCCCTTACCCCTGCGCATGGGCGTGTGACCCCCTGCACATGTTCACACATCTCCCGCATGTGCGGCAGAGACCCAAAAATCAGCTGGCCAGTGGGATGCGTATGCGCAGTGGAGCTGACCTAGGGTGACAGCACATGCCCGCAGAGATGGGTCCACATGCCATAGGTTCACCATCACAGATCTAGAGCATCTTCTAGATTCCCCAGCAATGCTTGTCCTTAATACTATACTATGATATTGGCACAATAGGAGCTGGATGCTAGCTGGATGCTTAGCACATGCTTCAAGGAGAAAATGACCTGTAAGGTACGTGGACTCCAACTCCCAGAATTTTCCAATCAGCATCCTGTCTGGGGAATTCTGGAAGTTGAAGTCCAAATATCTTAAAAATTGCTAAGTTTGAACACTGCTTTACACCATCCCTGGCTGTCTCAAGATGGCTGTTTGCTCAAAGGAGAATGAAATGCAAAGGCTGTCATTCAGGTATTGTACTTCTTAGGGAGAGAAACAAGCTGTTTTTACAAAGGTTCATAGACTTCAACTGATGGGAATTGTAATACAGTACAACCTTTTTTTTCCTGTTTAGTGGTTTTGGCGGAAGTGATCAAGGCATTTGGATCTCCGGAAAATGCTCAGCGCCTGGAGGAAGCCAGGGACAATGCCTGCAATGACATGGGGAAGATGCTTCAGTTCCTGCTTCCTGTGGCTACCCAGATACAACAGGATGTGATCAAAGCTTATGGTTTCAGTAATGATGGGGAAGGTAAGTTCATGACTGAATTAATTGGCGGCAGCAAGGAGAGACTGATTTAGCTGTTGTGCCTGGTTGGTTATTTAGCACACCCAATGATCTGAGCCATGGAAGGCAACCTTTATTTATATTTATCAGATTTAAAGCCTGCTCATCTCTCTCACAGAGAGACTCTGGGTTGTATACAAATACACACACACACACACACACACACACATACACACACCACAGACCCATTTTTTTGTACCCCCGGACCAGGGGTGAAATTCAGCAGTTTCTGACATGTTTTGGAGAACTGGTAGCAGAAATTTTGAGTAGTTCGGAGAAGTGGCAAATACCACCTCTGGCTAGCCCTAGAGTGGGGAGGGAATGGAGATTTTGCAGTATCCTTTCCCTGCCATGCCCACCAAGCCACGCCCACAGAACCGGTAGGGAAAAATTGTGAATTTCATCCCTGCCCTGGACTCTCTCCATGATCAAGTCAAGAAAATTAGTAGCAAAATGGGAAGAAAGGGTTTCCTTTTTTTCTTTTCATGAATGAAAAAGATAATATATCCACAATAGGGGAAATTAATGTAGCTCTTGGAGAAAGTTACCCATCCTGGATTGTATTACACAGTCCACAGGGAAGCGGTGTGGTATAAGTATTGTCTTAACAATTACTGTTTTTTCCCCCTTTTCTAGGAGTCCTAAAGTTTGCCAGATTAATAAAATCATATGAGTCTCAGGATCCTGAAATTGCAAGCATGTCTGGGAAGCTGAAGTCTATGTTTCTGCCTCCAATGACTCTACCTCCCCATGGAGCTGGGGCAGGAGGTGCGGTTGCCACGTCATGAAGCAGGCAGCCGGTGGTGGGATCTGTATTATTTTTTATGTTTCCACGTCAGTCTTAACTTGGCTGGAACTTGGGCATTGTTTTCTTTCGTTATCATGGAAGAGGTGTTTTGACTTTTTTCTATAGTCCTTAATATTTTTTTGTGCTTAGGAATAAAAACTTATTGTAAATACGTCCCGTCATATTTCTGACTCAGAGAGTTTCTGTGCCCGCTTTTTCAAGTTCTGCTTACTAAAATATATTTGAATGAATGTCGGATCTTAGTCTATTCACTCGTATTTCATAGTAGCATTTTATTTAAACATTTTATCATTGTAGTTAGAAAGCTAATTGCTAGGCTGGGCAGGTAGAAAAATTTTTTTTAATCTTCTGTAAAAAACACAGGCTAACAATTTCTCTTTGCAAATTTACTGGTAAGTGTATTTGTTTGCCGTCTATTATAAATATCTGAAGCAGAACTGTATATTACTCTCATGCCCACCTCTCACAGGTTTTTTTTATTAAGTAATCATCAGAAGAAGTAATGTTCTGTAATCACCTTGAGCTCCAGGAGGAAAGAACAAAGAGCAAGTTTGGTGTTGTGGTGAAGGTGCTGGCTTAGAAACCAGCAGATTCTGTGTTCTAGTCCTGCCTTAGGCATGAAATCTGGCTGGGTGTCTTGGGGTTAGTCACTCTCTCTTCAGGGCTGTTCTTGAGGGAAAAAGAGGAGGAGGAGGAAGTATTATACTTTTGCCGCCATAATTTACTTATAAAGTAATAAAGGTAGGATTAAAAAAATTAATAAACCCTATCAATACCTTGGTCTATAAGTAGAAAGTTTGAAAGGGGGAGGGAGGAAAGAGTAACTGAATTTGTTTCAGATGGGTCTCAGAGAATCAATTGGTCAGCAGTTGTTCTGGAGAAAGAATTTTGAAATTACCTCTTTTTCATTTTTGTTTTGTTTTTAATAATCAATAAGCTGCTTTGCTGGGGTTTGTACCCTGAACAGAGATATTTTAATTGCAATAAATAATAAGGCACCAGGCTAGAAACTGGGCTGACCATCGGTGGTAATCCCACCTAAACCATGAAAACAGGTGGGCCATTCATTCTTTCTTATCCCTGGGAAGAAGGCAATAGCATACTACTTCTGAAATCTTGTCAAGAAAATTAAAGGGGCTAGTCCAGGCAGTTGCTAGGAGTCAACATCGAATCCAAGGGATCAAAAAAAGTATCTTTGTATAACACTATTTATACAGCTGTATCAGCTACCGCTGAAGCAAATGCTTGGAAGTAACCATGAATCTTAAGGAGACTACAGGATTGGAGACTCATTGCTCATGTTCATTGAGTGGGAGTGCCAGGATGGTGGCTGCAACCTTGCAATTGAAGCCCTGCCTTTTGGGGGTGGGCTGTCATGCATGTAGAAAAGATGCAGCTTTAGTGCACTGTCACATCTTGACTTTTTGGGCCGTATGTAGATAGATATCCCTGAATGCTCAGATCCCTTCTAAAACTGTCCAACCTAGTAATCATTACTATATAATTGATATTGTTTAGCCACAATTTATTCAATAAGCCACAATTGGGTGAGTTTATAAATAAACATATTTTAGTCATAAAACATGGAAGGTGGAATGAAAACCACAGTCAATTATGTTTTCTCATGATGTCTAAATTCATAGTGAATCCATATATATAAAAGTGAAATACCATTCATGCATCATCACAAAATCTCCAGAACCGTAAAGCCTACAAACTTGAAATTATGTTCCTCTTGGCTTCTAAGTGCTCACTAGAAAGGATTTTTCAAAATGACCATCAGAGCATTAGTATTTCCTATATTATTATTAACACACTCTGATGCTAAGGAGTTCTACTCCCCCTCTCTACCTGAAAAAAAAATCTGTTCCAAATGCAAAACAAGCAGAGGAGAGGAGTTTCAGTTTCAGTTTTACTTTCACAGCAGCAAGCAGCTTTACTACAGAACAGTTGAGCTAAGCCCATGATGGCGAACCTATGGCACGTGTGCCAGAGGTGGCACGCAGAGCCATATCTGTGGGCACATGAGCATTGCCCTAACTCAGCTCCAGTGCACATGTGCATGCCAGCCAGCTGATTTTCGGGCCTTGCGGTCCCACTGGAAGTTGGGAAACAGGCCATTTCTAGCCTCCAGAGGGCCTCCGGGGGGGATAGGGAAGGCCGTTTTTGCCCTCCCTAGGCTCCAAGAAAGCCTCTGGAGCCTGAGGAGGGCAAAAAATCGGCCTACCGGGCCCACCAGTAATCTTTTTGCTGTCGCATGCCAAAAGCGGGGGGAGCGTGGTGGGATTGCGTGCGCATGCGGGGATGTCGAATGTGCATGCACGGGGGGGGGGGCACTGGGGGACATTGAATTATGGGTATGGGCACACACTCATGCGACCCCCCTGGGCGACCCGTTTTTGGCACATGACGGCAAAAAGGTTAGCCATCACTGAGCTAAGCCATGGCCAGGCTCCTTCCTCCTTGCTCAGGAGGAGCAGCAAATACTGTTTCAGTTTCCAAACAATCCTCTGATGCTAAGGAGTTTTATTCCCCCTCCCCACCTGAAAAGAAATATGTTCCAAATGCAAAACACAAGCAGGAGAGTTTCAGTTTCAGTTTTACTTTTACAGCAGCAAGCAGGGGATATGATAGGGGAGGCTTCTATGGGGCAATGTTGTGACCCAGGCCCACGTAGTTGATATTAAATGCAAAACAGTTCCAAAAAACAAACAGATTTTATTAAAACAGCTGAGAATTAACTCATTCTCAGTGTATTCTAAATGAAATGAAAGCAAAGTCCTTAAAACACTAGTCTTTAGTTTATCTCTGACCTTGGGATAATTAGGCAAACTGCCAAAGGCAACAGTTGGCAACAGTTCAGGAAAGAACTGTTCAGGAAAGAAGAAATAACTACAGCCAAACAAGAAGCAATTCTCTCAACGGCTGTTTTCGGCAAAGAGGCCAAGAGCCTTTGCTGGTCTTTTAAGCTTTATGGGAGGAGCCAATCATCTCTTGGCCCTACTCCTGAGTCGTCCTCTCTGCTTTAGCTGCTCCTGCCTTCTGGCAGCTCTTCTCATACGTGCACTAGGAACAGGCTCCTCCTGTTCCTCTACCTCTCTACTGTCAGCCTCTGGAGGCTCCGAAGTCTGCACATCACTCCTCAATGGCCCTGGCCCCGTCTCTGCCTCAGACGCAGAGCCCTCATCCGGGCCTTCCCCAGCCTCCAGAACTGGCCCATGTTCTTCCTCAGCCTCATTGCTGTCTGACTCCGCTGCCAGCACCACAGGCTGCTGGCGGACCACAACAGGCAAGCCTGAGGGAGAGAAGGGGATAGGATAGGAGACATTTCTGTGGGGCAAGCCTGAGGGAAAGAAGAGGGATAGGATAAGATAGGCTTCTGTGGGACAAGGCTGAGGGAGAGAAGGTGAGAGGAGAGGCTGATCGTAACTACTCATTAATTTTCAAGCTGTTAAGTGTTGATTTATCAAGCCTGATCACATAGTTTCGTAGCGGAGCACGGGTATTCAGCTAGTTCTATAATATAAACATGCTCATTGAACAAAATTTTCATTTACTTAGGAAATTGAGAATTCTGTTATGAGCCGAAAGGTTAGCAATACATCATCTAGGATGGTGCCTTCGGAACTCTTTTTTTTTTTAATTAAATAGTTGAATCTCCTGAAGTAGCCCAAACTTGTGAACCCATAAAACTTCATGAGGTTGGGGGGGCATTAAGTTTGGGATATCCACTCATCATAAAAAATTGCACTGTGTTATCTGTCACCTAAAAAAGTTCTGAGCAATACTACAGATAATCCCTAATTATTAATCTGTAATTCCAATTACTGTATATTCCCACCAATAAACTGAGAGATTTTGGTTCAAAAATGCACTCCTAAATTTGGTTTGGCTTATCCATGGATGGGTTTATCCCTGAGTATCTTCAGTATATCATTTTTGTCTGCACTAGGCGGCTCACATTGCTAGAGGGCTCTATTGAGCTTTTCCCAACATCTCTCTAAATCGAAAACTAAGAGAGCAGACATTGCTGACTGCGTTTAGGATAGCATTATGTGCTCGGTCCTGTGAAATGGTGAGGAATAACAGTAAAAATTCCGTTCAAAGTATTTTGAAAAGTATTCTGTATGCTTTTTGTAGAACGAGGGTTGTTTCTCAAACCTTAGAGTACAGAAGAAGATGGATTCATAACTGCTCAGAAGATTGTGCACAAAATTATAATTAAGCAGAAAACAAACAGAATGCCATCCTGCCTATAGTTTAAGAAGGCAATACAGCCCTGGAAATGTTCCTATATACCAAGAGACAAAAAATAGTTTAATGGAAAGAAACCTACTTCCTACTGTAAGTAAGTTAGTGAGCCAAAGTTAGTAGATGAGTTTATAAATACATGAATTCATCTACAATGAAGTGAAAACAGTGAAAGTCAGAAGAGTTTAAAAAGTGTCAAAGCTGCTGTTTTGAGTAGGGCAAGTCACATAATTCTTCAGGCGACTGGCTCAGGGATGAACTGGGGTTTTCCCCCGGCTTCCCAGATCTACCCAGGGAGGGCCTCCCAGTAGGTCCATGGGGTGGAGACAGCAAACGGCCCCTCCCTTGGTTACCTGCTGCTTGTCTCAGGTTCAGCCTCTTCCTCTCCCTGTAACCTCCTGGGTGTTTTTTAACTCCAGCTGAGGAAGACATTTAGCAGGGGAAAGAATGAAGCCTTTTGTATTGGGAGCAGCTTTTTGAATTCAGCTTCCTTCCACCACACCTTTTCACTAAGGCAGAGACTTCTCGCTCCGCCAGGTAACTTTTAGGTCTGCTTCAGTGTAATAAGAACACAGCAGTGAAGGTTTGTTCAATATGGGCTTCTGTTTTTATCCTGTCTGTAATTAGCAAGAACTAAGGACACACACAGTTCTTTCTCCAACTGGTGTTGACATGCAAATGGGCAAATGTAGGTGTTCATTTTCCCCTTAATAGCTAGTGGCATTGGAATATAGTAGGCCAGCTGTTGTAGTTAATACTAATATAAATGATACGGACTACCTTCCTGGAGGTAAGCCCACTGAACGCATGAAGGCTTAATTTTGCATCAGCATAAGTACAGAATGATGGGGCTGGCAATGTGATCAGGACAATTTCAGGATGTAAAGCTGATTTTTACCAGTAGTTTCACTCATTATTTAAAAGGACTGCATTGTAAAAGGAACTATTAGGAAATAGTTAATTAGTAATATTAAAAAGTCAATTAAAGGAATGGTGATAAAGGTGAAGATTAAGTATAACTAAAATGGGCTTATTGTATCTTGATGTTTTAGAAGAATAGGGAAATTTTGTGATGTAATTAAATGTAGAAACCATCATAACAATGCTGTTCAGTAGTATAGTCAAGATATCAAAGACTAAGATGTGTGTAACTTAATCTTATAGCACTTTCGATGTTTTCATTTCTAAGGCAACCAAATCAATTGATTGTAATACTGCTAACTTTTAAAAGCACCAAGATAAATAATAAATAGTTACAGAATGATTTGCATATTCGTCTAGGGATCCTTGCATCTGCTGTCTGTTCTCTTGTTTTCCTTCCTTCCAGAAAATCCACTGCTACCTTGTCTTACCGGGCTTCCTTAGGCAAGACTCCATCATGTAGGTATGCCTTGCCCAGCAGTCCCTGTTCTTTTGGCCCTAGGCAAGCTGAAGAGTAGATTTTTCCACAGGAGACAGAATGTATGAAGGGATACAGAAATTTTGAAGAACTGCATCTTGAAGGTCAGATGGGCTTAGTCAGAATTGCTTTCAGATAGCTTTCCCTACCTGATAGCTGAAAATGCAGAGCAGCATCTCTTAATGCCTGCCAAGAGAACCTGCTTGATTCTTTACATCAAAACACTAGTTTACTTAAAGACACTGTTGAGCGAAGCACCAATCTCTGGCAATGTTTTTAGTTCCGAAAATTCTCTGGAACCTAAAGGCCCTCAGAAGCTACCTAGAAAACCAAGCCTAGTGCTGTGGGCTCTCTGCTTTTGCCAGGTGAATGTTCACTTGTTGATAGTGAGCTGAGCATCCTCAGTGGGTGTAATGTGGTAAACAGCATTGTGGTAACCGGTTTATAGGCAGCCATCTTCTCTGAGTGGGAAAACTCACACCATTGTCCTTTTTGCCAGTGCGCTTAGAAGTCTCAGGCTCCAAACACTGGAAAATCCTGTCTTTAGTTCAATGACCTTAGGTAGAAAAGCTAGGAAAGACCTTGTATTATGTTGGAGCTTTCCACTGCTGCCACAGCCAACTGGAGTAATAATCATATGCAGTGCCATGCAGCCTCATAAGTCCTTTCCATTCTTGTTTTATCTTTACCATCAAGTGTTAAATTTCAGCTGGGGAAAGCCAAATGTAAGAGTAGCAAATGAACTAAACTCTTCTCCCTCTTTCCCTCTCTCCAAATTTCCCAATCAAGTGCCACTCTGCAAAAGAGCAATGCAGGGCTAAGGCAGGGAACATACAGCTTCTCCCTAGGTTTCCTGCAATGGTTTGACCTGGGCTGATCCAAATATTTTGTTTTGGTAAAAAAAATGTGCTGATCCACAAACACTTGTTGCAGTATTTTAGAGCTCTGCTAGAATCCATGGCTGAGAGCATTGCATTCTCCACTTTCCCAAGAGCAATGCAAGAAATCCTGGGAATGCCACTGGGAGATGAGCTGGGGGCTGAGGTGGATTAGATAATCAACAAGCTTTGCTATGTATTTAGTCTGCAGTTGCACGACTGATTATTATTTTCATTTGTGTAAATGTGTGGAGGGGATCTACAGTACATAGGGTGGGGACAGGAAACCAAACCTCCCACTCTTTGATATATATATATATATTTTATATCTACAGCCATTAATGGAATCTTTAAAGAAAACCTCTCTAGGTCAATTTGAAAAACAAATTACTGGGCTAAGAATTTAAGCTTCCTTCACCTGTATGTGATCATCATGATCAGGACCAGACTCTCACAAGCTGCCATTAGCATAAACACAAATCAGAAGAGCAGCTGCACACTATGGAGTTATTATATCTTGCAGTTAGCCATCAGAATTTGCGCTACTTTATTATCACTGCCAAAAATATCTGCTAGTGGAGTTAAATATTATCTCTGTTAGGATCAAAGTTTAGAGTACAATCCCCAGGCTTTGATGTTCAACAAAAATATTTTTAAGTCTTCAGATGGAAACAATAATAGTAAAAAAAGGATTAACTATTTTAACATGTCATCTTATTCTAGCAACATTATTTCCTCCTTTTTAAAAAACTCTCCATATTGAAGAGTCTATGTAACCAGAAAGCAGGCAAATTATGTAAAACTGGTTGGCATAACCAAAACACATGTATGCACACCTTAAAATAAAATTTTAATATTTGCAAATCCTATACTTGAGATTTATGGTATACTGTGGACAGGTTTTTTATAAGAGCGTGCTTTTCCTCTTTTTCTATGTATGAATTTTATTCTACAGCTTCAAGTGGAGTTCATTATTTAGTATTTACTTAGGTTGTGCAATCAAGACCTTGCCTAAAGATATATTAAAATTGCTGGATATTTGGCTCAAAGTCTTATTCTAGGCAGCTCCCTTCTAGGCAAGGAGGTTCAAAAAATAAATTTATTTTTTCGCTTTTAATTTTGTTTCACTTTTACAGAAAAACATTTATTCTTTGCGAAGAAATAAGCAATTAAAACTTTCTTCTGTCATGAAACGAGCTGTGAGCATTCAAGTACCCAAATGGAAAGAAGGAAATGGTCCAACAAAAGGATATTTTATATTAACATCAAGGGAAATTGCTGGACTTAAATTGGACCAGATCTAGTAGACAGTTTCTTGTCTGTGGGAAAAGGTATTACTGTTGCATGATATAGCTATAGGCTGCGTCTTTGTGGGAACCATTCTATGAATTCTACCTCATTCAGTTGAATGAGGAAACATAATGCAGTCTGGTAAAGAGATTTCCTATGGAAGCAAGAAGCACACAGTAACATTAAGAAAATAGAACCTGAAATGTTTAAAGCTTTTTTTCTCTGTTGCAGGACTGAATTCCCCAAAGTCTTCTATATTTATTGATTACATACTCTTGGGATATAATTGCCTTTAATTATATTGCATTTAGTACTGGTCTTGATTCTCCTGTAGTGATACTTAAATGGGCTGTCACCCACTCATTCATTGTGAATTCTTTCTCCCTCCCCCTCAAAAGGAAGAAAGACAGAAATAGTTGTGAGCAGGGAAGATAGGACAGAAGGAGAAAAAGGACCCAAAAGCAGAAGCAGAAGTGCACACATTGCAACTTGCAGTGAAGAACAACGATGTTAAATATGCTTCCTGTTCCTGTATTAGTGCTCAGCAACTTGGAACTGCCTGTTTGCCTCAGTTCTTTCTGCCCATACCTACCAACACGGACTGATCATGGAGCAGTCTATGAATGTGTGATGGGCAGCAGAAACGCATAAGGTAGATGGGTAGAGTCAAAAAAGGAGAATTCACATCTGGAAAGTCTGGTTGAGACATCAAACACTCATTTGCTTTTATTCTCATTGTAAAAGAAACTTCTTCAGTTAATTTTTCAATTGTTTTCTTAACTGGACTTTTGATTCTGCCACTGGTCACCTGGGAAATAATGAGGTAAGGAAAAATTTAGGATTGACTATTACAGGTTAATGTTTTCTTTCTAAGCAGGTCTTGAAACTTTTCCTTGACCTGGGAGGGACAATGTTCTGTGGGAGCATGTGTATGATACTGGTATAGGAGACAGTTGCTGGAAAAGATCATTGTGTTGCCTCTTGGCTGTATGGATTTGGGAGTAGAGGCTACGTCTTCAAGCATCACTGCCTAACTAGCAACTGCTGCTGAATCTTCAGGATCTAGCAGAAATGTAGCAAGTAGAGTTTCATCTACTACTTGTTATTAGTGGAGGAACAGCTTCACTAGCTACATATGTGTTTCCCTTCTGCTCAGTTAGAAAGTGGATGACCCTGTCTCTCTCCATAGAGATGATTTGATTACTTGCCACTATATTTTATGGCTGTTTTTATTGTTTTCATGTCTTTTAAATTGTTGAAATTGTTTTAGAATTTTAGAATTGCAAGCTGTCTGGAGTCACTTGGTTGAGTTGGGCAGCTATAGAAATTGAATGAATAAATAATTTAATAAACAAACAAACAATGCTTAATGGCCAAACACTGAACGTGCAAACTGACTGCATCTGAAAGCGCTGTGTTCCAGATGAACTGAAGGTTCAGTCTACTTTGGTTGATCTGTACTGGTTGATTCTCATTTATTTGTTGTTAATTCTAAATTATGAACATTCTAGTGGGAGTCAGTGCTGTTGGGCAGGGGAGAGAGAGAGAAGGAAAACCAATGTCTATTTTCTGAATTGTGGTAGAGAGTGGAGGGATCTGTCGTATGAGCTCTATGTAGGATCACAGCTACACAGTATACCCCGTATCCCTCCACTTATGATGTCCTCCTTTTTTACTTTTCTCTCTTCCTTCCACCAAGCAGGTGGTTTCATCGTGACCTGAGTGGCATAGATGCTGAGGCCTTACTCAAAGCACGAGGAATTCATGGCAGCTTTCTGGCTCGGCCCAGCCGGAAGAACAAGGGGGACTTTTCCCTTTCGGTCAGGTAATTGCCCCCCTCCCTTTTCCAATCCTTTGATAATATTCTATGGTTCCCCTTGAGGCACACATTATCTTCCACCTCTTCAATCTTTATTCTCTAAAAGTATACCATGTCAGTGTATACCGAAATATTTCCCCCTCTGTATTAAATGGAGGCCATATCATAATAGGATGGTTCCCATGGTTAATTGTTAAAACATATATCACTCCTAAAGTCTATGGGAGAGGGCTGCTGTGATACATTTAAATGAATAATAATAAATAATATCTAGAAAATCCCAAGACACATTGGAATTGAAGGCCAGAGTGGAAAAAGAAAAGGAGGAATAGAAAGACTGCAAGTGAAGATGGCTGTTGTGAAACGTATAACTTTCCACAAACTTGAAGTTGAATGTTTTCTCTGGGGTTTTTCCCAAAGCCTTTTGTCTTTTGGGGGGGGGGGGTGGAGTTGGAAGAGAGACTTGGTGGTAAATTCAAAGACTGAGTCTCCCTACAACTTTCTCTGAAATAAATCTGCTGATGGCATAATACTGACTTTTCTGGGAACAGATCTCCAAACAAAACAAGCAGCTCCCTAGGCTGGTGGCACAGTGCTCTTTTAAAAAAAATGTCCATGGTTTGGGGAAGTCATCAGACATTGGAACAGAAAGACTGGGTTCAAGCCTTCCCACAGGGACTTCCTTCCACAGCTTCTGACTCCCATGTTAATTTTCAACTGGCCTCCATTTAAGTAAAGCAACTTTATTTCTTCCTTTCTTTCAAATTGGAATTTCCACTAACTTGCGTATTAATCTTATACAATAAACCATCCTCTGAATAATAAGTCCTGCTTAAACATTTTGAAGTAAGTAACAATATCAGTGCCACTTCTAATGCCATTACATCTGCCTGTCTTAACATAGAAAGCATGAAAAATCAGGTGAATTGACAGCTGAGGAAATGCCACCTTTCTGCAAAATTCAGTCTTATTTATTTATTTGAGAGACAAATATGGCCACCCTTCTTATGTGTCACAATTCCAGCGGCTTACAAAAACAGAAGTAAAAACCAAAGAAAGTCAATACCCTCCCCCCTTCAAATAAAAACAACCTCAAATCCCAGCATCCTAAACTCCATGGTACAAATACAATCATTGGTTCCAGCTTCATTCTAATCCTAATTCTCCAGTTTGAATAAAAGTCTTATATTCAATTCATATGTTGTGGGATGGGTGATAATCTCTGGTGAGAGCAAACACCAAGTAATCCATCCAATTCATCGAGATCCCTTATTTCAGTCTAGAATTCCTACCAGGAGAAATAGTGAAGGTAATTTCTCTTTTGTTCTTCCTTTCCTGATCATCTGATGAGAAGCTTCTGCCTCTCTCTTTTAGGGTTGGTGATGAGGTAACTCACATCCGTATCCAGAATACTGGAGATTATTATGATCTTTATGGAGGAGAGAAATTTGCTACTTTATCAGAATTGGTGGAATATTATACACAGCAGCAGGGATCCCTGCAAGATAAAGATGGAACCATCATTGACTTGAGGTATCCACTCAACTGCTCTGATCCCACAACAGAAAGGTATGAGGAAAGCACACCTGCTTCTAACTATAGCTGCATACCCATCTTGACATTCCTTTCCACATTGAGCCTCAGCTGAGGGGTGCTCACACTTTATATTTATGTCTTTTATCATTTGTACATATATATCTCTGCTGGGGATCTATATACCGTAGATATCATTGTACATTATGTGTAATTATTTAATGATTATTTATTTGCATGCAATGTCTGAATAGTTATCTAGGAAGGATGGTGTAGTGAATGCTGCAGTGTGTGGTGACTGGACTTGATGATCTCTTAGGTTCCTTCCATGATTCCTTAGATCCTATAAGGTTTTCTGGATGATAGTCTTAATGCTTTTGACTCTACAAAGATTCATTTATCTGAAGCATATAAAAGAACGTTATGTGTTACTCCAAACTTTGTATGACGAGCAAGCCCTTATTGGTCTAAAATACTTTTATTCTCTATATTGATACTTAAAAAGAACACAAAGCAGGTAAGAATATAATTAAAAAGAGTGTTAAAAATTCCACCGACATTTAAGATCATAAAAAGAACCAATATCTACATCTCAGCTTGAATGTAGGTTTCTTCTTCTTAGGGAGGTCTTTCTCACACAAGATGTTAAATAAAGCCAAACATTGTGTCTGTGTGCGCGCACACATGTATGCGTGCCCTATTCTAGTCATGCATTTGCCTTTTAGTTGAAAAGTTAATGGACTCCAGGAAGAGGTGGCAGATGTTTATAAGGCCATATCAAGTTGTACCTAGTACTGTCCTGAGACTCCTGAGAAGAAAGAGCAATCATTCATTGCATAGTTTGAAATATAGAGATATTCAGTTTTTGGATTGAAAGATTTTAAGCCTAAGCATATGGTGAATCTTGCAAGAATGGGTCACTTAAATATTGCTCATAAAATAATTGCTGCTTCTCTATGCAGAAATAACCCCTAGTGCATATTCAGTAGGGAATGCATAGCACTGAACTGTCTGGAAAAGTTACTATGTCTGCATAAGCCATTATGCATATAAATAGTGCAGAGATTCTTTTGTTTTTTCTGCAAAAAAACAGCTTCAGGAAGTGAAATTCTAAATGAAAATTAAAAATATAAAAATAATGAAGAAATGCTAATGAGAATTTTAAAGATACTGGAAATGGTTGATTTATTAAAAGGAAAGAAAAAGGAAGAAATTAGTATGAACTAAGAGGGCAATTGTAAGGGAATTCTCAAAAGGAAAAGAAGAAAAGAGTCCCAAAAAGTAATTACCCCCATGTGGGCAATCAGGACCTCTTATTCCTGGCTTTTGTTGTCATACAGTTGTGGGATGCTGAGCCAAAAGGTTGTCTAAAATTTTCTCTGATACTGTCATCTTTGGCTGCAGCTATTTTTCTTCATTTTCCATACAACTCTAGTCTCCCTCATTATTAATGACTCTGGATCTCTTCTGGAAGCTTCTACAATCTGAAAAAGTTCTATGCCCTAGATATCCAGCAACAGATTATACTTTAAATAATATATATGCATATCCATCAGGGCATACCACTGTGCGTTCATTTCAGTCACACCTATAAAAGAACTGCACCATTGCTTAAGTAGAAAACCTCTTCGGGCCCTCTTACAAACAGGATGGTTTTATTCATGTAGGGAAGAGTCCTAGTCCAGTATGCTTTCCGTGGTCCTCCTTGTGGACTTCTGTGGGGCAGGACTTCTCTCAGTGCCTGCTTTTTGTCCATGTCAGGAGGACCCGGGAAAACCAAGATATTCACTCAAGTGGAAAGACTCCACAGATCCTGAGTATTTCTGAATGGAGGTATAGTGTAGTTCCTTTTCATAACACCTGAAAAAAGCTAACCATTATTTAGAAGTATATAAATAAATGTGTCCTATATCAGGGGTCTCCAACCTTGACAATTTTAAGACTTGTGGACTTCAACTCCCAGAATTCCTCAGCCAGTAAAGCTGATTGAGGAATTCTGGGAGTTGAAATCTACAAGTCTTAAAGTGGCCAAGGTTGGAGACCCCTGTCCTATATAAAGCATACTTACATGTCCTTTCTTCTTTTAGTATAGGATCTAATGAATGATTAACTTTCCTCTCAGCATTGTTCCCCTTTTACTTTTCAAGCTTTCTTAAACTGAGAGATTCCCTAAGACAGTAGGTTATAGAGCACATACTACATTTTGTCATGTGATGAAGTTTCAATTTTGGTGTGACTTATATTTAGAAACCAGGTTTTTTTTGTTTCACTGATTTGTTATTTTTGGCACATTGTTAAGATGCAAAGATTGTGGTGTCGATAAGAAGCAGGTAATCAAGCAAATCATTTGTTCGGGGTCAAACTTTTTATTTTATTTCATGTTTCTTCTTTTGTCGCATGCTTGTAAGCCTTATGATGGCATAAACCTTTGTGGAAATGTGTTTGTCATTATGATGCCCTATGACTCTTCGTTTTCTTACTGCCACCCATCTGGAAATTGCATTAAAATGGGCGGTTTTTGTTCATGTTGGTCATAGACAGTTCCAGGCCTGTGATTCTATGTTCTATGGTATGTTAAGCCATTCATGAGACAGAGCTGGGTTTGTCCTGTTCCAGAACAAACTGCTGTTCCCTTGAAAAGAATCAGTCTATTTATCTTCTCTAGGTCTCTGCGTGCAGGCCTGCTCACATCCAAAGGCAGCAGTTGGCCAGGGAGCCTGCTGCTTCCTCCCTTGCGGTTGGAAAGTTCTGTCCTCCAGGCTCTTACGAAAACTCAGCCTCCCTCCCCACCAACCACCCAAGATTTTCCATCACGTGGCTTCCCCTCCGCTTGGTCCACTGAGCTTAACTGTTTCCTCTCTGAGAGGGAAAGAGGCTCACTTAGCAAATGATAGCTTTGTTCATTTTCCACCCAGCCGTTCTATATTTTGGAACACCTTTTGAATGGAGGTAGTTGTCACAATATAGCTTCCATCTTCCCTCCTCATTGCTGGTTGAGGTTGCTTGGACATGTAGTTTTGCCTCTTTCCGCAGGAGCACAGATTCCCTCCTTCTATTTTAAAGAAAAGATTCTAAAACAAAAGCAGTGCGATCTCTAAAATTAACTAATCACTAATAAAAACTTTAGTGATTGCATTTATTGTATTATTCTCTTCAACAAAATTTATTTCATTTGACCCTAATCAGGCGTACATGAACTACAGACCAGTGAGTTGAATGCGTAGCTTGATGAGTGCATTAAATGACCATGTATCAAACTCTGGTTAGGCTACCAGGGTTATTAATAAATCTATAAAGGATTGATCTAATATGTCAATCTGTTAACTATCTTCGTATAATAGCATAATTTGAAAGCCAATTTGGTTTAGTGGGGAAAATAAGAGGAGGAAGGTATGTTGGATATGTTCACCAACTTGAGTTATTCGTAAAATAATAAAGGCAGAATACAAACAAACGAAGAATAAATACATAAATATGCAGGCTCTGAGGAACTATTCTCTTAATACTATCCAGTGTTTATTCTTCTTTATATTATATAGGTACATATAATATATAAGAATATATTATATTCTTTTTTATATTAGGGTGTCTACACTCCATTTCCTAACTGTAGAAGTGAAAAATCTAAACAATGTGATAATCACTGACTTGCTCTACTGTTTCTTTGGAAAGTTAATTAAAATAATGGATGTAAACTCAAAATGTTAATTGTAAATCTCCACCCATAACAATACTTTTCAGAAAGTGACAAACGTTACAATGTGACTCTAGTTTGTCATATTCCAGTAATTTAAGCTAGTAAACATAACCGCTCTGAGAACCTCTCCTAATTTCATGACTCCTGCATTTTGTCTTGGCTCAGATTGTTTTGCTTCCTGCTCTAATCCAGCCCAAGGACTCTGTATTTAGAAATCAAAACTGATTTCATCATTGTATAAGAATCATGCCAAAATAAAATAGAAGCCATTAAAATGCTGTAGCCTACATAAATGCTGTTACTCGTATCATACCGCAGTTTAGTAATATCAGCTGAAAATATTCAAATCTACTAACAAAAATAATTCAAAGCAACATTTAAAAATAAACCTGTTCCTTAAAACCAATATTAAACATAATATATGCAGCAGCTGAACCAGAGTCCAGAAAGGTTGGACTCAGAATCAATTAGAAAATGATTGAAATAAAACTGGATGAAACTGTGACGTTAAGAACCAGAGGATGTCTTCTTCAGCAGAAGTGAGCGGTTATCAAGAAGATTCACTTTGAATGGATATCAGACTAGCTTGAATAGAAGCTTTCCAGCTTTTTATACAGAATAGGCAGAGCTTTTCAGGAACAGCTAATCTTTAAGTAAATTGAAGGTTGCTTAGTACCTGTGACGATATACATAAGCAAACTGGTAATCAATGTGTCATGAATAAGAGCAGTTATAAAGTCCTGATCTTTTAGAGCCTATAAAATTGTAGATGTCGTATTGTGGACTGACTGAAGCATCTCGAGCCTTTCCAGGTCAAGATGCTGCAGAAATGACCACAGTTGGGATAACAGTTTAAGAACAGTATTTAACTATGTCTTTATTTATAGATTTCAACATTTCCTATAGTCTCTTTGAAAAGACTGGAATAATTGCACAATAGTAATAACAACAATATAATTTAAGCTGGGGACCAGTTATTTTAGAACAATCAAGAAAGTATATTGACATCTGTTTTTCATTCCCTATTGTAATAATACACCACAACTAAAAGACCATTAAAAGCAAATGTTTCATTAGTATATTTGATATCTAATTAATCAAGATATGTGCTGGCAGTTGATAAATTACTTTGTAAAATGCATTGTGCAATTAAAAAATTAATGATGTAAGATTCCCTTACGCAAATTGAGAATAAGATACACAATACGTGAAATAGGTCTTATTTGATAGGTCATATAAAATAGCACCTCTCTAGCACAACAAGTGCAATTGCTGAAGTAAAAATATGCTCCATGTATAAGATAAAGAAAGGGATCTTAATATAGGGAATTGGTAGCAATTAGAAAAATGAGACTGCTCCATTACTCTTGTGAGTTCCACAATTTCAGGGTCTGAGATGATCCGTGGAAACAGTTTCAGTATTGATTGAAGAGGGTCCATTCAGGAGACAGACATTTTTGTGCAATTTTTTGTTTTGCCTCCAAGTTTTAACATTTTGTTTTGGGGAAAAAATCTACCTTTAATAGCTTTATCAGAATGTGATATTATTTATGTAATCAGAAAAGTGCATGCCTTACTGTGCTAAATAATAATGGCTTACTATTATTTAAAATCTGGAAGAAAAATAAACACCAATAGTGGATTCAAAAAAATGCTGTTGAGAAAACCTCATTTTAAGATTTTAGCTCATCTCCTAGAAGGATATTTCAAGGAAACAAAGTAAAATTAAACAAAGTATTTGTTTTCTTGCAAAGTATTTTTCCAGATGAAGAAATTTTAGGTGGAATTCTGTAATCAGGGGAATGAATGGCTTCAGGTTTTAGGTGGCACCGAGTGACTTTATTTTATTAAGAAGGAAAATTAATAACATTATATATATATATATAGAGAGAGAGAGCACAGCTGAAGGCTCAGCAAAATTCAGCATTGACCTGACAAACAGGTCCCACATAGTAGGTATGAGCTTTGATCTGGGAAATTCAACTCTTATTTTGGCCATGAATGCACAGTTGAGAGCCTTGGGCTAGTTATGGCTGCAAGTATTAGTGCGACTGCAGTTTGGACCCCAGCAGGATGTTTCACGCATAAAGCTTCCTCCTTCTTCTTACTGCCTCACTATCCCAGTTGCCCTGGTCCTGACTGAATCTGAGATGTGCCCTCTTAGCTGATTCATTTGATGCTTCTTACTTTCTACATCTGTTGCAGTATATTCTTTCCCTGCCCCTTGGCTTCACTTCAGTTTATACTGCTATTGTTGTTTTTTTTCTGTTTAGCATTTTAGATTATGTTTTATCTGTATGGAATTTTCACATTATGAACTGTCCACTTTTAATGATGGATGCTAGGTCTGTGAATTAAGACAGGACAGTACAGGGTTCTTTTTTTTTATTGAACAGTTTTACACAAAAGAAATCCCCCCCAATATTCCCCCCACCCTTTTTCCCTCCCCCCACCTCCCCAACACCCCTTCCCACCCTCCCCACCAGACTTCCCAGAGCAAAATACAGGGTATTTCAATTAGCAATCATAAGCTAAATTAAGCTAACTATCCTTAAACTAACAAATCCCCCTCTAGAACCTTAACTCCACTATGAGTAACAAAATACATCTACAGTTTAACCTTCATTCATAAGCTATTTGGTGTTTTCTTGTCTGATACTTATTTTATATTTATACAATCCATCTTCTCCATTCCAATATATACCTTTCTTGTGAATAGTCCTTCAGGTACGCTGAGATTTTCGCCATTTCCGCTAAATTCGCTACTTTCAGTATCCACTCTTCAATAGTAGGCAAAGAGTCCTTCTTCCGATATTGCGCAACCAGCAGCCTAGCTGCTGATGTTAAATTTAAAATCAATTTAGTCTCTGATGATGTACAGTCCATTGTTATACCCAATAAAAACAATTGCAGAGTAAATTTCAACCTTTTTTTCAAAATATTCTGCATCACCCACCAAATTTTTATCCAGAATGCTTTGATTTTCTTACAAGTCCACCATATATGATAATAAGTTGCATCATCACAATCACATCTCCAACATTTAGCTTGCAAATTTGGGTCTTAAATTTTGTGCTTCCGTAAATTTAACATTTCTAACCCAGATCTTTTCCCAAGTTTCTATCATCACTGGTTCCTGAAAATTTTGTGCCCATTTTATCATACAGTCCTTAACCAATTCCGTTTCCGAATCTATTTCCAATAATGCGTTATACAACCTTTTAATATGCATTTGACTTTGATCTCTAATCTGTTTTACCAAATTTTCCTCATTTTGCATAACACCAATTTTTTGCTCTTCCCTCCATCTAGCTTGAAGCTGGCCATACTGAAACCAGGTGTAAATTATCCCTTCTTCTTTCAATACATTTAAAGGTTTCAATTGCAATTTGCCCCTTTCCATAAAAAGGAGCTCTTTATAAGTAATCAACTCCTGTTTATGTTCTATACTTTTATTTTCTATTGCATGTTTGGGATTTGCCCATATAGGTATTTTCAGGGTTCTTGTATGCTGGGTCACATATTTTTTTAGATCAGCATCAGATTTTAATGTGCTGGCTAAATCAACACAGCCAGTTTGTTCAAAAGCAACAGTTCACTGTGTGTGTGTGTGTGTGTGTGTGTGTGTGTGTGTGTGTTTTATTCGGGCAAATAACTACCTGTAAATCAGAAAGTAACTAAATGTGGGTGAATATGGTAACACACTGTACTGCAGTACTTTTTCTTTAAATGTGGCCAAAAGCCTATTTAAACCAGTTGAGATTGCTTTGGGGATAAGTAAATGAATTAAGAATATTATTTTTCTAATACGGTGACAGAAGTCACTTCTGTGTTTCATGAACACCTGTACTTCTGGCTAATTCAATTTTTTTTTGCAGCTCTGTGGTTCTATGTACCAGTTGGTGTATCATAAAAAAAATGAACAGTGTGTACTTACCCAGGACAACATAAAGCTTAAAACTGTAGCAAAAAATACAATTATTTAATTTATTTATAAACCAAAAACAAAGGTAAAATAATAGGCAAAAATAAATATGAAAGCTTATATTGCTCTGTCAATTGTCTTCTATATGAAAGACAACTGAACCAAATTTTAGCTTGTGTTGATATATATTAGAACATATCCAATCTGAGATGCGTTTTCTATTTCTGATCTACCAGACATATATCAATGAGCAGTGGTAAATCATTTTGCAGGATGGACAACTGAAGGACGTATAACTTCCTCTTTCCGTTTCTTTTAATGTACATGGACACATTTATTCTCTTCCAATACTAAAATATTTTCCTGCCACTAACATGGTGGGCAGGTATTTAATCTTCCCCCAATGCCTACTGGGAATGATATTTATCTGTTGGTAGAGGTGGAAGTTTTTTTGTTAACTCCTCATTTAAGTGGGAGAAGAATAAAGTTCATGTCTGTGTGATGGTCAATATTCAATAAGCACCCAAATTTAACCTTAGCTTTCTTCAATTCTAAGATTGTCCAAAGTTGTATGATTTCATTGACAGATTTTCTAAATACCAAGAAAGTGAACCCAAATGGCACATTACAATGCCACATATCATCTTTCATTTCTTTTTCCAGGATGAGAGAACATGGTTACTTATATTAAATTTCTGAATGAGCAGGAAAAAGACTACTTTAGGCTTTTATACAAAATTGCAAAGTTGTATGATTTCATTGACAGATTTTCTGAATGCCAAGAATGTGAACCCAAACAGCACATTACAATGCTTGGGAGCAACTAGGAAAATCTTTCTTTCATGTGCCAGATAAATATGCCCAGAAGAGGAGAGGAATCTTCAAATTAGCTTCTCTTACACATCTGAACAGCTCAACTAATTCATAACAGAAGAAATGGCCCTTTCGATAGTATCTTATGTCAGCCTTTAAAGATTAGTACTTTAAATTAAACAGTTGGCCACCAGGGTAGATTTTCCAGAATGAGCATCTTGTCATTTCTGTATCTTGCACTGATGAGCAGTTTAGCTACTATATCTGACACCACTTTCACCCTGATTTTATTTAAGCAATGCCTTAAAAATCAGGCTTTTCCCCCAAGGCTCATGCCATAGTGGTGGTAGACCCCTTGAGATTTAGAGCAATAGCACTTAGACTTATACCCTATTCCATAGCGCTTTACAGCATTCTCTGGGCTGTTTTTACAATGTCAGCATATTGCCCCCAACAATCTGGGTCCTTATTTTACTGACCTCAGAAAGATGGAAGGCTGAGTCAACCTTGAGCTGATCCGAATCGAACTTCAGGTTGTGGGCAGAGTTAGCTGTAATATTGAATCTAACCACTGCACTATCAGGGTTCCTGCATAAAACGGATTTATGCAATTTCCCCCGATATCTGCTTCCTGCATTGTTTATATTGCAATGTTTTAAATCACTTTCTATTGTAAACCACCTAGAGATGTAATGGAATTGGGTGATGTATTAATGTAATAAATTAATAAGTGGTACACATAGTCCTTGACTTATGACCTATTGCTTAATGACCATTCAGAGTTATGACAAACATCCCAAAAGGTACTTATGGCATGGTTCTGAACTTCTGACAGCCATCTCACACACCACCACCCCCGTCCTCTAGTAACACGATTGCATTTCAGGCATTCAGCAACTGGGCTACGTTTATGGCCATTTGCAATGTCCTAGGGCCTGATGATAACGATTTACAACATTTTTGCTGAAAATACATTGTTTGCTTTTGGTTTTCAGTAAAAATGTCTGATAGTAAACAATGGGTCAACTTAACAACCCGAGTATTTGCTTAATAACTGCCACAAAAAAAGAGTCTTAAAATCGGATCAGTGGCCAGGCTCCATTATAGTTGTAAGTCAAAGACTATCATAATTTGCGTAAGTACAGTAGTACAAGAAAAAAGTCCCCTCCATAAGAAGATTTTTCCTCATCTTTTTGCCAATCAATGATGCTATATCTTAATCTGATTTTGGGTTTGTAACCTTCTGATTCACTCTGAGGCAACTGATTCAAATTTATAGATTTGCCTAGTACAAAAGCCAAGAAAGTCAAAAAGTGTTTAACAAAACAATGCCTTAGTGGAAATGGAGTTACAATATATAAATATTGATCTTCTAATTTCATTTCAAATAGCGTTCAAATTTTGAAGTTCAAAAAATTTACTCTTTTGGTGTAGTCTAATTACTAACTATAGATACAAAATCCTCACACTCTTTATATTTCTTACATATAATTCTTTAATAAGGAATAATTATTTTGCTATGGATTTTTGAATGAATATAAGGCTAACACATACAAACATACATACAATACAACTATAAAAATATAGTATATTCAGGCTTGAGACAAGATTCACTGAGAGGAATTTTGATTTTTTCCCTTCATTCCAAAGGGTCAATGTCATCTGAAAAAGCCCTATTAATCATGGAGTGTGCAACAGAATGACAAATTTCACATTTGTTTTCTTTTTGGTGCCAAGTTGGTGTGTAATTCATTGGGGCTCATTAAATAAATTCCTAAGCACTTTAATTTCAGAGAAAGATCCAACATTTTCATTTTGCAGATACATTTCATGCTCAGGGAATGTTTATGTAATTTACAGTCGGGTATGCGTTAACACTAAATGAACTTACGGGAAATATAAAAAGGGTTGTAAATTTTAGGATTTGGTCTGACCAACTAAAGCTTCTGGTAACTGACCAAATGGAAATCTAATGTCATAGATGAAGCAACAAAACTCTGTTTGCAGCACATCTGTATTGGCAGAAGAACACAACAAGGTGACATTGGGGCAGTGGTAAAATGTAAAATTTGTTACTACTGATTCTGTGGTGGGGGGTAATGTGACTGGGTGGGCATGGCCAACTTTTTTTTTTTAACTTTTAAAAGCATTTTTTCTACAATCTCTTCGGCCGAAGAGGTTGTAGAAAAAATGCTTTTAAAAGCCTCTGACGATCCCAGCTGAGCCGCTTGATCATCAGAGGCCTTTTTAAAAACTTTTAAAAGCATTTTTTCGGCCGAAGAGGTTGTAGAAAAAATGCTTTTAAAAGTTTAAAAAAAGCCTCTGATGATCGCGCAGCTCAGCTGGGCATAGAGGGGGCAGGGATTTTTGCTATGGGTTCTCCGAACCACTGACTGCCATTGCTACCGGATCGGGTGATCCGGTCCGAACCGGGAGCATTTCACCCCTGCATTGGGGTTTTCTCCTCCCATTCCTCCCACAAGCTATTGTGTCATGACAACTAAATTTATAACTGAAAGGAGATTGACAGCCATGCCATTATAAGTTTCTGTGATATTTCCAGAGACCCAGGAAAGGAAGACACTGAGGACATTTGACTTGGGAATGGAACACCCTGACTGACTGCCCCCCAAATATGTTCCTGGGGTTATTTCATTGAGTTATGTCTTGCCTATTCACCTGGCAAGGTTTTGTATGAACAAGTTTTCTTGGTTACTTTTGCGTAGACCTGGTAAACATGGTTTTGGGAATGCTGGCATCAGCAGCTCATCCACAGCAAGGGAAGAGATTTATCTTACACTGTTGTGCTAAGAGCTAGTGAGATACTGCATAGGAAATTGCTAGAACAATTTAGTCAGCTTCCTATATGCTGAATAAATGTTTAAAAAGTTGTGCCTTAGTGCCTTTTGCTACTGCCTTTAAAATAATTTTCACTATTAGAACTGAAAGTTTAACTTTTATTTTAAAAAATTAAGATTTAATTCTGTTAAGGTTTTTGATTGATTTTTGTAGCCCATCTGGGTAGTTCTAGGTGAGATCCAGGTTTCTGAAAAACACTGGGATACTGAGGTACAATACAGGTAGTCCTCAACTTACGACCATTAATTTAGTGACCATTAAAAGTTACAACGGTACTGAAAAAAGCAGCTCATGATCAGTTTTCACACTTACATCTGTGGCAGCATCCCCCGTGGTCATGTAATCAAAATTCAGGCTCTTGGCAAGTGGCCTGTATTTATGACAGGTACATAGTCCAGGGCCATTTGTAACCTTCCCAGCTGGCTTCTGACAAGTAAAGTCAATAAGGGGAAGCCAGATTCACTTAATGACCACATGATTTACTTAGCAACTATGGAGATTTGCTTAACTACTGTGGCAAAAAGGGTTGTTAAGATGGGGCGAAACTCACTTAACAACTGCCTTGCTTAGTAATAGAAATTTTGGGTTCAATTATGGTTGCAAGTCATAATTAGCTATAGTGCTGTACAAAATGGTGGCAAATCCCATTAGAGAACTTTTTCCTCACTGTTAAACTGAGCTGATTTTCCTGCCATTACCTATATTACCTATATTAACAAATTAACTTTGAGTAAATCACATTGTTTTATTTTCGCCACGTAGTTTATGATGTCCTTAACACTTGCTGTCTTGATTCCTTTTCCTGTAATAAAAGTTTTTTTCTGCTTTTTCACAGACAGGCTGTTTTTCATTTTTTTAATTTACTGAGATTTGAGTAAAAATGTTAGGATGAATTTACTGAATGGTAAAGCAGACAATAACATACATAGAACAAAAACTAAATTGGCCCTTATTAATATTTTAAAATCTATGCATGCACGTTTATCCTATCAAGGAGGAAAATAATTAGTACAAATAAGAATTATGGCTAGATTTGTTTCACTGTTTACATAAAGCAAAAACAAAATTTAATATCTTTATGCTGATTCATGTAGCTTTCTTAATAATTGTTTTTCCTCTCTGTCCCTTCTTGGTAATGATCCAAATTTTCCATTAGTGTAATTACATTCCAGTCACTTTTATTTTGTAGCTACTCTACAAATTGGTTATTTATTTCACCTCTCTTCTTTCTCAGGTGGTACCATGGACATCTTTCTGGTCCAGCAGCGGAGGCTTTACTCCAAGCCAAGACTGCACCGTGGACTTTCTTAGTGCGTGAGAGCCTTAGCAAGCCTGGTGATTTTGTGCTGTCTGTCCTGACTGACCAGCCTAAACCTAGGACTGATGTTACTGGAGCCCACAGCCAAGAACGACTCAAAGTTACCCATATCAAGATTATGTGTGAGGTGAGAAGGTGGGAGAGAAGGTAACGGAGGAGATAGAGAGGACTTTACTATCTGTAAGATGGTATACAAATCATTTTCTCATTTTCACCTTCTTATGCGGTTCCTGATGACAATCCAATTGGAAATTTCATGACTCTTAACAGTTGATTATCAATTGATCTGTAATATTTCAGATTTGTATTCATATGTTTGGTATCTTTACCAATGAAAGGTTAGTTGCACTTCAAACAAAAAGGGAATAAAGTTCCTAAAAGAATCTTGTTTGGCCATAGTAGATGACAAAGGTAGCTGTAGCCAAGTCTTGAGATTCAGGAGGTGAATCCTCAGAGGTACGAGTGGCATCATGTGCCCCAAGATGTGGATCTGGTGAAGTAGAGAAGGAATGTAACATGTCCTTAGTCAAGGGAGAGACCAATCTCTGATAGATCAAGAGAAGAGCTTGACTGTGTCTCTGGGTTTCATCTGTTCTCAGATAGAAGCCATTGACTCTGCAGTACACAGTCAGTCTCACAGCCTAAGCATAAAATGGCTTTTTTTGATACCGCCTCCACAGCGGAGTTTCTACTTATTCATCTGGAGATCCTGAGAAAGAGGTTAAAAGTCTAAAACGTCTGGTGAAACCTGGAGATTTCACTTCTCTAGAAATACTTCATTACTGTCAGGCTCAAAACCAAGAATGACATTCTTCCAAACTGAGATTGTTATTATTTAACACTTACAGATGAAATCTTGCCAAACTGAAGATTCTGTTATCTCAATCTACTATATACTCTGTGAACTATTAGGGAGGGTCTGCCTTTAAGAGCCCTCCAAATACAATGTTTAGTGTCCCAGAAGAGACAACTATTAAAGAGAAAGTAATAATTTTAACTGTTCATTAATTATACTTAATCTCTACTTAGAGAATTTAGAAGCCTAGTTTCTCACCTCCAGGTAGAGAGGCACATTGATTTATCAGCCAAAGCTGATAAAAAGTGCTCATTGTTAATTGATTTTGTGGGGATGTCCAATATCATTTGCATATTCAAGTTTCCCCAGACTGCCATTAGGTATGAGTGCAATGAAATCCAAAATAGGAATTTCCCCCTGATTCTAAAATGTAGCTCCTAGAATCATTAACACCTCAGTCCTGTGTATGTCAAATTCCCTGTTCGTTGTAATCTGGAGACATAACCCCTCCAAATCACAGAAAAGGAATGGATAATTAAGTATTAGAATAACAGAGTCTTAGACTTCTTCTAGTCCAACCACCTGCTCAAGCATCCCGAACAAATGGCTGTCCAATCTCTTCTTAAAAACCTCTAGTGATGGAGCTTCCACAACTTCTGGAGGCAAGTCCCTCCACTGATTAATTGTTCTAACTGTCAGGAATTTTCCCTTAGATTTAGGTTGGTTCTCTCCTTGATTAGTTTCCATCCATTGCTTCTTATCCAGCCTTCAGGTGCTTTGAAAAATAGAATGACCTCTCTTCTTTGTGGCAGCCCCTTAGATATATTAATAATGACAACTAGTTCCAGACTTGCAAAGAATCCTTCTTAGTGGTTTCATATAGATGTTAAGTAACACAGGAGACAAGAAAGAATCCTGAAATCTTTCATTATTATTTTCCTGTAGTGTCTGGAGAAAAAGGGATAAGCAATTCTTGCAATCCTCTAGGTCTCCCGAATCATACTACTGTATCAGTTTAAAATTCTAATGTAACTCAAAAAATGAATCTTTTGAATAATGTCAAGCATTTATTAGGAACATACAAGAGCATTGTTTTCTAGAAAAGAAAACATTGATGTGTATTTGGTTTAGGTTGGATTAAATCTCAGGAGACATTAAATAAACAAAGCAACAATATGAATGAAAATTAGCTCCTAGGGAAAAATAGCTTGGAAAGAAACTGGCTCTTTGCCTTGAGCACACAATATAAAAGCAACCCTCACTTAGTACTTCACTCTAATATCCATTGCCCATATAGTAGAAATCAGGGTTAGATTATATATGGGTCCTGGAAGATTTCACATCACAGCCTGGATTGGGTTTAGGATTCCTTCTTTTCCTTCCCAGCAGCTAACTGCTGCTTCTGAGGAGATTCAAAGAATGAAAGCTTCCTGATTGTTGTTAGTCACAATGTCGTGTCTGACCCATCGCGACCCCATGAACAACATTCCTCCAGGCCTTCCTGTCCTCTACCATCCCGCAGAGTCAATGGTGGGATTCAGCCAGTTCGCACCACTTTGGGAGAACCGGCTGTTAACTTTCTGAGCAGTTTGGCAAACTGGTTGTTGCAAGAAATCATTAGGGCAGAGAACCGGTTCTTAAATTACTTGAATCCCATCTGTTAGATCAGGCGCAGGAAAGAAGACAAGACCAGCGGGGTCTGTTCAACAAGTTTTATTCAGCTCTTAACTAAGTCAGAACAGACGAACGGCTGTGCTGCCGGAGCCCTTTTTATAGCGCTCCGGCAGACCAGCCGTCCAATGACAGCGGTTTAACTTTCCCGCCCGGAGGATTAACCAATTCCCGGCCGGATGTCCTTATAAGGACATAACACTCCTCCCCCCCTAGATGAAACATGGTTCAGCTCGTGTCGATCAACAAACGTAGTCACGCAGGTAGGCGGGACGTCTGGAAGCCCTGCTCGACCTGCGCAGTTCATTCTGTTCTCCGTCGTCTGTCTGGAAGGTGGCTGCTCCGGTGTCCTCCGACCCTCGCCCCTGGGATGCCTGCCGCTGGGTCGTTGAAGGTGCCGGCCTTGTCCGTGCGCCTCCGGCCTTGCTGCTGGGCTGCGAAGTGGTCGTTGCAGGTACCGGCTCCGGTGTGCCGCCTCCCGACCCGCTGTTGGAATATGTCTGCTGGTCCGGTTGGTCTCTTCCCTGTCCTGGGTGCCGATCGTCGTAGGCCGGTAAGTCCCTTGGGTTATTTATATTTTTTGCAAATTGTCCGTATCTTTTAGACTTGTGCTGGTCGACCCTGTCTGGGTGGTGCAGGTCGACCTGGTCGGGTCGTTGTTGCTTGGGACGGGGGTCAGTTGGACGGAAGATTTCAGACGGGCGGTGTAGTTCTTGCATGCAGGGGTGTCGTAGGCCTCCCTCACCGGGTTGTTGTTGGCCCTCTCGGTTGGGCATGTCCCGGTCTACTGGCGTTCCCTGGAGTTCCCTGCCGTCAGGGTGGCGTTGGGCTGCCTTGCCGGGGAGGCGTGAGTCTTCGTTGCCGTGGAGTCCCCTGTCTACTCGGCAGTTGCAGTACGGTAGCTGGTCTGCTGGCTGGCCGGTCATGTTGGGGTGGTACGGCCCTTCCTCGACTGGGTGTTGCAGGGCTACCTCACAAGGGTGGTGTTGTCCTGCCCTGCCAGGGTGGCGTTGCCCTACCTCGACGGGGTGGTTTTGGCCTACCTTGTAGGGGTGTTGTTGTCCTACCTCGTCGGGGTGGTTTTGGCCTGCCTTGTAGGGGTGTTGTTGTCCTACCTCGTCAGGGTGGTTTTCGCCATCCCCTTCCCACCGCTTCCGGAGTTGGTCGATGTGACGTCTACAGACCACTCCATCTTGCAGTTCAATAGTGTAGGACTTCGGGCCGGTTGTGCTCTCGATTCTCCCCTTAAGCCATTTCGGCAGGCCGTGGAAATTAAGCGCGAAAACCGGATCTCCTGCAGAGAAGGCTCGGAGGGGGCGGCTCGCGGTTGCGGTGACCTCAGAGTGGTACAGGGGGTGAAGTCGGTCCAGGGGTGACCTCAGCTTCCTGCCCATCAGCATTTCGGCCGGGCTCTTTCTAGTGGTGGCATGCGGCGTAATATGCTGTATCAAGAGGAAGTTGTCGATCTTCTCTTGCCAATCGCCCGGTCCCATCCTGGCAAGGGCTTCTTTGGTGAACCTCACCATCCTCTCAGCTTGTCCGTTGCCAGCCGGTCTGTAGGGGGCAGAGAGGGCATGGCGAATGCCCAAACTGGCCAGGAACTCCTCCATCGGTTTCGAGGTCAGCTGCGGGCCGTTGTCGGAAACAAGGACGTCCGGCAGCCCGTGGGTAGCGAACAGCCGCCGGAGGGCTCTAATGGTGACTTCAGTAGTGATGGATGCCAGGGGGATGACCTCAAGCCACTTGGAAAAGGCGTCCACCACTATTAGCAGGAACTTCCCTTGCATCGGGCCCGCAAAGTCTATGTGTATTCGCGCCCACGGGTTGCTCGGTGTTTCCCATTCCGCAACAGGCGTTTGCGGAGGGGCGGGGCGGACTTCTTGGCACGGATCGCATCTGGAGACCCAGTTCTCAATGTCTCTGTCCAGTGATGGCCACCAGACGTAGCTCCGTGCCAGTCCCTTCATGCGCACAATGCCAGGGTGCCCCTTGTGCAAAGTTTCCAATGTCTTTATGCGCAAAGCCTGGGGAACCACAACCCTGTCACCCCACAGCAGGCAGCCCTTCATGGTTGACAGTTCCTGCTGCCTCTTTGCGAACGGCTTGAAATCGTCGGTCAACGGTTCCGCAGGCCAGCCGCGCAGCACCCAAGACATCACTTGCTTCAAAGTCCGGTCTTTCTGGGTTAGCGCCGCGACGTCTGCGGATGTGACTGGGCAAGCCAGGTCGCCATCGATGTGATGCAGTCCCAGGGTGGGGGCAGGGTCCTCCACTAAGTCCTTTGACGGGCATCTGCTCAAGGCGTCAGCGTTGCAGATGTTACTGCCGGGCCTGTGGCAAAGTTCGTAAGAGTACCCGGCCAAAAAAATTGCCCAGCGTGTCATCCTAGGCGATGAATAGTTCGGTGTGGGCTTGCTTCCCGACAGAAGGCCCAACAGGGGCTTGTGGTCTGTGATGACCGTGAACCTCCGTCCGTATAGGTACTCGTGGAAGCGCTTGACGCCAGCGACGATGGCCAGGGCCTCTTTGTCCAATTGGCTGTAATTTCTCTCGGCGCTGGACAGCGTCTTCGAGAAATAGGCGATGGGGGCTTCCTTCCCGTCCGGGAATTGATGGCTGAGGACTGCTCCGACGCCATAGGGGGATGCGTCGCAAGTCAATAGCAGGGGGAGCGTCTCGTGGTATTGGATGAGGACACTCTCGGAAGAAAGCAGGTTCTTGACAGCTCTGAATGCTGCTTCCTCTTCCTTCCCCCACCTCCAGGAAACCGCCTTCCCCAGCAAGCGATGGAGCGGTTCAGCCACGGAGGCTTTCTGTTTCAGGAAAACACTGTAAAAATTCAGTAGTCCCAGAAACGCCTGAAGCTCCGTCTTGTTTTGGGGGGCTGGAGCTTCATGGATAGCCCTAACCTTAGATTTAGTGGGGTGAATGCCGTTCTTATCAATGAGATAACCCAGGAACTCGACTTCCTGGACCCCGATGATGCACTTGTCCCTCCTGACTCTCAAACCCTTCTCCTTGAACCGCTGCAAAACCATGCGCAGTCGCTCAAGTAGTTGGGCTTTGGAGTGGCCGGAGATCAAGACATCATCGAAGTAAGGGACCGCCCCTGGAATGCCTTGAAGAAGGCGTTCCATAAATGATTGAAAAATACCTGGGGCTGCGCTGACCCCAAATTGGAGGCGCGTGCATTTAAATGCCCCTCTATGCGTGACAATGGTTTGTGCCTCCGCAGTTTTTTCATCCACTGGCAATTGCTGGTAAGCTTGGGCCAGGTCCAATTTTGCGAATATTGATCCGCTCCCAAGTGAGTGCAGCAGATGTTGCACCACTGGAACCGGATATGCGCTCTGCTGGAGGGCCTTATTTATAGAACACTTATAGTCGGCGCAGATGCGCACAGACCCATCATGCTTCATCGGGGTCACAATGGGGGTCTCCCATGCAGCATGATCGATCGGTTCCAGGACCCCCTGGGCGACAAGCTTATCTATCTGGGCGTCGACCTTGGGCCTCAGGGCGAACGGAACCCTGCGGGGCTTAAGCCTAATTGGGGTGACATTTTTGTCCAAATTGAAGGAAATGGGTTTCCCCACAAATTTCCCCAGCTTACCATCGAAGACTTCCTTGAACTCTTCGATGATGGCGTCGAGTTCGTCCCTACGAATTTGATGGATCCCGCTGATAGACAGCCCCAATGGCTCGAACCACTCCACCCCAGCAGGCTCGGGCGGTTTCGCCCCACGATAGTGATGGGTAGGACGCCCTGGAAGTCGTGGTAGGTGACCCGGAGCGAAGTCCTCCCCAGGATCTCAACAGGGTTGCCGCCGAAATCGACAAGACGGGCCCGTAGGGGCTTGAGGTCTTTCCTCGAGATGCCCGGTTTCAGGCGCTTTAACTGGTGCCAGTCCATGATGGAGTAGTTCGATCCCGAATCAACCTCCATAGAGCAGGGTGTTCCCTCCACGATTACGGTGGCATGGAACTTTGCGGCCGCATCGTCAATGGTGTGGATGCCGGAGGACAGCTGCTCGGTTCTGACCGCCGCGTAGCCGCCGCCTCGTTGCTGAGACCTGGCAGAGGACCGTTTGGATGGTCTCTGGTTGTCTTGCCGTTTCTCGCCCCAGCCGGGGGGAAACGGACCCGGGGTAGGTGCTTCGGCCCTGCAGGCTTCAGCAATGTGCCCCCGCTTGTTGCAGCGTCGGCAGACAGCGTCTCTCCAACGGCACTTGGCTCTGGCATGGCTTCCTTTGCAGCTGCCGCAGGGCTCGATCCGGGCGCCATCTTGTTTGCGCTCGCGACGGTTTTGGCGGGAAACCTTGTGAACGGCCATTTCGTCGTCGGAGCAGGAGCTGGCAGACGACTCCTCAGACGAGCTCTTGGGTTGGCGGTGCAATTTGTGCACCCCTTTAGCCCTACTCATGGCGGCAGCCGCCTTTTCTGAGATCTCGGCTGCGATTGCCTCCTCAACGACGTCTTTCAACGCAATCTTCTTTCGGCTGAGGAACTTACGTTGCAGTCCAATGTCCCTCATGCCGAAGACAATGCGGTCTCTGATGGCGTTCTCAACGTTGTCAAACTCGCAGTTTGACGCGAGTTGCCGCAGAGCTGCCACAAAGTCCTTGATGGGCTCCCCTTCCAACTGATTCCTTTGTTGAAAGGTGAATCTGTTGGCAATGGGAGTTCCAGTGGGAGCGTAGTGCTCCTTCAGCACATCTTGCAGATCGGTCCAAGACATCTCCTCGATGTTCCTTGGGGACACGAGGTCGATGGCCATCTCCAGCACCTCGGAGCCGCAATGCGCTAGGAACAGGGCTCGTTTCCGTTCATCGGAGAGGTCTTGATAGTTGTTTCCCCGCAGAAACTGGCGGAAACGAACCAGATAGGAGGTCCATTTCTCCACTCTGGGGTCGAATTTGGAGATCGGAGCCATCGCGGCTTGTGACGCCTCCATCTTCAGTGACTTCAGCTCAGTGAGAAATTCTCGATGAGTGACTTAGCTCCGCGTGGCGGTTCTTTTCAAATCCTTCGTCGCCAGTGTTGGATCAGGCGCAGGAAAGAAGACAAGACCAGCGGGGTCTGTTCAACAAGTTTTATTCAGCTCTTAACTAAGTCAGAACAGACGAACGGCTGTGCTGCCGGAGCCCTTTTTATAGCGCTCCGGCAGACCAGCCGTCCAATGACAGCGGTTTAACTTTCCCGCCCGGAGGATTAACCAATTCCCGGCCGGATGTCCTTATAAGGACATAACACCATCACTGCCCCGAGTCCATTTAAACTCACACCTTCTGCTTCAGTGACTTCATCCAGCTACCTCATTCTTTGTTGTCCCCTTCTTCTTTTGCCCTCAATCGTTCCCAGCATTGGGCTCTTCTCCAGTGAGTACTTCCTCCTCATTAGGTGGCCAAAGTATTTGAGTTTCATCTTCAGGCAATAATCCATGAAGAGCTTTCCCTTTTTATTTAGCTTCAAAGGGAAGGAAGTTGTCCCTTTGCTCAGGGACTGGTCTTCATTAGTTTACATTAGGCTTTACTTAGTAGCAGGGATGGGAGAAACAGAGACTTTACCATTTGTGTCCCTGTGGTTTCGTCTAACATCTATTTAAGAGCTTGCCCTGCTAGAGTGCCCATCAACAAAACATTAAAAATCATGCAAAAGAAGAATGAACAAGGGAAGAGTCAGAAACTTCAAGAGCTATTAAAAACATTGAAAAGGACTCTGTGAAGAGTCAATTTGTAGGAGCAAAGACCTCATCCTCAAAATGGAAATATTAAAGTAGCTGTGCCTTGTAGAAGGCATACATGATTGTTCAGAGGTTGTATGGAATTTATGAGATTATCAATAATGTATCCATAGCTACCTTTGCCTGGCTGGATGCCCTCTGGAGCTGCTGTACCAAGCCTTTGGTTTCCCTTTGGAATGCTTTGCAGAACCCCCTCCCCAATACAATAAAACAAAACATAATCTTAAGAAGAGATCAACATTTTAATTACCCACTATTTTGTCTAAAAATACATTTGCATGAAGATGATCACATGATTGATTCAAAACCAGAGATAAAACATATATGAGGGATTGGAATAATAATGTTTTTTGTTTTCTCATTTTTTCTAGAAAGGGCAGTACACAATTGGGGGTACAGCAAGATTCCTCAGTTTGACTGACTTAGTGGAATATTTTAAGAAGACAGGAATTGAGGAGGCATCTGGATATTATGTGTATTTGAGACAGGTAAATAAGCTATTACTTATCAGACTTATCTCTGAATTGTTCAAAAGGTAAATTTCATTATGTTGTCCGATACAGTTTATAGAAGGTGGTATAGATATGTAAATTCAGGCATCATCATGTATTATGTGGGTGTATCTGTAATATATTATGTGTGCGTTGCGTACTGTATTATGTGTGTATACTGTATTATTTATGTGTACCTGTAAATGTAATAATATTAGTATCAACAATATTATTCTCAAATTAAAGGCAATCTATTCATGATAATCACAAAGCCCATTGTGCTAATAAGGTGCGCATATACAAGGTAAATTAATGAATTCTAAACCACTACTGAAATTTAGTATCAGATACATCCATAAATCTTAACTTCATGTCTTTGATACTTTTCATTCATCAACTGCTTTTCTCAGACTCTAGTTTTGCTTTAATAATTAGTCTTAACATCCTGTACAGAGAAATAAGTTAGATTTGCACAAAAATAAGATGACTATGTGATTTGTTTGACTTTGGTTTTGCAAGTTCTACACAATCAGTCATTGTGGCTTATAGTTTAGTAGGATTTATGAACCTAGTCATAATTTATTCAATAAAACGTGACTAAGATTATACTTAGAGTGACGTGTAAGGTATAAACCTACAATTTTCCCCAAGTATTTTGTTATCAAATTTGAAACAAAATTCATATGGTATGTCCAATTATAAAATGTCCATTTTCCCAAAGTCAGATTGGGAAAAATGATTGATCCCTGCAACTCTCTTTATCTGCCTCTGGTATCCAATGGTCCTTGCAATCTTGGTCTGTCTGCACATTTATCACATTTGCAAACAAAGTTCGGGGGTTGGTTGCAAATATGGATCATACTTAGTTTCTAAGAAAGTTACAAACCATCTGCAGGCTTCAGAGATATACTTGGAAATATAACTCATTGCAGAAGCTAATGCTTTGCCTATAACCTGCTAGTTTCTTAGTATTTATTTGTTTTATAAATTTAAGAAAAGATAAACAACATTAGGTTGGAGTAGGCATCTGACCCGTGACTAGTGAAATTGATAAGGGAAATATCCATGGGCATCTTGGTGCTTTTACTCTCTGTCTCAACATTCCGTTTTTCCTTTTCTTTCTTCATTTCATCCCCCCATCCCCCTCTCCAAGCCTTTCAATGCCACTCGAGTGAATGCAGCTGACATTGAAAACAGAGTGGAAATGCTCAAAAGGAGGAGTCAAGCAGAAGAGGCAAACAAAGGTGGTTTCTGGGAGGAATTTGATGTGAGTAGAGTTTTCTGCAGTGAACTATTCCTCGTGTTTTAGCCTCAGAATTCAATGCTGCAATCCCAAGATATATACATTATTTCTGGAACCTCTAAGAGCCCCAGTGAAGATGGCTATTGGGAGCTGTAATTCAGCAACATCTGAAAGCCAGAATTTCCTTACCCACAATACAGTTGTAGAAGAAATTCGGACTCAGACCAATGATGTCTCAAGCAGAAATTCATTTCCTTATCATAGAAAGCATCAGTCCCCGTACTTTCCTGATGTGAGGTAGCCTTAGCCAACAGGGACGTAATCAATAGTCATATAGTAATTGTGAAATTGTGAAATTGTGAAATTGTGAAATACAACGCATCCATTAATTGAACAATTTAAAAATTTGAAGATTTATTTTCTCCATCTCTTTTTAAAATATAGATGTGCCTCTTTTCTTCAGCTGTCAGCTGCATTACTAAAACTTATCTTCATTTCTTCCTTCAGAGCCTGCAGAAACAAGAAACGAAGAACTTGTATGATCGACACGAGGGTCAAAGACCAGAAAATAAGAGCAAGAACCGCTATAAGAATATCTTGCCCTGTGAGTTTGGTGTTCAACTTTGCTTAGCCTATACATGTAATACAATCAGATAACTACGATGTAAATACTCCTTCTTCTGCGGCTGAAATATTAGAAGTCTATCTCTGCTTTTCAAAACAAAAAAATCCATAAAAATATACAGCATGGAAGCAAAAGTCTGGTTAGCACTTTATTGCATGTTGCACAACCTTTCATAGATATATTGCCTTATGTACTAAGTTTTCTCCTGATGGATAGTCAAGTTAATTTTCTTCCAGTTTGGATGCCCAAGCATTTAAAGGAAAACTTTTTCAGTTTGAGCAACTAGCAAAATTATTTATTTATTTTTATAAAATTTTACTTGAGAATGAAAAAATGCTCCATATCAGAATAAAATAATATAAAACTGGCAAATACCTTTAAACAATTAAAACAAGACTATATATTAAAATAGGGACAGCACGTAAAAAATGCAAGTAGAAAAATAGGGACCACCTTTGGTGGGAAGGTAACAGCGTTCCGTGCACCTTTGGTGTTTAGTCATGCCTGCCACATGACCACGGAGATGTCATCGGACAGCGCTGGCTCTTCGGTTTTGAAATGGAGATAAGCACTGCCCCCTAGAGTTGGGAACAATTAGCACATATGTGCGAGGGGAGCCTTTACCTTTATATATTAAAATCTAAAACAAACTAACAAGTCTAGATAAATGTGAGAAAGTAATGGAATGTGACTAAAACTAGAGAGGGAGGAGCAATAATGCAATTCAAGCTCTTTGGGTTTCTTCCATGGCGCTGGTGAGTAATTATTTCTTGTGAGAGTAACTCCTGCCAGTCTCTCCTTCCCAGGACTATGGTTCTCCCCTTTCCTCCCCATCCCTTCAGCTGTGAAGTCATCAGGGTACTGTGGCTACAATGGGTATGTTTGGTATACCAGCTTTGTTGAACTGCTGTTCTTTTTGGTCACTGCCACAGGCTGCCTGCTGAGGACTTTTTTTTCCTATTCTCTCTCCTTCCCTGGATGGAGAAGGAAAGGCACATTACCTTTGGTCTTTTCTGCAGGATGTTAGAATCTCCTTAAAAAGAAAGAAGTAGAGGAACTGAATAACAAAGCCTTGCATTCCAATTAAGTAGTATTAGTAGAGAATTTGCCAGTGCTATTTTGGAAATAAGAATTTCAGCACTGTGTTTTCAGGTGCTTTAGATGGGTCATAGGAAATAAAAGCTATCTCCTGCCATTTGTATCTAGAAAATTTACTAAAGTCTCTTTCACAAATGGTGTGATTCTTCAGTGACATGTTGCTTGTCTGATCTTCCAGTTGACCACTCCAGAGTTATTCTTCAAGACAGAGATGTGAATATTCCTGGGTCGGATTACATAAATGCCAACTACATCAAGGTGAGGATTAGTTTACCCTGTAATATCTGGAGAAAAGAAGGGGTGGAAATTTATTTCTTGAGGTTTTTGTAATCTCATTTCTTTATTTCTTGGCAGAACGAGCTGTTCAGTCCAGAGGAATGCAGTAAAACCTATATTGCCAGCCAAGGTTGCCTGGAAGCCACCATTAATGATTTCTGGCAGATGGTATGGCAAGAAAATTCACGCATCATTGTGATGACCACTCGGGAGGTGGAGAAAGGACGGGTAAGTAGACAGACAGATGATAATAGATAATAGATAGATGATAGAAAAATAGAAAGAGATGGATGGATGGATAGAGAGATAGATAGATAGAGATTGATAGATAAAGAGAGAGGGGGAGGGAGGGAGAGAGAGGGAGGTTGCTAATCTCCAAAATATGAGCTCAGCATAAACAATCTGTACCGATGAGAGAAATTCAGGGAGAGGACCAAACAGGACAGAGATATGCTTCATCATAATTCTTCCCTTAACATTGAATTGGACTTCCGCTAAAATCACATCGGCTACCCTAAAAATTGCTTCAAAGTTGCACTTAAGGAGAAACCTGTAAACTTGTTTAATTGCTTTTAACAAAGGTCTAAATTCCAATGGTGCTCTTTCAGTCCCTTTGCCTTATCTTTTTCTGGTTTCTTAATAGAATAAATGTGTTCCCTACTGGCCAGAAGTAGGAAGCAGCAAAGAGTACGGGCCATATATTGTGGAAAATATTGGAGATCGTGAGGCGATAGACTATAAACTCCGACAACTTCGGCTTTCACCAATCAATAATGTGAGTACCTGAAGCCTTCGAACATTTTCCTCACGCATCCAACTTTGACTCCAAACCTTAGTGGGAACTAACAAATGAAAAGGAGACAGAGGTATAATACTCTTTTCCCCCCCAAGTTTGGTGTGTCCATCCTTTGAACTAGTCTGAATAGGAGTCCTTTTGATGATGATTTCACACAAAAGATCTTGGCTTGAATGGACACCGCTTGATCTCCTTCCAGCCATTGACTGAAAGCATTCATTCTCAATGGTGTTTGGCATCTCAGTGCAATATTTCCTAGAGGCTTGTTTCCTTCCCTCCTCCACCTGTTTGCAAGGGCCGAATATACTGACCTATAAAATAATAAACCCTAGCAAATATTTGCTAGGGTTTGGGTTATGGTGGATTCTAATGTAGACAGCAGCTCAGAAGAGCAGAGACGTAGCAGAGGAAGCCATATCCACATCCCTAATAGGTCATCTGGAAGAACTCTTAGCTATATCAACTGTGGGATGAAAAGGCTTCATTTTGGGCAGAAGCAGCATCTCCTGGGAAGCCACCTTTTTCTCTTCAAACCAGTGGTGAAATCTGAACTGGTTTGCCACCGGTTCGCTGGCCGGGCATGCACACTGCACACCAAGCGCACATTGCGCACGCATACACACTACACACCAAAAGGAGACTTGGGAAGGTAAGTAAAACAGCGAGGGGAGGGGATCAGCTGTGCCACATGATTTAGATTCCCTAGAAAGCAGGATTTCCTGCTTTCTAGCGATTTTAAATTGCATGGCACAGCTAATCGTTGGAAATACCGGTTCAGAGGAACTGGTAGCGTTTTTATCGGTAGCGTTTTTATCACTACCGGTTCGCCTGAACCGATGCGAACCGGTAGCGTTTCACCACTGCTTCAAACCCCAGTGACAGAATTAGTTTGTCTACAGCAGGACTCACCAACCTTTCGGACCTTAGGGACCACTACATTCATAATTTTAAATCCCACGGACCACTAACATGATCTACCTAATGACCAGCTAGGTGGGAGTGGCTAGGTGGTCATGTGACTGGGTGGGTGTGTCCAACTCTACTCACCCCTCCCCTCCCCGCCACTCCTCGCCTCCCCGCCTGGGCTCCTTAGGGCCCCAACAGGAAGCAGTTGTTGAAGCTAAGCAGACACCACGAGAAAGAGTTGGCAGAACAGCTCAGTTCAAATTGGATCTGAAGGAGAAGGAGGCTCAGTAGAAGCACTTCACTGAGGACTACGAGCATAGGCTTTCCAAGCAGAGGGAAGACCTGCGGGAGTGCAAGGCCAGGTACAGGCGCCTGGAGGCTCAGAGGGCTGAGACGGTCAGCCAGTTCCAAGCCATGATGCAGTCCCATTGGAACAAGGCCCCCTGACTCTTTGCCACCAGCAGCACTTCCCTCCAGTCTTCACCGAAAGCCCTGCACCAGGAGGCCAAAGCAGACCTCAAGTCGGAATTTCTGTCCCCCTCCAACCCACACAAAAAGACCCTGAGGGGGGGCTCTCTGCAGCAACACAAATGTTCATTGCACATATCTGTCCCAGGGGCTATAGTTGGATGACGCCTAATTTAGTGCAATATAAAAAATGCAAATAATTTTTCTGCGGACCACCAAAATTTTCTCACAGACCACCAGTGGTCCACGGACCACCAGTTGGTGACCGCTGGTCTACAGCGTAAGATGCCATCCACTGCCATATCATATGCTGAGATGGATGTGAAAGTAATGCAGTCACTCCTAAGGAGGAGAAATAATACTCCCATGTCTCATCTCTCTCCCAACTTTAATAACTTTTCAATAAAAAAGAACACCACAAAGGGAAAAAAGAAACCCCTCTGTTCTGATGGGAGGCATCATTCCTTTTAGTCCAGTTGGACAATGGGAGTAGAACTCCAAACAGCATCACTGGGGCCAAGGGTCCTGCTTTTCCTTATTGGAGAATTATATTAAAGAGGAGAGGGGAGAGAACATGAAAGTTTAAAGGTCTAAAAAAAAGCATGTCTTCTTCAGACATTGCTGACTGAATCTGCTCATTTTGTGGATTCATTTGGATGCATAAAGAAGCAGATGGAAATCAAGTGGACAGGGCTAACCTAAAGGTGTGAGTATGTGCAGAAACAGGCAATGAAAAGAAATGGAGTTTTGCATTTATCACCTCAGAAACTGGGAGAGACAACACAGTAGAGGGATGACAGTTCAGTCTAGACCAGGGGTCTCCAACCTTGGCAACTTTAAGCCTGGAGGACTTCAACTCCCAGAATTCCCCAGCCAGCAAAGTTAGAACACATCCCCTCCAGCAGCCAACACCAGAGAAGCAGGAAACCATCAGAAACAATACTCTAATGATGAAGCCACTAATGAAGTAGAAGGAAATCTGCTGTATATAAAAAACCAGCAAACCCCATTCTCCCTGTCTCATTGATGATATTACCTACCCTGGTAATGAAATGTCTGCAATAAAACAATAGTTTCAGGGAGCATCAAAAACCCAACATTTGACACTTAATGAGCTGCATGATATTTGTGATGAAAGTCCTGTAACTATATTTTTAAAACTGTTTAATATTTTCCTTGAAAATAAAGAATATCATTTCAGAAAAATAGAGAACTACTATTTTAAAAGTCAGGAAAAAAAATGAAGCAAAATTGATCTGTGCATGCAAGTGAACAATACAAGGTAGCAGGGTAAAAAATTATTTTTTTCCCTTGGTTCCACCTCCAACTTAATACAGGATCCCTTTTTCAATGTTATAAATCCCAGTTGAGTGTTTAAGAGAAGGGGAAGAAACATTTATTCCTCTTCCTTGCATCTTCTAGTGTTGTTTTAAAAAAGTGTGCTTCATTCAGAACACTTTAGAACAACTTCATCAAGATTGCAAGCAGTGTCCTTTTGCAGGAATATTTTGCCAGTTTTTTTGGGAAAGTGGATCTCAAGATACCCTTTTAAATTTATTTGCTCTTTGGCACTTTCTTTGGTCCAAAGCTTTAACACAGAACCTGGTACAACATCTGAGATACAATATTAGATGAACCCATGGTTAATGGCAATGAATCAGCCATTATGAAGCCCAATGCATGGAGGCCAAATGTACCAAGGGCTGGAACATCTGTTCCTTAATGGGACTTTGGGCAGGGGAAGCATTCTTTGTCCTCCTGAAGTTTCTGGCTGGCTGACTGGCAGAAAAAGAAAACTAATCTTCTACTGTCAGTATTGGGAGCTTTGTAGGTATGTTTATTAGTTTCTGCAAGCACAACGGAAGAGCAGAAACAGCATAGAATAGAAGGAAAAACAGCAGACATGAGGGTGTGGTTTTGTATTCATATATTAGTCTGAACTGGTGTCGGGTTTCCTGCCTAAGCAGGGGGTTGGACTAGAAGACCTCCAAGGTCCCTTCCAACTCTGTTATTCTATTCTATTAGAGTGAGGCTGTGAGAGACATCTGGCATTACCAATACCTGAGCTGGCCAGACCACGGAGTGCCCAGTGAGCCTGGAGGGATTCTTAACTTCCTTGATGAACTCAATCGGATGCAGGAAAGTGTCCCAAGAGCTGGACCCATCATAGTGCACTGCAGGTGAGTGATCTTCTGCTAATGAGGGCGTATTGTGAAATATACCACAAAGAAAACTCTACATGCTACTGAGAATTTTATTTATCTGGTATCCAGCAAAACCGACCGTATTTAAAGATTATCTTCTTTTTAAAAGTTTTTATCTTCTTCTAAAAAGATGATGCGAATCAATACAAACTAATAAAAGTAAAGAAAAAAGAAATCAAAGAAAAAGCTAAAAGTGCAAGAAAGGGAAAAAGTAAAGAAAAAGAAAAAATAAAGAAAAAAGATACAAAGAAATGACTTCAGATCTTTATAACAGCTACAAGTATAATTATAAATTTACCACTTTCTCTAAAGCTACAATATACATATCTCTCTTCTTTCTGTAATCTATCTTCGCTAATCATCAAAATCATAAATGACATAATAACAGAATTGCAAAGGACCCTGGAGGCCTTCTAGACCAACCCCCTTCTCAATCAGGAGACCTGCCTATACCATTTCAGACAAATGGCTGTTCTTTAAAACCTCTAGTGATGGAGCAAGCTGAATGCAAGCTGTTCCACTGAGTAATTGTTCTCACTGTCAGGAAATTTCTCCTTGGTTCTAGGTTAGATCTCTATTTGATAAGCTTCCATCCATTGTTTCTTGTCTTGCCCCCAGGTGCTTTGGAGAATAGTTAACTCCCCCTCTCTGTGACAGCCCCTCAAATATTTGACCATTGCTATCATGCCTAGTCCTGCTCTTCATTAGTCTACACATACCTGGTTCCTGCAACCATTCATCATATGTTTTAGCCTCCAGTTCCCTAATCATCTTTGTTGCTCTTCTCTGCACTCTTTCTAGAGTCTCAACATATCATGGTGGCCAAAACTGAATGCACTATTCTAAATCATGTGGTTGCAGGATTTGGAGTTAGCTAATCTAGAGAAAAGAAGGAATAGGGGTGACATGATAGCAGTATTCATTTGAGGAGCTGCCACAAAGAATAGGGGGTCAATTTATTTTCCAAAGCCCGAGAGGACAGGACAAGAAACAATGAATGGAAACTAATCAAGGAGAGAAGCAACCTGGAATTAAGGAGAAACTTCCTAACAGTTAAGACAATTAACCAATGGAACAACTTGCCTTCAGAAATTATGGGTGCTAAATCGCCAGGACTGTTTTAAGGCATGGGCCTGATGCGCACTTGCCCATGGGCCCCACGAGCATAGGGGCCCCATACTAATCTGTGTATGTTAACCCTTCAATGCACCTTGTATCATATAAATACAGCAACTGTATGGCTTACTGAGTATTATTGTGTTTTTCAAGCCTCGTGTATTGTTCAAATGTTTATCATGTGGATTAGTTGTTGCTGCACGGCATGTTTTTAATGTTTCAACACCAATTTTGTTGGAAGTGCCAATAAAATGAATATATGTTTACTTTTATTGACCATTTACATTTTTATTCCTGTGAGTAGTCATAGGGGCCCCAGTACACTGCTTTGCCTGGGGCCCATAATGCTGTTAAGATGGCCCTGTTAATCACTGGAGGTTTTTAAGAAGAGACTGGACAGTCACTTGTCTGAAATGGTTTAGGGTCTCCTACTTGAGCAGGGGGCTGGACTAGAAGACCTCCAAGGTCCCTTCCAGCTCTATTCTACTCTAGCTGGAGACATATGTAAATGTTGTTCAGAAAGAAACAATAGTGGAGGACTGTAAAAAGAAATTAAATAATTTTGTGAAACTAATTTAACAAAGATACTGATTTAAGTACCTTGACTGGAAGCAAAACCTTTATCAGAGGTTATTTCTTCATTATTATTACAACATAATAATGAATTCAAAAAGAAGAGGCAAAAGAAAACACAAGCTATTTTGGATGAGATAAAGAGAAAAGAATTTTAAAAAATTCTAGAGAAAATTTCCTAACAAATTAAGCTTTTACAATTACAGTTATCTATGCTAATAGCAAGAGAAGTGGGAAGAAAAATGAAAAGCAAAAAAACTTTTAAGTTCGCAAACAAATCATGGAAATGGTTGGCATATAAATTAGTAAAAGAAAGAGAAATGGAATAACATTGAAACTACAAGAGGGAGATACTGTACTAAAGGACAGAGTGGCCAAGCAAAAAGCATTTCATCAATATTTTTCTAACTTGTATAAAGTGAATGAAATCTCTCTGGAAAAAAATATAAACAAATACTTAAAGCAAGGTAGGGAATGATGGTCCTTTTATGACTTGTGGACTTCAACTCCTAGAATTCCCGAGCCAAATATAAAACAAGATAAGAGAATTGTGGGAATAAAGATTTAAAAAGAGACTTAAAAGTTAAGGGTTTTTGAAGATGATTTGATATTGGTTTTGGCAAATCCTTTAATGGAATTGAAAGATTAATGGGAAAACTAAAAGAAAATGGTGCATTAGCCAGTTTTAAGATCAACAAACAGAAGATGAAGATGTTAACAAAAAACATGAAGAATTTATCAATAAAACAGATTTTAAGAAGGAAAAGAAAGTAAAATATCTGACCATCACCATGACAGATATAATTGTATGCCACTTAAAATAACAATGTTAAGCACAGTATTAGTTTTAAAAGCTATGTTAGGGTTAGGATTAGGGTCATTAGGATGATGATGATGACATGATGATGATGATGATGATATCCATTAAGTCAAGTCCAACTTTTGGCAATTCTCTGGTGACATAAACATATTGAAATGTGCCTATTTTGTGCCCAAAATGCACTCCAATGCCCATAATCCCCATTTCTTCCTCTTTCCACAGTGCTGGGATTGGTCGCACTGGGACCATCATTGTCATTGATATGACTGTGGATATGATTTCCACTAAAGGTGAGACCAGTTTGGGTATCTGATCTTGGATTGGCTGAAGCTTCCATTTGTGCTTCCCACTAGTGACCTGCAAGCCTTTGAGAAACTATGAGAAAAAGGGAGGAAACACCATATAGGGAGAGCCAAGGATCACTTAAGGTGCTCTCTCTCTCCCCCCCTCCCTCCTCCCTCCCTCCTCCCGCCCCCCCCCCCTCTTAACATGCAGAGCACGTTAGGATGAAGTAGAGAAAGACCATTAATTAGCAATGACAGGAAGTTGCTACATTTACCTTTCTGGTGATCGTCATTTCTAGGCATTTAGAGCCAAACTCTGCATGTGGACAGATCCATTGAAACTTAAACCCTGATCAAGTAAATATTTAGTGTATCAAGGTTGAAATTCTACAGACTTTAAGGAGGCTGCTACAGGTATCTTTAATCCTGTTTACATCTGGTAATGAACATAAACAGGTCATTTTTGCAAGTATAATCAGTGGGATTTAAAAGGGTTTAAATGTTGCTGGATTGTTGTTATGACTTAATTAGTAATTAAATCTTTTATTAAATAAACTTATCCTTTCATATTTAGTGGTTTACAAATTACCTTAAATGCTGCAGAAAAACAGCCTAGAAATTCTGAACATGTGTACTTCATCTGAAGAAACTATTGTAGTGCTTCTGTGTAAACATTTTACTTATTTATTAGATTTTTATCCCACCTTTATTACTTCATAAGTAACTCAAGGCCTGAGAACATATCTAATACTTCCTCCTATTTTCCCCACAACAACTCTGTGAAGCAGGAGTGTGAGTGACTGGCCCCAAATCATCTGGCCAGTTTTCATGTCTAAGACGGTGCTATAAGTCTCCGTCTCCTGGTTTCTAGGCCAGCACCTTAACCACTACACCCAATGGATTCTGCATGTTTTAACCTGTTTTCCTATTCCTCTTTTCTCTTTCTCATTGTGTCCCAGGACTGGATTGTGACATAGATATTCCAAAGGCCATTCAAATGGTCCGGTCGCAGCGCTCAGGAATGGTGCAGACTGAAGCTCAGTACAAGTTCATCTATATGGCCATATGCCAATTTATAGAGATCACCAAAAAGAAGCGGGACATCATGCAGGTAGTGGATTGAAGGAGGCATGCAAATGCCATTCTGTTACTTTGGGTGGTGATTGTATTTTCCTCTAGAGAAGCTGATGGTACCCACCAAGATAGTTAGCTCCCTAGCAAAGGGACAATAGCTATGGCACATTCATCTTCTAGCAGCCATGTTAGAGACACTTGTTAGAGAACCAAGTTGATTTATCCTCATTGGCTGAGCCCTTGTCATCTTCACTAGCTCTGCAGTAATCAGTGGATCTTGACCAAGAGACTTGCCAGTCTGAGTCACAGCAAAGGAGAGATTTCAAATTCCTTCACAGACTGGAGAATGGAAAAAGAACGGATGGTGGGAGAGCGGGTGTTTGTTTTGGTTGTGCGGGGAGACTTCAGCTTCCTTCTGTTCACATTTGGCAGTTTCAGCTCCTTGCCTTTCATACAGTAAGAGAGTGCTCAGTGAACAGCAAATACCTATCCCCCCCCCCCCGGCTCTAGCTTTACTTTTACCGATTTTCTCCCTGCTGCAGTCTCCGAAAGGAAGATTAAATGAATCAGAGTATGGGAATATCACCTATCCACTTGCCCAGAAGACCTCACATCCAAAGATTTCTAGAAAATCTTCCAGGTAAGGCCTTTGTTCAAAGCAAGCAATAATATTTATGAAGACAATCCAATGTTCTGAAAGTGGTAGACATTAGATAATTAATACCATTCTTTCCTGGAGCAAACTCTAAACAATATGCAAGTTTCATGTCTTAAAAAATGTACAGCAATGTTGAATTTAAACTGGATAGAAGAAATTAAGAAAACAATGAATATTTTCCTGGTCTCTATCAGTGACATACATAACAACATCCTAAACTTGTTGTGTGTGTACCACTCTTCAAAACATTCTCTCTTTTTTGGGGGTACTATGATTGAAAACAAATACCTATATGAATCAAAACTTGGGAAACAATGTCCTAAGAGAGAAGTTGAAAGATTTAGCTTAGAAGGGGGAAAAAATGAAAGGGAGTCATGATGGCAGTCTACAAATATTTGTCACATATAATAGAGATTACGTGTCTCTTGTTGCTCTAAAATTTAGAATTAAAGCCAATTGATGAAAGTTGGAGGAAAATCACTTTCAGCTAAATGTCAACAGAACCTCTAAGACTATGAAGTATTTAACAGGTCATCTTTGAAGTGTCTTCTTTGCTGAAGCTATTTTAACAACAACTTGGCAATCTGATGAATTGAAAGAATTCTGAAATTTGATCCTGTGTATATGTGAAAGCAAATGATTGATGTGCAAAGTCCAGTCCAATAATATGACTTTGTGCCATATATGTGCTGCATTGAAAGGTTATTTTGTAAAATGCTACATAACTTGCTCTATGTATGAGGAAGCCATCACATTTCAAAATAGCAGAAAGCACCTCGCTTTGACTAACAGGTACAGCTATCTACTGAATGGGCACAAAACTGGATTTAAATAAGCTGCCACATGCTCTCAGAATTTGAATAGCTCAAATATAATTTGAGGCCACACAAACTATAGACTCATGTATTCCTTTCCACCCCATCTCGACCCACTCTTCTTAGTGAATAACTTCCTTATTTTTTCATGTAAGTCAAATCATATTCGGTCTATTTATGCAAACTGATTAAATGTGAATTGCAAAAAACAACAACAATAACAACATCCCAAACCAAACTGGATTGAAAGCCAATATTTAATTGTTGCTTTCTTGTGGGTCATCTGATAAACAGAAAGCAACTATGTTTTTCCTTAAAGCAAGGAGAGGAGTATGAAAAGTTGCATGAGGCTCATGCACATAATAAGCCCAATGATGATTCAACATTATCTATGAACCTTGTTTGTCATCTTTTGCTTTTTCTCTTTATACAGGCAAAAGGAGGAACCAACCCTGTATGAGAATTTAGACAACGTGAAAGGGAAAAAGGAAGAGAAGGGTCAAAAATCATGGCCATCTGGGAAAGAAAAGAAAGCTAAAGGCTCTTTGAAGAAAAAGTAACCATCATTGGCTCCATTCGCAGTGATCATTTGTCCTTGCTAATAACAATTTTGTCTAGAGGTTTACAGAATTGTAGAGAGCTGTCCAACACATTTTGGTCATTGCATGGAAAAACCCAGCTGGCACTTTCTCCTTTCATCACTTCATTCTCTCTTGGCCCTTGGTCCCTTACATATATTATTTTAAATTATCGTAGGCCTCTTAGATGTTTATTTCATTTGTAGAATCTTGCACCCACTGTGATTGCGCAGATTGTGGTTCTCAGCCACCAATTTATTGCCTTGATTCCTTCGTTACCTCCTAAACTTCCCCATCTTTCAGCACAACTACTAGGTAGATCTCTGCTGTTTTTGAGTCTGTGGAAAGTGCCGCCTTCTTGAGTCTAAAAACTAAAACACCTGCTTGCGTTCCCTAGACCTCTCCTAAGAGGGTCTAGTCCTTCCCATTTTCTATAATGTACCCCTTACTAGGTGGTACAAAGCTTAGTATGGATCTGGAGTTGGCAAACCATGTACTTTCGCTTTGGGCCATTACGCTTATTGGACCCAGAGGCTCAATACAGTGCTTTTCAATAAGCATTGCTTCCGTAGCTTAAGCTTTCTAATCCAGTTTTTTCCTACTGTTTGTTTGAAACTTAATCAGATCAAAGCTGATCATGTTCCATTTACAACTGGGAACCACAAGCTCAACAGTTATCTGTTTATTCATCAACCTTTTGGCAATTGCACTCTGTAAATAATAGATTGGGTTGCTTTACTCTGTAAATAAACCAGATATTTGTTTGGTATGTGCCTCTTCTCACTTGCTCAATATATCTATTAATATAGTAATATATCTTAATATAGCATAGATTTTAATATAGTCATGGCCAGGAGGCCCTATGCGCAACTGTGGGTTGTGCACTAATTATGCCCTTTCCAAACCAAAATTCTGTACTCATGGTAATTCATGCCTTAGTCACCACCTGTCTTGACTATTGCAACTCATTCCGCTACATGGGGCTACCCTTGAAAAGCATCTGGAAGCTCCAGGTTGTTCAATATGCAGCAGCCTACATGGTTTTGTGCAGACCACAGTGTGCACATGTATCACCTCTCCTGCGGGAGCTGCATTGGTTGCCAGTTTGCTTCTGGGTGCAATTCAAGGTGCTACTTGTCACCTTTAAAGTCTTTCATGACTTGGGACCAGGTTATCAGGGGGACCATCTCTTGCCAGTGACATCCACCCAACACTAGAGCAGGGAGGCAAGGAATGTTGCGGGTTGTGTCCTCTAAGGAGGTAGGACCCAGAAGAACGACATACTCCATGATGGATCTCTCTCTTTGGGATATTGTCCCTTCAGAAATTAGATTGCGCCCCCACCCCCCACCCCATTTTGAAACTCCTTTGTAAGGCCCTGAAGATCTGGTTTTGCCGGTGGACCTGGGGAACCCACGGTGGGATGGAGCCATCAACTGGCTTATTTGACTTGTGTGTGCAGCCGAGGGTGGATGGGTGGGTGGTTATTGTTTTTTGTTTATTTTTTTATAGATTGTATTTTTATTGTTTGTAAACTGCCTAGAGTCACTGTGGGCAAGTAGGTGGCTATATACATTTTCTAAATAAATATTAACTAGAACGTGAAACAAGATTCCATGAGGGCTCTTGGATAAGTATGTGAGTCAGAGGGGGATCCGTATGAGGTCGTAGACAAGTAACGAATCTGTCATTGGCTAAATACAAACATTTGTGCCTTTCACTTTCTAAGTTTGCCACTTTTTGGATTTTTAAGGTTGTTCTCCCTCCCCCGCCAGATATGTTATGGAGCTAGTGAACATGGAGCTAGTGAACTGAAATCAGCATACATTCACCACCAGGTGGAATTGTTATATGGATATAGGCCAGTGGTGAAATCTGAACCTGCCAGTTTGCTAGCTGTGTATGCGTGCTGCGCGCCAAGCACATGCTGCTTATGCGCATGCGCAGTTCACACCAAACACATTGCATTCGCATGCACAGTATGTACCAAAAGGAGGCTTGGGAAGTTAAGTGAAATCAGCTGTGGGGCATGATCTTGGGAACCTTTTTAAAAACTTTTTAAAAGCATTTTTTACTACTGGTTTGGGCAAATAGGTAGTAAAAAATGCTTTTAAAAAGTTTAAAAAAGGTTCCCAAGATCACAGCTGTGCCGCGTGATAATCTGGAACCTTTTTTTAAAAAACTTTTTTAAAGCATTTTTTCACCTGAACCGGTAGTATAAAAATGCTTTAAAAAGTTTTTTTAAAAAAAGTTCCGATGATCGTGCATTGCTCAGCTGATCATCAGAACTTTTTTTTCTCTGGAACCAGTAGTTAAAAATGCTTTAAAAAGTTAAAAAAACAGTTCGGAACTTTTTTAAAAACATTTTTTTACTACCGGTTCGGTGAACCGGTAGCATATTTTACTACTGGTTCAGATGAACCGGACCAAACCGGTAGCATTTCACCCGATATAGTCTCTATTTCAGGCAATCCTGAGACATACCAGGTAATGTGTAATATTAAAAATAAAAGATCACTGTATTTATTCTGAAACCGTTTAGTTTTCTGCATGAGTTTGAAGGGCAAGGAAAAATCAAAAGATACTTGGATTAAAATGGGCTAGGGCAGTGATGGCTAACCTTTTTGCCATTGCGTGCCAAAAGTGGGGGGGACCACGGGAGGGTCACGTGTGTGCGTGCCCACCCATAATTCAATGCCCCCCGCCCCCCTGTGCATGCATGCATGACCCCCCCCCCCGTGCTCTCCCTGATTTTGGCACGTGAAAGCACGGTGGGCCCTGTAGGCCGGCTTTTTGCCCTCCCCAGGCTCCAGAGGCTTTCTAGGAGCCTGGGGAAGGCGAAAACAGTCTTCCCCACCTCCCTGAAGGCGCTCCAGAGGCTGGAAATGGCCTGTTTCCTGACTTCCAGTGGGCCTGAAAAGCCCAAAAATCAGCTGGCCGGCGCATGCATGCATGCTGGAGCTGAGCTAGGGCAACATTCGCGTGCCCACAGATATGGCTCCACATGCCACCTGTGGCACGCGTGCCATAGGTTCGCCATCACGGGGCTAGGGCAATGTAGGGATCAGAAAAATGCTTTGCAACAATATTCAGGCTACAGGTAGTTCCTTGATTTATAACCATTCAACTGATTTATGACTGTTTTCATCCTTATGACCATTGCAGCATCCCCACGGTCACGACACCACAATCCGGTCACTTGGCAACTAGCATGCATTTATGACAATTGCAATGTCCCGGAATCACGTGTTCCCTTTTTACCATATTTTTGGAGAGTCAATGAAACCAGATTCACTAACTCAACAACTTGCAGTGATTCATTTAACAACTGTAGCTAGAAAAGCCATAAAATGAAGCAAAACTCAAACAACTGTCTTGCTTAGCAACAGAAGTGTTGGGCTCAGTTATGGTTGTAAATCGAGGACTACCTGTATATTGGTACTCATCCAGATTCTGTTAGAATTGGGGCAGATTATAAATATTGAAAATAAAAATGTAAAGCATTGGGGTTTTCTCTGCAGAGCCACTGATTTGGTGGATTTCCCACTGATTCCTATCTACTTTTTGTATTACAGCTCCAAAAATACAGAAACCCACCCCCTCACCCCCACAAGATACCATAATTCGATATGCCTTGGGAGTTTTTTCTATCACCACACTACCCTCTTGTGGTATATCATCAGATTACATTATTTGAAACAGCTGGTTGAGAAAGTGTAATTTTCCTGTGTTCATCTATAGCCACTAGTACTGAAGATTGAGTTGGTTAAGCACTACCCAGTAGAAAGAGAGCCTTTTCATTTTATCTACTATAATCATTCCAATTTCCCCTGCAGCGGAAGCGTATGATTTCTGTTATTATCTGATCTGAACGGGTTATTTTTTAAAAAATTGCCACTGCTTTACTGACTTTTTTGGTGCACAGTCTATTTTATCCTGAAGGTGTTTTCCTTTCCCCCCCCTTTTTTCTGTTTAAAAAGGTAAACTCAGCTCTCAGTGACTACTTGGACTAGGATAAGAGGGTTGGAAGGAACCTTGGAGGTCTTCTAGTCCAACCCCTGCCCAAGGCAGGAATCCTCGCACTCTTTTGGACAAATTTCTTGAAAATCTCAAGTGAAGGAGCAGCCACAACTCCAGGAAGCAAACTGTTCCACTGCTAAATAGTTCTGTCAGGATATTCCTCCATATTTCCAGGTTGGACTTCCCTGACAAGCTTCCACTGCTTGCCTTATCCTCTGGTGCTATGGAGAATAAATTGACAGCCCGTCTTGCTATCATGTCTCCCCTTAAGTCTTCTTTGTTAAGCTAAACATACCTAATTCCTTTACTCGTTCTTCATAGAATTTAAGTTTAGACCAGGGGTCTCCAACCTTGGCAACTTTAAGACTTGTGGACTTCAACTCCCAGAGTTCCTCAGCCAGCAAAGCTGAAGTCCACGTCTTAAAGTTGCAAGGTTGGAGACCCCTGGTCTAGACCACCTAGCATCCTTATTGCTCTTCTCAGTACTTTCTAGGGCTTCACCATCTCTTTTTTATGGGGGTGACTGAACTGGACACAGCATTCCAAATGTGCCCTCACCTGTGTGGCATAGAGCTATCACTACACATAGTTCACATAGCAGCAACAGGAAAATGGATTCACACTGGCTTCTAAGGAGATAATGACTCCCCTCTCTTCCCTACAGTCTTGTAGTTTTCTGAAGTTGTCTACTCAAATCTGAGCAAGATCCAATTCTACCCAGCTTTCTCAAGGTCAGCCAGTCTGGGAGGAAAGTCAGGTTTTAAAGAGGAATGATTAACATCATTTGTAAGATCAGAAAGGAAACTGTTGGGAGTAGTGTACAGATGAAACTCGTAAAATTAGAATATTGTGCAAAAGTTCATTTATTTCAGTAATGCAACTTAAAAGGTGAAACTAATATATGAGATAGACTCATTACATTCAAAGCGAGACAGTTCAAGCCTTGATTTGTCATAATTTTGATGATTATGGCTTACAGCTCATGAAAATCCCAAATTCACAATCTCAGAAAATTAGAATATTACATGAAATCAATAAAACAAGGATTGTACATCAGACCTCTGAAAAGTATAAGCATGCATATGTATTCATTACTTGGTTTGGGCCCCTTTTGCATCAATTACTGCCTCAATCAGGTGTGGTATGGATGCTATCAGCCTGTGGCACTGCTGAGGTGTTATGGAAGACCAGGATGCTTCAACAGCGGCCTTCAGCTCTTCTGCATTGTTCGGTCTCATGTCTCTCATCTTTTTCTTGGCAATGCCTCATAGATTCTCTATGGGGTTCAGGTCAGGTGAGTTTGCTGGCCAATCAAGCACAGTAATCCCATGGCCACTGAATCAGGTTTTGGTATTTTTGGCAGTGTGGGCAGGGGCCAAGTCCTGCTGGAAAATGAAGTCAGCATCCCCATAAAGCTCGTCTGCGGAAGGAAGCATGAAGTGCTCCAAAATCTCCTGGTAGACGGCTGTGTTGACCCTGGACTTAATGAAGCACAGTGGATCCACACCAGCAGATGACATGGCTCCCCAAATCCACACAGACTGTGGAAACTTCACACTGGACTTCAAGCATCTTGCAGTATGTGCCTCTCCATTCTTCCTCCAGACTCTGAGTCCTTGGTTTCCAAATGAGATGCAAAAGTTGCTCTCATCAGAAAAGAGGACTTTGGACCACTGAGCAACAGACCAGTTCTTTTTGTCTTTAGCCCAGGTAAGATGCTTTTGACATTGTTTGTTGTTCAGGAGCAGCTTGACAAAAGGAATACGACATTTGAAGCCCATGTCCAGGATCCGTCTCTGTGTGGTGGCTCTTGATGCACTGACTCCAGCCTCAAGTCCACTCCTTGTGAAAGTCCCCAACATTTTGAATGGCCTTTTCCTGACAATCCTCTCCAGGTTGCGGTCATCCCTGCTGTTTGTGCACCTTTTTCTTCCTCTTTTCCCTTCCACATAATTTTCTATTAATGTGCTTTGATACAGCACTTTGGGAACATCCAACTTCTTTTGCAATTACCTTTTGAGGCTTTCGCTCCTTATGGAGGATGTCAATGATGGTTTTCTGCACGACTGTCAGGTCAGCAGTCTTTCCCACGATGTGATTCCTACTGAACCAGACTGAGAGACCATTTAAAGGCTCAGGAACTCTTTGCAGGTGTTATGGCTTAATTAGCTGATTAGAGTGGGACACCTTGAGCCTAGAATATTGAACCTTTTCACAATATTCTAATTTTCTGAGATTGTGAATTTGGGGTTTTCATGAGCTGTAAGCCATAATCATTAACACTATGACAAATCAAGGCTTGAACTATCTCGCTTTGCATGTAATGAGTCTATCTCATATATTAGTTTCATCTTTTAAGTTGTATTACTGAAATAAATGAACTTTTGCACGATATTCTAATTTTTCGAGTTTCACCTGTATTTATTACATTTGTATGCTGCCTGACTTAGAACAACTTCAAAGCTTGACTCTACAATGGTGCTAAAAAGACAGAAATTTCTGTTCCCATCTGCACATCTTACAATTCAGAACTGTGGTTTATCATTGTCTGGCACATCATGGACTTCCCAGTTGTGTGCCAGCAGGTGAAAACGGAGTGGAAATATTTCTTATTCACCTTCTAGCTCCTGCAAGTTAGATTTTGTTGACACTGCACTGAGAATCCAGGCAGATTTGGGATCTGGCAAAGCGTCCTCCAGCATCTTTATTTACAAGAAATTCTCTGGGCCTTGCATAAAACCTTCAGACATGGATATGGAAAGTATGTCCACCTTTGTGGGGAGGGTCACAGGATAAGCTAGAACTTCCTGGGAACAACAGAAAACAATTCAAGTTGCCTTCAGGTAGAATAGTTGTTCTGACTTTTCATGCTTAATATACCAGCCATTTTATGTTAGGGCTTCTTCTTATAGCAGCCATTTTGTGAAAGTATCCTTCACATGCTTTAACAATCCTAAATGTGCCCAACAGGCCGAATTACCACATTAGATTATTCCTTTTCACAGACACTGGTAGCTATTATTTATATAGTGTTTTCATTTAGAGAAAACAGTATACTTATTTTAAAATAAAAACTTTAAAACTATCTGCCAGCAAATATGATTTTTCTCTTAATACAGCTTTTAAGGAAGAATTCTCAAGATAATAGGGAAAAAGTTAAACCAGTTAACCTGACATTCAACCACTCTTCCTGCCAATACTTTGTTATTGCACATACCAGATTTTTAATTAGGTCTGTGCTGAAGCATGATTGATTGGCTTTATATCGGTGGGTGGTATGGTAATGCAGTTTGGCCAAACATCATTCAAGAACCAGTTGGTGGTTAAAGGCAGGTTTGAAATTGAGAGACTGTGAACTCGTCCTTAGTGCCCCCCACCCCCCAAGCTAGCTGTGTAGCTATGGGCTACTCTTTCTCTCCACCCTAGGAAAAAGGCAACAGAAAAGCACTTCCAAATAGAAGAGCAAAAACTGATAAAAAGAAAATATTCTTGTGTGGAAGATGGAAAATGCAACTACTCTGAAAGAAGATGGGGAAACCCTCAGTACTCAGTAGCAATGCACTCCCACCTGTTCTCCATTTCCTCACAACTACACGCATGCTTTTTAACACAAGTAGATGTTACAGTGAAGCGATCTTTAAAAGTATTCAAATGGGTACTTTTTCTCCCTTTTGCGTAAGTACTGTCTGGGGAAAGGAAATTCATCCCTTAAAAATGAAAACAAACATAATCGTATCAGAATGAGTTTTGGACCTGATTTTATTTAATAAAGATGTGAATCACAAGGCAACCGAAGTTACATAGATAAAGTATCACAGCACTTGCAAAAGTCCTGTGACCCATCTATTCCTGAGATGAGATGTTCAATAGGGAACAGGGAATGGAAAAGTAAGTCAGAAATGAAAAATGGAAGAGCCAGGGATTTTATATATAAGGCATGACACAGACCCATCAGAAACTTAACAGCAACAATTTGATCTACTTAAAAAATCAGCCCCAATAGAGAGAATTGCATAACGCAATGCTCTTTGTTTCTCCCAGTAAACATCTGATCCATCAGGATGGGATTAAGTATCTAAGGGAACTCCATTCAATAAAACCAATTCCTATTCCTATTGATATTCTCAGAAAAATGGAGCCACATTAGCTAGAAAAGGTCCTTTAGGGAGGGATGAGTTGGGAAATTGACAAGGGTGAAGATGACAATGGAAAAGAAATCCCAAGAGAATATTTATGGGCCTCAAAGGTACAGTATCCAAAAGCCCAGAATTCTCATTCTGTCAGTCATCTGCATGGTTCTAAGAGGCAATCGCTGTTTCATTTCTTTGTCTGTTTTATGAGAAGACTGTCGCTGGAAGAGAAACAAAGACATAACAAAGAACTGTGAGAAACGTACCACAATATGGGCTTGGGGACCAAGCATGAAATCAAGCCTTAATTTTTATGGTTAACACAGAACAAGAGTAATTAAGGGTTTAAGCTTATATATGTAATTTGATGGATTAATTCCTTGAGGCAGAAAAGCGTATTTGTCCTATGCTGTTGTTTAATTTCTACAACGTTTTGTAATTGTTGTTTGGATATAGAAATTCTGTATTTTTTCTATTTTTCTTCAGCCTGCTCCATGATGGGAGTAAAGTTAACTCAGCTTTGGGTAACTGATTTTGTTAAGGGAAGAGAGACAATGATGTCAAATGTCTGAGAAATTTACTTTAAATCCCTTTGTAACCAACCTTGCCTGATTAATTCATAAAATAATAATCATTTAAATGAAAAATGCTAAGAATGGAACCACTAGAAAATCTTCCTTTTCTTTTTTTACTTCATTTATGGAAGACTATAACAAGCTGTTCTTGAACATGTTCCTTCCCACTTTTTCAACATTTTGTCCTAATGTCATCATCATTATCAATTTTATATGCAACCTGACTCTTAACAAATCTGCGTGGTTTATAAATCATTAAACACTATTAGAAAGAAAACCCCAAATGAAACATAAAGGTAGCAGATTACTGTATTAATGAATAAATATTTTATATAAAAGATTCTACTTAAATATAGTACAGGCACATAACATTTCACACTACATTCTAAACTACATATCTTTTTTTAGATAAACATTTAAACAAGATCTGCTCAATTCATATGAAAGACTATGGGTCCTTCCTCCGTACTTTTATGAACACCTCCTAATTGCTATGAAACTATTAACGGAACTGGAACACCAGCTAAAGGTTGCTGTCATAGATGTTCTGGGAAGCTATACCTAGTTTGTTCATTTTGGCATTTCATTTTCTACAGTTTGAAAGTAAGTACAATAACTTTGTAATAATATTAGCCTGGAGAAAATATATCTTTGAATTCACAAACTTATTGTACTTTGGAGATGACAATGGCCACATTTTTGTACCCTGGATGGAGTGCTTGGTCAAGCTGGACAGAGCAACTTTCCATCCAGTTTCAGCTGAAAAGCACCGGAGGTTTTCTATTTTCAGCAGAAGAAAAAGGAAGAGTGGTGACTTAATCGCCTCTTGATCCCACTATTTGTCAGTTCAAGATTTCTCCATAGAAATAAAAAAGCATGTGGAGCTTAGAGTTTTTCATAAACTGGCTTTCTCAAGAGGGAATAAAAAGTTTGGATCAGAAAAATAGTCAGCCTGTCCTCCAAAGCGGGTGGGAAAAACCCATCTAGGCAACTCTTATTAAATTCATAGTTCCTGTTGTTGCCTATAAGCTAGAATCAAGCATCTGTGGGAGACTGTTCATGTATCAGGGCAGTTTAACCTAACAAGGTTCCAGAATCTACATAGAAGAGCCCAAACTTATTCTTATGTAGTTTTTTTTTTCCAAAGAGCAAAATCTCATCAAACAGCTATACAGATATACTGTTCAGGTGAAGAAGCCAACCCCATATCTTACTTTCTGTGTGCTTCTCTCCTCATCACTATAATTCCCAGCTCTCTAGATGTCTCCATATTTGCCATAGTCCTGTTTTACATCTATCAAAATCTAGGCAGATGATTCATCAAGACTTTTAACTAAATAAGGTTTGTGTATGGATAACATAAAGACATTGCAGAAAAAAAGCACTATTTCGGTTGATGCCTTCTCAGAACAAGAACTTCTCTTTCACTCTCACAAGAGTGGGACTGTGTATTCCAAACAGCAGATGCTGCAATATCTACCGCCTACAGCTTTTATAAATATATCATGTAGCGTTACCAAATGAATCAGAAATAACTTCAAGTCATTTTCTCAAATTAAAGGCTGTATGAAAGAGATGTTGTGTCATACCTTCCCCTGGATCCGGATCAACACATAGTAGCACCAGAAGAGAGAGGACAGAGAAAAAAAGGATTAGAAAAATGTACAATGGCTGCTAAACCTCCGTGTTTATGACACATGCTTTAGGACCTGGATTTATGCTACATACAGAGAGCAAGATATATTATTACGTTTATATTCTTTGCTCTTCTTCAAAAAAGCAGCATAAAATAAACAGCTTCCTAGTCCCCATCCCACCACTTTTCCAGAGGAGCTGCCGTCTTTTGAACTTTCCCTAAATAATCTTAAACTACAACTCATCACTGGGGAAAATCTAAATTCTGTAGATCAGTTACTTGGATATTCACAAGCCACTCACCTTGTAAAACTTTCCTCCTGTAGATTAAGCACTAAATTATCAGCTGTGAGATACACACGGTTTTGAGATGCTGCAATCTGTAAAATGTTCAGGGCAGAGGATAAAAAAGGCAGTTAGCAAAGATCCTGAAACACATGGGGGGGGGGGGGGGGAGGTTGGCAGAAACATACCTAAGCACAGAAGTTTCTTTCAATATTTAGAGGATCCTTCCCTAATCTCATCCCCTCCAGGGGTTTGCAGATTTAATTCCCATGATCCTCTTCATGCATGGTGCATGAACATAATGAAGTGTAGTATAACCAGAATTGAATGGGTTGGGAAAGACTGATGTAATAGCAGCTAAACCATGAGAGTCACCATGCACAAGAAAAAAGCAAGGTCTCTGTAGAAGGATGCTATGGACAAAATTATCTCTTCCCTCTTGAAAGTTTATTAATTCTTTTGATGTCCTCAGTATGGGCTCTGTTTGATCAGATCCCAGAACACAGACAATGGGTGTCAAATTTTAATTTGTTTTCTGTCACAAATTTCAGATAGATCCAGGGCCATCAGTATTCTAAACACCCAAATTCATTCTGCGTCTCCATCTATTTTTGTTCCTGCTGTGAGCTTTTTCCTAGTCTGTGACACATGTTCTGCAAGTGACCACGACTGGATATAGCCCATTGAAATGATGTGGGCCTGCTCTTACAACAAGAGTCAAAGTCTTCTTGACTCTTGTTAAGATGGGGAGACCAGCAGGCACTGATGGTAAAAATGAACATCAGGAGAAGCATATCATATTCGCCTTGCATTCATCACTTGGCCTGGTACAATGCGAAAGCAGCAGCTGAGGGTGGACATGTCTACATATGAGTGTGTGTGTATATACATGAAAGCAAATCCACTAGTCTAATACTCACCGTTTTGGAGATATTTTGGGCAGCACGGATCTTGCGCAGCTTGATGTAACCTGGGTTCTTGCTGAGGGCTTCTCCAATGTGAGTAATCAGTTAAGGTTGCATTTCTTAAAAGTTTTGAACTGAGACTCATCTTTTGCTATCCCCTCAGCTATGTTTAAGCTGAATCACTTTACCTGAAACCACACTATGTGAAGATTAGCATGCTCTGGCAGTTTACTGCTGCATCCAAAGCGCCTGAAACCTGTAGCAATCTTTCCCTCTCACATCAAAGCAAGGATATCATTTTAGCAGCTGTGGCTTCACCTTCAGCCTGAACAATCTTTTGCCTTTGTTCTTGCTTGGCTTTTTCCACAAGGAATTGTGCTCGCTGAGCCTCCTGCTGGGCTAGAGTAGAGAGAAAAATTAGTAACTTGGCAAGAACCAGAGTCATGTACTACACATGTGGAAATGCCAGGATGTTGCTAATTATTTATATTTATTAAATATTCAGTCACAAATAAATTCCTGGACTTTTCAGCTTGGAAAGCCAAATGTAAATCTCCAGCTTTTTAAACAGTCTTTAATTTTATATTCTGCCTTTATTGTTTTTATAAACAACTCCAGCCAGTGCACTTATCTAATACTCCTATTTTCCTCACAACCCTGTGAGGTGAATTAGGTTGAGAGTCAGCGACAACCACAAGGTCATCCAGCTAGTATTACATGATATTACAATAAATAAACATTATTCTTTATTTGAAACAAATCTCCCCAAACTCTTCAACTGCTTCATAAAGTTTCAGATTTTTCATCAACCCTCAAATATTTATATGAAAATAATACTGAACTAATATTACAAACAACAGATAGGTGAATAAAAATACCAAAACCAGTCTAAACATCTCTGACTGTGGAATCAACCATAATAATAAAAGAGATAGTGAGACTGACCATTTGGAGAACCCCAATTTAAAACAAGAGCCCAACCTTTATTCATGCAGAGAGCTAATATAGCATTTGAGTAATGTGCTGTAGGAAGCATCATTTTAAGAGTGAGATTAGAACACTAAATAGTTTTTTAATTCTTCCAATTGCTTACATTAAATTACAATATGACTGGCATTAAACTGATCTCACTTTAAAAATACTTTTAGAATATTCAACTTTGAAATTAACTGATTTACACCTACACCCTATCTTATAAAAATTATATGGGAAATAAATTCAATTAATGTAATGGTCTCAATATTCCACTCTAGCTCATCTTCAAATTAAATTGATTTCTTATCAAACAAAATGGAAAAAAACCTAACCACTGAGTGATCTGACATTAAATCACAGGTGGTCTACTGTGGATAATCTGGAATCCAATTCAGGAGAATGGAAGAGGAGGAATTGAGGACAGAGGGGGAAAGTATGGCTGCCACAGAAAGCAAAAGACAAAAGGACCAAAGACAGGAGCTGACATAATATAGGTAGGTTGTGCTACAGTCTATGGCAAGAGTAAAAGCAAATGGTTCAAATGACAACATAGGCTTTAAGCAAAACCTGGCAGAAAGGATTCTCATCTGAAGCTTCAATAAGATGTATGTGAATCACGGAATAAATAGTCCTCCTTCAAAAAAATAGGCAATTAAAAATGACATTGGAAAATGATATAGTGTGCCTTCTAGTGTTCTTGTCAATCTTACCAGCAGTTACCATAGGTGGTGTCTGTTCCTATACAACAAAGTAACATGCTACATAAATATACTTCTGTGCATTTCTGTTCTCTCCTGTTACATCTGTGTGCATGTGTGCACTCAGAAACTCAAGGTGGACGGCATGCACCCTACTCTGAATTGTAAGGCAGAACTGGTTAGTACAGAACTTACCAATACTTTGAGCAGCTGCCCACCTGCCTCTCATATGTTCATGTGTTGAAATAATTTTTCAGGAATGTTTTTCCCTGCAGCCCTTTGCTAGCATGATCCTATTTTCAAACCAGTCTTCTTTTTTCTGGTTTCTTCAGCTGTTAGTTTCCTTTAACTTAAGCATCAACTCACCCACTTGCTTGGATTCAACTGCTGCCGTGTATTCTCGGCTAAAACTCAGCTCTGTGATAGCTACATCATCCAATATAAGGCTAAAATCCTTTGCTCGCTCCGTCAGTTCCCGTCGGATAAGCAAAGATACCTGAAAAAATAAACCCACAGTTCTTGCTCAGGAATTTCCCTTTACCCAGAAAGTCACAAAATCATAAAAATCATAGAATCATGTCGTTGAAGTGACCATTTAAATCCTTGCACACTACCCTTTTGGTACAAGAACCTACCCCCTCATGCTCCAACAGATCTCAGCAAGAGGACTCCAACACCTGTCTGATTCAATTCTATTGTTAAACTGCTGTTACCGTTTGATATTTAAACATAATATGCCTTCCTGTAATTTTGGATAGTGGAATGGACAACACTTAAATCTAACAAACAAACTTAAAAAGTCATAAATCAGAACTGTCTTTTAAAGTGTTTTTTCCTCAATTTCAGCTTTTCAGGTATCTGAAAGGTGCTATCACATTTTCACTTTTCTCTTTTAAAGACTACTGTATTTTTCGGACTATAAGACGCACCAAGATTTCGAAGAGGAAAACAAGAAAAAAATTCATTTTGGGCTTCCATGTGTCTGGTTTTTTTCCCTCCCTGGCCCCCAGGAGCACTTTGCAGGCCTCCCAAGCTCTCTGTGCATCCCGTTTTTGTGAAAAACAGGACGCACAGGATGGGGTTTCGGGAGGCCAAAAATGGCTGTATTCGGTCTATAAGATGCACCTACATTTCCACCCTCTTTTAGAGGGGAAAGAAGTGTGTCTTATACTCCAAAAAGTATGGTAAATATTCGCTATCCTTTCAGTCTCTTTTCATACCTTGTTTCTAATTATCCAATAGTATTCATTGCCTTTTTCTGACCTTATTTTGTAAATTCTTACATTCTTAAGAAGAATACGTTTTTTTAAAATGATTGGCCATAATTCTTAAAGAACTGGGCTTAATACTGGCTTTTCAAGATGGCTGCTGCAGTTAGTTTCTTTTTCCTCTTACCGATGATCTGCTAATTTCACTGCTAAAGCTGGTTCTTTGGCAGTGCTGCTCCCTGGTTTTGAACAGGAGCACTTAGGAGTGAGCCAACTTTTGGACGATAGTTGATCAACTGGGCAAAGGGGGTCTTGAAGATTCCAATTCTCTCTGGAAGTGATCAAAAAGTCATTGGGCGTATCCATCTTCCTGTCAAACAGTTTTGTTTTCTAAGCACACTGGAATTTTAACTTTCACTTTTTGATTTGTTTTATTTTGCTTATTGTTTTAAGTTGATTACCGTATATACTTGAATATAAGCCGAGTTTTTCAGCACGTTTTTCAGGCTGAAAAAAGCCCCCTCGGCTTATATTCGAGTCACGGAAAAAATGCCTTTTTCCCTGCAACCGTTTTGGCTCCCGGGGTTGCAGAGAGGCTTGCTAAAGCCAAAATGGGATGTGTGGAGGGGGTGCGGCGCCCCTCTCCCGCGCCCCTTTTTGGCTTTAGGGGCTGCAGGGAGGCAGGGGTGAAATGTTCCCGCTTTGGACCGGCTCGGGCGAGTAGGTAGCGGAGATTGAGGCGAGTTCGCCGTACTGGTAGCAATTGGTGGCTGGCCACGCCCCCGAACCGGGCCACGTGGAAGGCAGGCAAGCTTTGCAGGGCTGCGGGGAAGGGAGCTTCCCAGCGTGCCCTCCTCCTCCCCCAGTGACAGCCAGGGCTTCGCCACCTCTTTTCCTCAGAGGGGCAGCATCTACCTCCAAGTTCTTGCGGAGGGAGGGACATACGCCCCTGTTGCCCCCCCCTTACTACTTTTGCTGTCAGCTTAAAGTCAATCTTGAAGAGCTGGAAGACATTTCCTTACATCTCCACCAAACCCATTGTTGGGAGCGTCAGTGATCTAAGGAAACGTCTTCTTACACCTTCTCCCTCCATTCCCATTCCCCCTACCCCATTTTTCCATTTCTGTGCCTGGATTCTGCTAATTACCCCTTCTCCTTCCCATTCCCCCCTCGTTATTCCATTTCTCTGCTGGATTCTGCTAATTACACCCTCTCCTCCCCATTTCCCCCCCTCGTTATTCCATTTCTCTGCTGGATTCTGCTAATTACCCCTTCTCCTTCCCATTCCCCCCCTCGTTATTCCATTTCTCTGCTGGATTTTGCTAATTACCCCTTCTCCTTCCCATCCCCCCCTCATTATTCCATTTCTCTGCTGGATTCTGCTTCTGCAAGAGAAGGCTCCGATGTTTGCTTGGGTGGTGGAGGGAAACAAAGCACTGGGATCTTCAGAAGGGCAGAATGAGCTTCAAAATGTGCAGCTCCTGGCTCTAACAGTGAGTGACTCAAGTTGGCTGGGGAATAGAGGCACTGGAGTTGGGCGGGTGAATCTACAGAGGGCGTCATTCTTTAGGCAGGCTGAGCATTATGGGGCTTGAAATCAGGGGTGGCGAGGGCTGAGACACAGAAAGAGGCAAAGAATGAAAGAGAGAATGAGAGAGAGAGAGAGTGGGAGACAGAGAAAGAGGGGGAGAGAGTATGAGAGAGAGAGGGGGAGAGAGAGAAAGGGGGGAGAAAGAGAATGAGAGTGAGTGTGGGGGAGAGAGAGAAAGAGGGGGACAGAGAAAGAATGAGAAAGAGAGGGGGAGAGAGAAATGGTGACAAGATAGGGCAAAAATGTAAAATGTGAGGACAGTCGTAAGTTCGAGGACCGGTCACAAGTGCGAGGACCAGTCAAAAATTACTTTTCCAGCCCTCTGAGTAGTCCATATGCACAAAAGGACTACCCAGAGGGCTGAAAAAAGTGATTTCTGACAGGTCCTCGCACTTTTGACCAGTCTTTTTTTATTTTGAAATTTACCAGTAGCCGCTGCATTTCCCACCCCCGGCTTATACTCGAGTCAATGAGTTTTCCCAGTTTTTGTGGTAAAATTGGGGGCCTCGGCTTATATTCGGGTCAGCTTATACTCGAGTATATACGGTAATGGTTAGGTGCTAATTTATTTCAACCCCTTAATTGCTCCCCCCCCCCTTTTGATATATGTTGTTCTGGATATCCTGTCCCTTCCATAAACACCATGTTTAGCTAGGGATTGAAAAGTTCTCAGACTCTCATCGCTGGTTTCTGTATTTTGTGAATTTGCAAAGCAGCTGGAGTTTATTTCCATTGAACTTTTCTTATAACCTTGGATTGAAATATAAAGACGAATATACTTGTTCCCTAGATAAGTTTCATAGATTAAGATGGCTGAACAGTTTCTGAAACCTGAGAAAGCAGGGTAGTGAAATGTGCAGCTCCTTAGCTGGATTCCTTCTCGAAAACTTGACAAACTTTAATGATTGTTAAAAGAATGTTAAGATCTAAAACTTTATCTTTGGATATGGCTGAAGATACACAAAAGGACTTTGATCCAGTTCCAGATCAAAGAGATAACTTCGTGGCTGGAGAACCAGCAAAGTGGATTTTATCTGCTGTTTCGAAGTTTAAGTCTGCACATTCTTTTAACATGGCTTTGACAACAAGGGAAAGAGATAGATTCCTACAAAGTCTGAGGAAGACTGGATGGATTTATTACAGTTAATTGGCAATTACTTCTTAGTGCACTTTGATTGTAAGATAAGACCTATTTTGGAGACTGAATTTACTATATTAAATAACAATTGACTAGAGAGGATATTAAGAAACAAACATGGATATTTGATCCAGGAGGATTTGTTTATAACTTTTGGGATGATTTGGGATAGATGAAATGCTGTAGTACGAGTGGATTGCAATAGCCTGTTCAAAAAGAGTTTTGAAACTTTAATTTTGTTTTGTTTCACTAATATTTTTTCTGTTAACTACTTGGTCATTAATATAACATATAGAAGACAGGTCAAGTTGCAAGTTACTAAATAGATTTAGTAGTTTAAACATTTTTGGAGGACTTGTTTTGCAAGTGGTGGGAACTCATGTTGCAGTAATATATTAATCATATTCAACTAGAGGGGATAATGTATGTACAATGTCTTTTTGAGGCACCTTTTTAATGCTTTGATTCTTTTGTGGATTTTTTTGTTCTTTTGGATTATTATTTTTTGGAGTTCTGTATTTTGTATTTTAATCTTGTTTTGAATAAAATAAAAACTTGTGAAAAAAAGAACTGGGCTTAATAATCAATGCAGGATCTGAATAAAGCAGAATAAAAAAATATCCTAAAACTACATTTAATACTTTTGCAGTCACATTGCACTACTTGTCTATGCACATCTGCTACCAAGCCAGAATACTTCTTACTAAATTTCTTGTCTAAAGGAAATTTGCAAAAGATCTCATTTATTCCCTAAACAATTGCTTAATACATACCATATTTTTCGGAGTATAAGACGCACCTCAGTTTTTGGGGAGGAAAATAGGGGAAAAAAATTCTGCCTACCGACTTCCGGTTGAGCCGCCGGCATCGCCAGACGCTTCTTTGCGAAGCGCCAGCCCCAGACTCCGTAGAACCGCAAGAACAGCGAAAATCGGCTGTCTTGCGGTTTGGAATCCTTCCCCCCAGGAAGAAGGGGGGAAGGAGAGCAGACGGGTGGGGTAGAGCTCCCTGAGAGCACCAGATTTAGCTAATAATCTGGTGCTCGAAGATGAGAGCTCCCCGTGAAGCCTGTCAAAAGCTCCGGACCTGGGATGCCTCTGACTGGGAAGTCTTTCCCTGTCAGAACTAGATGCCGCGGCCACCCCATCAAACAACTTTAAACAAATACCTCTTGAATCAAGTTGGCAGAGCACAAGTTGCACGAAGGAAACAGCAAGTATTTTTTTTTCTCTTTTTCTAACTCCAGGGATTTACTTTCTTAAAAGATTTCTCCTAAGTGGAAAGTGAAAGCAAGATGGCGTTTGAGTTTCAACGGGGCGTGAAGAAGTGAAAGTTAAAAACAATTATTGATAAGCCCCTGCTTGAAACGTAAAACTCCTTTTTGAAAAGTGGATGGAATAAGAAAGGATGTAATAATAATAACTCAAGCAGCAATATAAATTAAAAAGTCTTTTTTTTTCTTTTTTCTTCTTGAAATTCCTTTTTTTTTTCTTTTCTTTTTCCCCGTCCTTCTGGAGGGGAAGGAAGAAGGGGGGCAGGATGGCTGGGCTTTTTGAAAACAAAGAAAGGAAAGGAGGGTTATTTAACCCTCAATGGTCTGATTTTGAGGAAGCTTTGAGTTCAATTACCTCTGCTTTATTGAAAAGAATTGATACTATATTTCAAGCTTCTCAAGCTGGAAACAATGAAATACATGGAAATACTGAGTTGCAATCTAGCAGTGGGGGATTGAATCAAGAGCTGGGAAAGGAAAAAAAACAACAAAAGACCATAGCAGATTTTACAGAAGAGAGAAAGATGAAGGCTGAGCAGCAGCAAGAAACTCTGCAAGCTGATGAGCTGTTTCCAGAAGAAGCCACATTTCTGCAAAAAGTTTATAATATCCAATCCCAAAAACCGCAAATTTCTGCTGGAGTTAAAAAAGGCAGAGGGATTAAAGTTAAGAAGAAAGTTCGTAAAAAGGAAAAGAAGAAAGCCTGGAGAAATGGAAAATAACCCTGCTTGACGAGATGATGGTCCTTAAAAAGTATTGTTTAAATGTTTAAAGACTTTGAACCTTTGGGGGGGAAGAAAAAAAAGTAGACAGCAATTTAATGCCAGTTAACCAAGTGATGAACGATGAGGAGGCAATCTATAGCTGTATTGGAATATTTTGAGAAGAATAAACAGATCACAGCAATGCTGGTGTGTTGGGCTGTGAAATATGCCTTGACTTGAAGGAATTGGAATATTTTATTAAGGACTGTGATAAATCTGGATTTAATTGTAAACGTAGAAGTTTCATTGAATATACTAAATCGGAGCTTCCTGTCTGATGGTAATAAATATAAGGCAAAAGGACTATGGATCTAGAGCAATTGCAGTTGATCTGGTGGTTTCCTTAATACGTTTGATGGATCTACTAATCTAGTTTTGACTGGATTTGATGGATATTATTACAAATATAATTATAAAGTCACTCGGGGGGTTTTTTTTATAAAGAAGCAATTTACTATTTAGGTGGGTAGACGCAAATGATGAAGATATTCTATATGCTGTTGGAAGATGTGAAGACAAGAAGATTAGCAACTGGTTTAATCTAGTATGAAGAATTAAAAAGTTTGATATAGTTATTAAATGATGTTTTATCTGTATTGATAAATTTATAAGAGGTTTGATTGTTATATTCCTTTTTTGACTAAAAATTTTATTATTATTGTTTTAAGTGTTTTAACTATAAATGGACCTTGATGGTTCAAAAATGGAGGACGGAAGATTTTATATAGTATTCTATTTTAAATTTGGGGGGGGGGGTTTGACTGAGGGTTTTTTATTTTTCTTTGTTGTTGGGTTTTCTTTCTCTGTTTTAAATGAAAGAAGTTACAAAATATCTTGTTAGATTGTATAGACTTAATAATTTGCTAAGTATTAATTAGTTATACTGAGTAATGATAGGTGTGATTACGTAATATTTGTTTTATTAACTGCTGTAACTATAAATGGAGACATGGAGATTAATTCTGTCGAATTAGATGGAATGAGAAGAAAAGAAGACTTGCTTTCCTTTTATTTACTTGTTTAATGATTAGGATTATGATAAGTGTGAAATGGAGTTTAACTTAGAGAATTTGAGCTGTATTTTATCACGTACTTGTATTTGCTCTGGGAAGTCCGGGGGGTGGTTGGGGAGGGGGGAGAAAATGTATGTAAAAATTTTATTAAAAAACTTTTTCAATAAAAAAAAAAATTCTGCCTACCAAGTATTCCATCTGGCTAGCGTCCTTAGTGTGGTCAGCTTCAGCACATTAGTTTGCTGGTTTTGAACGTTGGGGATAAAAAACAGCTTCTAAAGCACAGCTGGAAGCAATGAGAAAAGCAGGCAAAGCGCAGATCGCTTCACTCGCTAGAGCCTCATTAGGGCTGAAAAACAGCTTCTAAAGCACAGCTAATCCTCGAAGGGAGCAGCAATGAGAAAGCTTCACTTGCTAGCGCCTCGTTAGGGATGAGAAAAAGCTTAGAAAAAGCTATATTCAGAGTATAAGACGCACCCAAATTTTCAGCCTCTTATGGGGGAGGAAGTGCGTCTTTTACTCTGAAAAATACAGTAAATCATCTGCAATCAGCAAACTATTGGACACAGCTGTGAAAAGTAGGATTAAGTGCAAGAAGACAGGTCTGGTATCAGAAAAGGACAAACCTGAGCTCGTTGGGTAATGAGCTGTGACGCATTAAACTTTGCTACCACACTTTTGAGTACTTCATTGACAATGGAAGGAAGAACCCGTTCTTCATAGTCTAGTCCAAGTCGTTGATATAAGCTGGGCAATTCTGCAGCATTGGGTCTTGATAGAACACGCAAGGAGATATTCACCATCTGCAGATCTAGAGTTGAAATTAAGTCAACCACAATCTCTAAAGTGCTTTTTATTTCTCAAGCCTGATTATATATCCAATTACACCACCCAGAATCAATTATTCTGAAGTTCTTAATTTACATTCTGGCCAGAGAACTGTGTGCTCTTCCATGAAGTACAGACAGAAGAATGTCAAAACTGATACAAAATGCAAAACTCAAAATTACGGAAGCACAAATCCTATCTACCACACAATGCACCATTCATAGATTTCAATGATTTTGTGACATCATTCTTAGTACAAGCTTCACTGCAGCATTGTTATAAAGACTAAAGATAGAGAAATATCTACATACATAATCCTGACTTCTTAGGAAGTAACAACTCTGTTCTTACCTTTGGATCCTGTTGGTGAGGAAATTTTGCGGGGCCGGGCTCGAATATCATAAATTACTGGATACTGGAACCAAGGAATTCTGTGGAGATTAGCAATGATTATAACTGAATGAGATGTAAAAAAAATCCTATGCCTCTTACTTGGGAGATAGAAATATTACCACATAACTTACACCTTACACTTTAATGAAAAAAACTTCTGAAGGCTTTAAAAGCACTATCTTAACAGAAATTATATCAATGAGGGTTTTCTTCAGGGAAACTTAAAAAAATATATTGCCAAGCTGAAGTAATATTAAATTAAATTTGGGAGAAATAGGATATATTTGGAAACATCGGTATGAGGATAATATTGTTTTGAAATTCCCTGGTAAATACTTTTTTCCCCCTATTACACCGCCCAATCCCCTAGATGAGTACCTGAAATGAAGTCCCTCTGAAAGAATAGTATCCTGCTGAACTCCACCAATGCGGTTGAAGAATATTGCTCTTTGACCCCCTTCCACTGCAGAAATCAAGAGCATTCTGGTGTTATCATCATCAGTTGAACAAAAGAGAGATATTAAAGAATTAATTAAAGAATTAATAAAAGTTACTTTACCTGTAAAGATAGACTCCCGGATTCCATAGGCTGCAGCTCCAGCACCCAACAGCAACTTTAAAGCTGTGCTCATTCCACGCGGGCCAGTAGGCAGGCGGCCAGCAAAGTCCTTCAGGCTCTGAGCCATGGCAACCTTGTTATGGAGGCAGGTTTACAATTAAACAATTACACAATTCTGCAAAATTTCTTTCTGATCAAGCTTGGAGGGAGAGGTGGACTGGTGTGCATGAAGTATGTATGCAATTATCTCTGGATAAAGAATTCTGCACTGAGAATTACACCAGCACGAATGATGCTAACCACTTATACAGACCACGATAAACGTACTTCCCATAGATACATAGATAGATATTTAAACAAGATGTTATGATAAAGCAGCCCTTCTTTACTGCTAGGACGCCAAGAGCGAAAGTTAAGTTTTCATTAAGAAACATCACGTCGTGCAGAAGTTGCAGGCTTCTAAAAAGCCACGCACCCCCGGGGTAATGCAAACGAATTCAGCCCTCAATCCCCCCGACTTCGTTCAGCACAGCGGTTAAATCATGAATAAAATCCCCCCATTCCATAGCCCGCCCCTTCTTTGAACGGTCTCATTAAAGCACCGAATCAACCAGCCGCTCCCTTCCCCGACATGCCTGCTGCCCCTTCACTAAAGAGAATTCATCCTCGGAGAAGCAGGCGGGGGCTCTGAAAACGCTTCAGCGCTCCTCTCAGAAAACCTCACGGCAGCCGCCTCCGAGGACAACCAACCCTCACCCTCGTTCGCCAGTCACGCCGCCGCGCTGGAGAGAAGGACACAGGAAACGGCGGGCTCCGAAAAAGCGTTTCCGGGTCAGGAGCCCGCGGCCGGAAGGGCTTTTCCCCTGGCGCAAGCGCGGCCTTCGAGCACCGCGAGGCAGCTACTGGCTCTCGAGCCCCGGAAGCCTAGTGGCGCTTCGTCATTTGCAGCTCGGCCCCTCTGGAAACGCAGCGCGTGCCCCTGCGAACAGTGCGGGGCTTGGTTTCCATCCGGGGCTGCTCGAGCGCCTTGAAGCCAAAGGGCAATTCGGGAACAGGAAGTGGCTGACCCTGGAAGAGGAAGCCGCTGAGCCCGTGGGAGAAAGGCGCGAGTTCGCCGCTTTAAAGATGGCGGCGGACCCCGTGAAGAAGCGTCCCCATCCGGAGGGAGGCTTTGCGGACGGTGAGGGGTTTGATCCCCGCCGCGCCGGAAAAAGGCGGCTGGTGGTGATCCTGGAGGGGGCGTCGCTGGAGAGCGTCAAGGTGCGGGCAGGCCTGCTGGCCACTGTCCGGGAGAGCGCTGGGCAAACCTTTAAGCCCGGGGAAGAGTACGTGGGAGGGTCCGGGGGGAGAAGCGGCTTTAAACTTCCCTTCCGAAGCAGTCGCCAAAGTCAAAAGCTGCTTCGGGATGGGCGGGAGTGGCTTCATCGCCTTTCTCTGAAACACGTTGGATTTTGTCTGTGTGCGGGAGAAAGATCCTATTCTGATGGCAGCGTTTCTCGGCCAGCAATTCCCAAGCTGGTTATGTCCACGTGCGGAGCGAGAGCAACCACCGGAATCGTCACTCTGGATTCTGGAAATTGTAATCCCAACGTATTTGGACGGCTTTTTTTAAAAAAAAATGCTAGGAAGAAGAACCGAGGGGAGGTATTATAGCTATATGGAGCCGTATTATCAGAGGCGATATATTTATGCATAGGTATCTTTAGGGTCATAACTAAGTATGGGATGCAGAGGTCTTAGTTTCTGAAAATACTGTGTTAGATTAAGAGCACTGATAAGGGGAATTCTGTTGAGAACTAAAATTGCCATTTCCTCCCACAAATTCAGTTTATGGAGTGCCATAAGATGCGTTATACAGAACATAAATGTCTCTTGCTAATGAACCAATGAATCAGAGTGTTCAGAAGCCACATAGAAAAGTTTTATCTAGTAGTATGGATGGGAGCTTTTCCTAATTTGGCACTGTTTTATTGTTTTAAGGTTGGGAAAACATATGAATTGCTTAATTGTGACAAGCATAAATCCTTGCTTCTGAGGAATGGCAGAGACCCTGGAGGAGTTCGACCAGACATCGCCCACCAGGTATTCTATGCAGGTTTAAATCCAGTTTTATGGCCCACCTCTGTTCCTGAAATATTAATTGGGAAATTACATAAATGAAAAGGCAAGAAATGCTGGCAATTCTATTTTTGAATCAAACCACAAATGCTCATTTTTACTTTTTCACTATCACCTCTTTATTTTATATACATATATATATATACACATATATACATACATACATACACACACACACACACATACATATACATACATACACTAATACTTTCTTCAGGAACTGTTCTTTCTCAAATATTCTTTACAACAGTCATGAATTGTTCTGAGACAGGGGTGTCAAACTGGCAGCCTGCGGGCAGGATGCGTCACACATAGGACACGCTCACTCCAGCTCCACAAAGGGAAAAAACAATTTGAAACTGCAAGTTTGACACCCATGTTCTGAGATACTTCCTAGATTTTGCTTTTTAAATAGGTATGTGTATGATTTTCCATTTTTTAATTTAGAGTCTCTTGATGCTCATGGATAGTCCTTTGAATCGAGCTGGCCTTCTCCAAGTATATATCCATACAGAAAAAAATGTTCTTATTGAAGTCAATCCACAGACAAGAATTCCTCGCACCTTTGATCGTTTTTGTGGTCTTATGGGTAAGAAATGCAACTTAAAATATATCGCCCTTGAATTAAGTATACTGAGCAATGTTTGTCTGTGGATCTTTGTGGACTATTAAAGTAGTCTAGTTTAGGATCTTTTACTGGTACAGGTGCACACAGTCTTGCAGAATGTTTATGGGGTAACCTAAATAGTTATATTTCCTGGTACTGTTAGTTTATAACCTGTCCATCATTTAGCGTAACTTACTAAAACAGTGGATTTTCCAGTACTGTTTCTGGAACATATTTGCCTTTTTGTTGAGCGTGGAAATACAAGATATTTTATATTCAGTACAAGAAGTAAGATCTTAAAGAGGAACAAATAAAAGGTTGGAAATATGCTGGAAATTGAACTATAAAAAGTTGGTGAAGTTCACTGTAGTTTATATGTAATTATAATTTAATGAAATACATGGATATGATTATGTTCCATCTATTTTATATTTATGTCATTAACATTTTACCATGTGGCACCATTTTTAAAAGGGTCAAAGGCTCCATATATGGTCCTGAGTCTTAACAGTCACTTGTGCTTTACATTGCAAATGAAAATCCATTCAATTTCTTAATGGGTAGACAACCTGGCTTTCTGAATGATTCTGCACTTTATCAGTCCGTTGGTCTGGTAAGAAGGCTAGAGCGCCATCATCTGGGCTTAAAGTAATATTACCTTATGTGTGCTAAATTAAATCACTTTACCTTTCTGGGGCTGATAAATGGATATTAGTTTTTCCTGTTAGGTCATATTTAATTACCATATATACTTGAGTATAAGCTGAGTTTTGCAGCACATTTTTAATGCTGAAAAAGGCCCCCTTGGCTTATACTTGAGTGAGGGTCCCACTTACCTGTTCTCCAGTGCACTGCGGGTGTTCTGTCTCTCTGGCTCATCTGTGAGCGCCTGCAGCCTGTGTGGGTGGTCCGATAACTGCTGATATCATTGCTCTTCTTCTCCTGCTCTTCTCCAGGGCTGTGACCAATGACGTAGCCTTTATAGTCTTACCTGTGCTTGGTCACGTCTCCTTGCTCCGCCCAGGCATTGCTGAATTCAAGTACCAGTATATCTTTGGTCTTGGATATACAGTACGTTTATTTAGGATTTTTACTCTTGTATTTTAGCTTGGTTGTTGATTGAGCTATTTTTGAAATTTACCAGTAGCTGCTGCATTTCCCACCCTAGGCTTATACTCGAGTCAATAAGTTTTCCCAGGTTTTTTTTGTGGTAAAAATTAGGTGCCTCGGCTTATATTCGGGTCGGCTTATACTCGACTATATACGGGGTAGGTCATGAATTATGCATTAGTTTGTGGAAAAAGAAAATATTCTGAAAACCACTGCTTGTATAGGATAGTTGCAAGCAACTAACAGTATATGCTTCTGTATTCTCAATGTTTCTTTGTTTCTCCTTAGTTCAGCTGCTACATAAGTTTAGTGTCAGAGCTGCTGATGGCCCTCAAAAGCTGTTAAAGGTAATAATTCTACTATGATTCTATAGAAGATTAATTATGTTTCTATTATCAGCTTAATCCAGTTTTTCTTCTGTATAGGTGATAAAGAACCCAGTGACAGATCACCTCCCTGTGGGCTGCGCAAAAATAGGCACCTCTTTCTCAGCCCCTCATGTGACAAACATTCGTGACCTAGTCCCTACTGCAGACCCTATAGCCATAATTGTGGGAGCGTTTGCTCATGGATCGGTAAGGCTTGTATATGTTCTTAGGCTGTCTTATTTGTTAGCCAGTGATCTCACCTCCATCTTAATTGAGGTTCTGGTAGCGAAGGTAATTCAGGTAGCCCTTGACTTACAACCACAATTGACTCCCAAAATTTCTGTTGCTAAGCAAGACATTTGTTAAGTGAGTTTTTTTTCCCATTTTACAATCTTTGTTGCCACATTTGTTAAGTGAATCGCTGCAGTTTTTAAGTTAATAACACAGCTGTTAAGTGGATTTGGCCTCTCCATTGACTTTGTCAGAAGGTTGCAAAAGGTGATTACATGACCTCAGGACACAGCAACTGTCATTAGTATAAATCAGTTGCCATGCATCTGAATTTTGATCAATGACCATGGGGAAGCTGCAACAGTTGTAAGTATGAAAAATGCTAATGTTATATTTTTCAGTGTTACTGTATCTTCAAATTGGTCTAAGTCAAGGACTACCTATATCAGTGATGGCTAACCTTTTTGCCATTGCATGCCAGGGAGTGGGGGAGGGTCACGCGTGCCCACAACAATAATTCTATGCGCCCTGCCCTGCGCATGCCCCCCCCCCCCCCGGCTCCTGGCACGCGATGGCCTGGTAGGCCTGTTTTTCTTTCTTACCTGGTTCCAGATCCTCTCTGTTTTATCTGTGGAGGGCGAAAACAGCCTTTCCCACTCCCTTGGAAGCCCTCCAAAGGCCTGAAACGGCCCATTTCCCAACTCTTGGTGGGACAGGAAGTGATGTTTTTTGCTGTCCCCAGCCTCCAGAGACTCCCTAGAGAAGCTGGGGACAGCAAAAAATGTCACTTCCTGTCCCACTGGGAGTTGGAAATGGGCTGTTTCAGGCCTTTGGAGGGCCTCTGAGGGAGTGGGAAAGGCTGTTTTCGCCCTCCACAGATGCATAGAGAAGATCTGGAGCCAGGTAAGAAAGAAAAACGGGCCTTCCCCACCCACCCCCAGCCCCTCCGGAGGCAGGAAACAGCCTGTTTCCCTACTTCTGGTGGGCCCAGAAGGCCCAAAAATCAGCTGGCCAGCACACGCATGCACACCAAAGCTCAGCTGGCGTGCCCACTGATATGGCTACGTGTGCCACCTGTGGCACGCATGCCATAGGTTCGCCATCACGGACCTATATTGTCCTTTGTTATAGAACTGGAATTAAGTGTCTTAAGAACATGTGAGGGTGGGAATACTAGTAGGACACTGCTAATAGTCACTAGTTATGGAGTTGATTTTTTTGAGTACACCAATTTACAGAGTTATAGACAGAAATCTGTTTTCTGGAAAGTTAGATCATTTGTCTAATTTATATTCTCACCTAGATATTAATGTAACCTATATACTTTAGAAACTTGACTAACTGTCATTGTTCTCTTTTAGCTTAATGTTGACTACACAGAAAAGACCATCTCTATCAGCAACTATCCACTCTCTGCTGCTTTGACTTGTGCTAAAATCACCACAGCTTTTGAAGAAATGTGGGGAGTAGTATAAGCTTCCTGTTTTGCTTATAGATTCGTAGCCTATGATATTTTGAACTAATAGGCTCTTTGTTGTAAATGTTATGTACTGTACCCTTATTTATGGGAAATACATCCTTAATTATTTTGTAGTAAATAAACAATTTTTGTATATAGCAGTATAGCACTTCATAGTGCTTTACAGCCCTCTCTAAACAGCATACAGTGTCAGCATATTGCCCCTAACAAATGGTCCTCATTTTACCAACCTTGGAAGGTTGACTCAACCTTGAGCCAGTCAGGATTGAATTCCTGGCAGTGAGCAGTGAGCAGTGAGTTCGTCTGCAATATTGCATTCTAACTGCTGCACCACCACAGCTCTTAATTCATGATTAGCAACAGTTGCTGTATATTTCCACCAGGTTCCCCACCCCATTTCTTTTTCCTCCCAAAAATTATTTTAATCAAAAAATAAATATGAAACTGGTATGGCACAAAGCCCTAACTTCTAGCATCTTATTTGTTTATTCAATTTTTTAGGCCCTTTAAAATTTCCTCTGGGATTATAGAAAACTTCCTGGAGACTTAATTTTCCTTTGTGATTTGGTATGCTTTTGCCATGACAGTCACATATAACTGGCAAGTCTCAAGACAATGTTTTCACTCATACCTAGTCTAAAAAAATACTTCCCTGCTTCTCCATGAACTATAGCAAGTCTGTTGAATAAACAGTTTTGGAGGCTAGAGACCACTGAATAACATCAATACCATCACTGTTTCCAGAGGTAGCCTCACAGTCCAGTGATGCCAAACTGAGAAGATGCCTGTGACTGTTTGTCTCCTCCAAGTGATCAGGAGAAATAGAATTTTCAGAACAAACACTTTGGCTAAAGTGTACTCACCACTGCTGAATCTGTACAACTGGTATTGTATGTAAGCAATTATCTGTACAAAAAGAGAGGCGTACTCGTTTGCTGTGGTGCACTTCATTAAAGGCACAAGAACAAGGTGTGAAGATAAAATGGGTAACCTTCATGTGCATCCAGGAGACAAAGTCAATCTCTAAAGAATCAGTATATCATATTTAACTATGTTCCTCATTTTTACCATAAGCTACAAATAAAACTAGTAAGAATAGAAAAACAGTACCAGTTCCAAAATCTGGTGAAAAGAAGCAGCTGAAGCATGAATGAAAAACCAACTTGGACCAATTTTATCTAGTGGAATTGGGAAGTAAAAAAGTCAGGCAAATGCTCCATTCCTAGATGGCAGCTGGATCAAGTGCTTTACAATCATCTTGACACTGCAGAGGTGGAAGTGTCTGGGGAGAAGTTGAGATAAGGCATCCTGTAGAAAGGGTAAAGAGGTCTGCAGCCTGTTCCCCTTAGTTTGGGGTCTTGACCCCTGTGCTCTTTCACCCCAGTCACTGTAATACAGTTCATCCACAGCAAATTTGGCAGGTGATGCTTCAACCATCCTGTAATAAATGCACACATGGTACAATCTGAAAGGAAAAACAAAATAAGTCAACTGGATGTCATCCAAGACCACTATACACTAGTGACTAGTCAAGAACAGTTCTCTCACCTTTTGGCCATTACTCATCTTTCTTTAACTTTTCTTTTCGTGGCACAAATATTTTTCGGAAATAAGGCAATATAAACAGCAATGTAAAGAACAACACATGGCCTGCGAAATAAATAGACATGTACACCTGCAAAAGAGGATGAGGAAGTCAGTGTGCGGTGTCTTTCTCCAGCCAGTAAATAGAGGGGAAATAGAGAATCAGGCTCCTTTGGTACCTTAATCCACTTTTCCCAGCTAAAGAGGCAAAATGGTACTAGAGAATATCCCATGAACATCCAGTGAATAATTTGCTGAATCAGGTAGAAGAAGGGCCTCAGTATGATGTTTGACGCCAAGGCAGACAGAAATGGACTGTCATTTACCAGTTTAATAGCCTGTAATTACAAAAAACCAACACCATAATAAGCTTTAAGCTTACAGTTGAACAAACCCATTTTTTTACTTTCCTTCCTCCCAGAAAAATCTCTTCAGTGAGCTTATTGCCATCTTACTCTAGCAGTAGTTGCTTCAACAATCATTTGGTATTTCAATAAATTATCACAAATTGCCGATCAGCCTTGAACTGCTCAGCTTGAAATTGTCCTGGGTTCATCAAGAGACTGTTTCTCTACGCCAATGTGTTGCAGCTGTCAACCACTTCAAAGAATGTAATCTGCATTTATTTATTTATTTTCCTGCATGGATTTACATTTACTAATGCCTTCTGCACACTGAAATGCAGAGACTTAACATTTTGTTTAATTCTCTTAAGAAGAGTTCAACTTAACAACTTAGCATAAATGTGTCACTGAGGAAGCTCAAAAGTAACTTTCAGTACTTAAGAGTCTTCGCACATTGTGATAATTGCTGGATTCATCCATGTGCTAAAATGTAATCTGAAACAACCTGATTCAATGAACTGTGAATGAACCAAATGCAGATTTAGGGGCTTCTGATCTTGCTCCTTTTACTAGAATGAAAGCAGTGTCACAATGCAGGTTCCATTCCCGCTCAGCATAAGTGCAATGCTGCATGTAGAATACAAGTGGGGCTTGCAGCACACCACTGGTTTTATCAGTCTGACTATTCTTATTTGTGCCCATGGATGCCTCAGCACAATTTTGTCAGTCAATCTATAATTCACTCATTTTAAAGTGGATCCAGATATTAAATATTATCTTAAGATAACGCTTTAAAAGGTCCTCACCTGCCGCTCCACAATGACAATCAGGAACTCCATTTGGAAGCAAACTAGATACCCACAGTGTAGCCCATGCCAGACGGCCAGGAAAAGCAAAGATAAAGCTTGTGATAGTAACTTGTTCCCCAGGAATTTCAGACGTTTGTATATATAGCTAGGAATGGAAATGTAATACTGTCAGGGCAAGGGTCGACATTATTTTGTTTCTCCAGAAAACACTTAACAAAGACATCCAAGAAACTGCCAACATTTTATTCTTCAACTTCAGGCTGTCCAAAATAAAGGGCAAATATTAAAATTTAGCAGTCTCTAGCTTTGAATGGTGTGAGAATACAAGATGCTTACTAAAACTTCCAATATAAAAGGTCCTCAGTGGGAATACCAGAAATCAGGGATACTGTTTCAGTGCTCTGAATAGCTCCTTGCTCTTAGTCAAAATAACGCCTAGAATATTTTTTTTTTGTGGAAGTGGGAGGAGACTATAGCTGCATTTCTTTCATCATGGAACAAAACAACATACATTTAATTCTTACTCCCATTCTAGACATTGATTAGCCCAATTCTCTTAGCCTCCAGATGTATATTCTCTGCTTTTCGAGCCAAACAGCAATCTTGGGAGGCTTAACATTTTTAGAGGACTACAAACTTTGGGCAAAGATGCAAGAGGGCAGAGTCATATGATTGAGTGAGTTTTTGAGTTTTCTCTGTTCTTGTTTTTGTGCATTATGTTGCTCAAACTCCCTGGGAGACCTGCAGCTGATTTTTTGCAGTAGTGATCAAAAATACTCTGGGAGCTGCAAATTGTTCATTCAGGCCTTGCACACAAAAATCACCTAATCTCCCCAAACACAATCCTATCATCCCATCCCTATTCCACTCTTGCTATCCAGATGACTCAAACTGTTCTGCAGAAAACAGCCAAGTTATGCTCACCGGGCTACCCAGTTGTTGGTGTTAGTATTGAAGGAGGCAATGGTTCCTGTAAAATAAGGAGTTGTCTCGAATGTCCAGATTTTCATATTGGCACAAGCATCCCACTGTGGTATCTCCTTTTCATCCCTTCCATTGTAGCCTAGCCCAGTTAAGATGCAAACTCCTTCCTGGAATGAAAATAACATAGGATTATTAAGTTCTGCCAATTAGATATTATTCTATCTAACCTGATCAGAAAACATTCAATGTCCTAGATTATGGGCTAGACCCGTGATGGCGAACCTATGGCACATGTGCCACAGGTGGCACATGGAGCCATATCTGTGGGCACGCAAGTGTTGTCCTAGGTCAGCACCAGCATGCATTGGCCAACTGATTTTCGGGCCTTCTGGGCCCACCGGAAGTTGGGAAACGGGCTGTTTCTAGCCTCCGGAGGGCCTCGGGAGGGGGGGAGGCAGTTTTCACCCTCCCCAGGCTCCAAGAAAGCCTCGAGCCTGGGAAGGAGGTAAACCAGGCCTACCAGGCCCACTGGTAACCTTTTTGCCATTGCATTCCAAAAGCAGGGCGGAGTGCGGAGGGGGGTGTCACACGCACATGCATGGGTGGGGGGGGTGCATTGAATTATGGGTATGGGCACGCGTGCACGTGTACCCCCGGCGCTCCCCCTGCTTTTGGAACGCGACAGCAAAAAAGTTAGCCATCACTGGGCTAGACGAAGAACAACAAGCTAAAATTAAGTCCAGTGTTAATTAGTAGCGAAGTGACCTAGAGATGAGACTCTCCCTGAAAGAAGAGATCTCCAGCTCGATCTGGATTCACGTGTGGCAGCTGTGGTGGTGAGCCTAGATTTGAACAATTAAAGGAAACCAACTAGCTACAATGATTTTTGAAGTGGTCACATTCAGCTACTTTTCCCCACCTTAGTGACAGCTTGAACTATTATAACAGATTCTATGTGGGAGTTATCTTGAAAAGTGTCTGGATGATATAAATTGGTACGAGACTTGCACTACATCCAAACTGCTTCCTGGGTACAGGATTGATGTTATTTTTTAAACTACTGAATAAGTTAGATTAGCTAGAATTGCCCTCAGCTGTCCGAGCAATAAAAGCCTAAATATAAGTGGGGAACTGTGTTTGCCTTTCACTCACTCTCTGTAAAGATGCATCTCTCTTGCGAGGAGCTTTGAAGATTAACAGATTTATGTTTTGTGGTTACTTGTTTTATCTATTTTTCTATTCAGTATATATATTGTTGTTTAGTAGCTGGGTTGGTCCTTTTCAAAACAAAGGTGACCCCAAATTAAGAAAGGAAATTGGCCAACTTCCAGGCTTACCGTCACTAGCCAACAGGTAACGTACTTGTAAAGCATTATCTTGCCCCAGATCAATATATAAAAGCAGCGAAACCAGAAGGACTGTTCCTGCATTATAAGAGCACATTTGTAAAATAAGATTAGTGTCAGAAGCCAAAACATTTTGTATAAATACCTAGCACTAAACATTTTAATTTTCCAAGCTTATGGTATAAAAATATACTTCAATATCATAAACCGATCATAAAAGTATTTTATATTTAAAGACATTTTCAAATATTAAAATAAAATCATACAGTAAATACAAAAAAAAATAAAAATGTCCCCGCTTAAAAGCCAGAAGGAGCAAATTTATTTTTAATAGTCAAACATTTAATCTTAGGTAAAAATAAGGCCAACCTCAGAACCTGAAATAGGACACTTTCAGAAACAGCTTTCCTGGTCTCAAATTTTGGAACAGTATTAGCATACAAGAAAGCCATGGCAGGCAAAATGTGAACTATTAAGAAATTGTTAGGATGTGTAAAACAAAGCATTGAGTGCATGCATTCCCACAGAGAACATCTGAGAATTTGACTCATGTAACTCATGAAGTGGCTTTATTGTAGATATTAGTGATACATGGGCACTGTTTTCCTTCATCAAAAGATACTACTCAATATATTACTTATAAAAAGTTGAACTTTCAAAACAGGTGTGTCTGTGCACGTATAAAAGCAAATAGTGGGGAAAAAACAGTGGTAAAGAAAGATACTTGGTTGTTTTTCTGGTGCTGTTTTAGGAACAAGTGATACTGTTGCATTTGTCCTAGCAGATGACTAAAAGCAAGCTATTCAATCTAATGCCCTTTAGCTTGGCTGCATTTCAAATCTTATGTTGGTTTAAAATCCTGGAAATTTAAATTCAGCACATCTGGATGACACAAAATTGAAAAACAGTAGGTCAGAGAGCTTTATGCTGTTATTCAAAGGACGATCATTATAAAGTTTCTTGTGAGCTAAACTGTTATCCTAATGTAGCCAAACACTATTTTTATTCTTGATTTTATTCTCCTTAATATGAAGTTATAGAAGCCTTTAGCACTACTTACCATATAATCATCAGAGATAAGATATTCCTCAGCAATATAAGGTGATGCCACAGTGTAGATTATCATGAAGAAAGTTCCCAGCAGTAGACGTTTAAGAGCAGGAACAAAGCTGTAACAAATGTCAGAAAGTCCAGACTCCCTCTAGTGTCATATTTCAAAACAAGGGGAACATGCGGTTTGGTTGAAATGGTTCACATAACATCAGCATTTCACAACTAAAAGATTATTCTGTCAGGGTTCTGCCATATTCCTGAAGAAGTGAAAATCCCCAAATGGCTCCCAATGCAAATAGTATCAACAATGTTGGGCTAGATTGGGAGCTGCATTGATGTATCCTTAACGAGAAAGACTTTAGCAGTTGGTTTGTAGAGGCCTCAGCATGGAAGATTACCTGTTGGGTCTTTGGCCTGGAACATCAGTCAGCTCACCCTTCACCAATTTCTGATATCGTGTCATGGAGAACTGAGGGCCCACCATGAAGGCACCATAGAAATAGGTGAAGCCAGAGACCTCAAGCAAAGTAGGAACTCCCCGGACAGCAAACTGTTTTTGGTCAGGTTCTAGGGATTCCTGCACCATAATAAAAAACAACAACACACTAACATTAGTGAAACCTTTCCTGTAAGGTTTTGAATCTCAAAAGAACCTGGTCTTTTATACCTAGACTTTACTCAGAGTTCAGAATTTCAACTGCTTGGCATAAATAAAAACTGTGTTAGGTGAAAAAAAGTAATTCTTTAATCATTTTGAATGTTATTGTAAGCTGCTTCAAGGCCTCTTTTAAAGAGAAGTGGTATATAAAAATAAACAGAGTACTGCTGCATAAATAGTGTACAGTAGAACAAATTGTACAAATATACTGTTGTAAAATTAAAAATAAGATGAAAAAATATTTCCTTTCCTGCTACATCCTTAATGCAATAAGCATTTCAAGTGCTTGCCAATTACAGTTTTATCAGTTTATTCTTTGGTAGTGCAGCAACACATACCAGAGGTGGAGACAACCACAGTAGAACCCACGATGAAGATTGCAACACTGGGAAGGTTACCAATATCTCTTTTCAAGCACTGTGCTTGTAATAATTTAACAAGCCATATGTTCCAAATGATTAAAAAACCCACTCCCCACACAAACAAGATACCCTTCCATTGTCAAACTGCCAGTAACCTATGGATGTCAGCAGACGGAACTCACACAAATTTTCTATGTTACATTCTTCTTAAGCCACCTCACTGCTATTTATAGTCTTTATCCAGAGACTTGAAAAGAAGCCGATAGAAAATTTATCTAGGCATTGTAAAATATTGAAAATAAAAAATCCAAATTGCAATACTCTCACCAAGTCAACAATCTTTTAAAGAACAATTGTAAAATCTTGGATCTATAAAAACATGTAACAAGGCTAAACAGTTAAAATCAGAAAGGGGGGAAAAAGCATTAAATTGAACACCAAGTTTGCTATTTCAGTTTTTGTTTTCTCAAGATCAACATTTGGAGGAAGCCCGCTTCCATTGCTCTGAAGCAACATAAAGGTGATCCTCGACTTGTGACAATACTTTGTGTTGCTAAGCAAGACAGTTGTTAAATGAGTTTTGCCCCATTTTACGACCTTCATTGCCCCAGTTGTTAAATGAATCACTGCAGATGTTAAGTTAGTAACACGGTTGTCAAGTGAATCTGGCTTCCCTATTGACTTTGCTCGTCAGAAGTTTGCAAAAGATGAACACATGATCCCAGGACACTAAAACCCGGCAGCTAACTCTGAGTCAGCTGCCAAGCATCTGAATTTTGATCACGTGAGCATGGGGATGCTGCAATAGTCGTAAGTGGGAAAAATGGTTATTGGTCACTTTTTCAATGCCACTGTAACTTCAAATGGCCATTACACGAACTTTTGTAAGTTGAGGACTACCTTCTCTGTAGTCTCAAGTATTAGAGATTTTTCTATTTTGCTAGAATTTGGCCTTTGTTAGTACAGTATGACTGCCTAATTTGGTTCTGACAGAATTAGCAGCAATTCTATTATCTTCAAATTTAGGACCTCAGAGACTGCCCATTTAACTTTGTTTCAGTGTCTGCCAAGAAGGGCTCTGAGTATTGCATAGAATGGGATCAGTGGGAAGTTTAGCTGCTGGAATTTGTATTCATACAGTAGAGTTAGCTTGAATGAAGCAATAAAATAGGCTAGTAAACAAATAAAAGAAATAATTTTAAAAATACGGAGACATTATCTTAATATGTGTTTGCCTCCAACATTCCCATGAAGAACCTTTGCTATATTTTAAATAACTCTGTACTTACTCTGAGAAACATCCAAGTTGCATGCCTGATCATTCACTTCTACTTAGGAATGAATGTACTACAATAACAATTTTAGCCACATGCCCACAAAACATCTCATCCTTTCTTTAATTTTAGTTTGATGCATCAAATGCTTATAACTATTCAAATAAATGTTGTTAGCCTTTAACTTGAAGGCTTTCACTTTGAGGTTTTTTTTAAGTCAGTAGTAATACTGTCTTTAATACAGAAGAGTTGGTGAACCAAATCTGGTGAACCAACACTGAAGTTCATAAGGAAGTTACTACCCTCCGTGGTCTTATTTGTAAATCTTCAGCTAAATGGAATACAATTATTTTTCTAACTGATCAGTGATGCCATGTTTTGTTTTGTTTTTTGCTTTAATCTTCCATGTATATTTAATGGAAGCAAAAAGAAATGTTCATGATAAAGAAAGTTTGCACTGTTTAAATGAAGGAGTAAGGGTGCCACTGTCTAAGATCTATGAGATACAGGAATGTTCCTTTCTGCTTGAGTCTTTTTGAAAGATGGTGCGATAAAAACAATTGTAAGTTTTATTCTCTTAATAAACACATAATTTTAGGCCCGCCATTTGCAGCTAAAGAGATTTAAATCTGCTCACCAGTTTGACAGCTATCTGGACTTCAATTGCTGCAAGATCTCTTTCTCCTTCATCGTGAATTTCCACTAATTATCTACATTTCATTTTGAAGTCTCAATCTAAATGTGTGATGATTTATATCCTATAAAGAATATTCTGGGAATGTTTTTACAATCACAGGTGATCTGGTATGAGTCACAGAAGTGTTTTTAATTTTTCTTATGATTCCAATTCATGATTAAAGAATAATGGAGGGAAAAAACTGGTACTACTCACCTCTTCCTTCCTGCCTTCATAGTAATCAATAACCAAACCTACAAAAAATATACATTATCAAACAAGAAATATGCCTATTGAACACTTTGGGGGCATCCAATATAGAACTGATATGGATCTAGTCACAGCTCAGCTAAGAAACATCTGGATATGAGTTGTCAGTTATGGTTTTTAAAGATATAAGAACTCTGGGATCTTCAAGGCAATAAATTAAAACCACAAGACTGAGTATAAAGGGACCAGATGGAACTGCATAGGTCAGGAACTGAATGAAATGGAATTACTTACCAATCATCTTTAGAGTCAAGACACAATGTGGCATGGTCCATTTGATGTCATAGTGCTCTGTGGCCGTGAAATAATAGCCAGCCATCAAATATGTCTGAAAAACATTAGCTAAAATCACATGCTATTGCATAGATTCTGTTTTTTTCTGCCTGAAATTTCCTCACAGTACTTGCTGAACCCATCAGACCCAGACAAAATCAGAATTCCATAAAAAAGCATGAAGGGAGGAAGTATGTTCATTGGAGTTGGTGGCTAGTAAATTTAAATAAATAAATGTTTACCATCTGAAAGCAGAAGGTAGTGGCAATGGCAGTGACTGTGCGACCCATGAGCCTCAAGATGAGAAACTGTACGAAGACACATATGAGAGAGTGACAGAACTGTGGCCCTAAGAAAGTAAATAGAAGTGATTATAAACACCTTACAGACAAGCAGCATTGCGCATCCTCCCAGGCACCTTCCCAGTGCTCACTGGCACTCTTCTTCTAGCTCTCTTACCAAAGTTGAAGTAGGCAAGTGAAAGTCCTATTATTGTATTATAGATGTGGATGAGGTAGTCACTTTTCTGGAAAAGGAAGTAGCGTTGGAACAAGGCAAAGGGGTATCCTAAAGAGAGAAAACAAGTGAAATCAATACAGTGCATCTGTATTTCACAACATTAAATTATATATATTCTTATATTCTGATCTTCTATCTAAGATGTAGGCCACTTTTTGATAGCCAACAGTGATAGTTTTAGGGGAATAGGAGGCTGTAAACTGTGTAAACTGATCTTACAAAATTTAGAGACTGTATTTTTGGAAAGAACAAATGGTTGTTCAACCGCTTCTTGTTAGGTCTGTTTCTTTTGAACAATTTAAATCATTCTAGTAGTATGTTCCAGGCATGGGTTTCAACCCACCAAGTTTCAGTAATGGCAACAATGTACCTGCCCTCAAGTACTAGATTTCAACTTTACCCTCTTTGTTCCTCATTCTTTATGTATATGGGCATCTGAGGCCTTTTTGACTGACTCTGCGTCTGTATTTATAATGGCAGTAGTTCTACTCTACTATAAAATTATAGTACAAAATTAGAAACAATGTTTTTAGTTCTAAGTTTTTCATTGCAGTAGAGGCAAATACAGAAGCCTTGTAACACCACTAGATATATATTTTTTTCTTTTTTACAGTTGGAAAAAATATTCAGTTATTATTACAGCTGTGAATTTTTAATAAGGAAGGAACCTGTAAATGTTACATTTTCAAAAACTGCCAATCACCCAATTTAAGTGTTTGCATCTCAATAATCCAAATTAAAAGTTGAAATCTGCACGGTACTTGGAAAAGCAGCCTTCACAAACATAATATTCTCCAGATGTGTTGGTCTACAATTTCCTTCATCCATAACCAGTCTTTCTTATGGTGGCTGAGGATGATTGGAACTGTAGTCCAGCACATTTAGAGGACTCTAAAATAAAAAAAAATCTGTAATAAAGACATAGCCTCTCCTATATTTCATCCTTAAATCAGGACCAATTGATGCAGTCCTATGGTTTCAACATCTAGGCATTTTTCGTTCTCTGCACAATTCCTCTGAACAGGATTTTCTTCAAAATGTTTTGGGATCCATATTAAAAGAAGTACACCATATTTTTCCCATCATGTTGGAAACCACAGTAATTATAGTTTTCTATAGTAAAATATGTTTAAATAAGTTTTATGTATCCAAATCTCCCTAAACCGATTATTAGAAAATGGGGAAAATAATCAAACATTACGAGTGACTTCAAAATATCAAGAGTAACAGAACTCAGGAAAAACAGTAAAGTTTGCTTTGACCCTTTAATGATATGTACAAGTGTAACCCCTTAGTTTCTTTCCTGCCTTCTATACTGATGCGATAACTAAAGCTTTATAGATCTGCAATGCACCTCAGCACATATAGCTCAAGCTCCTGTTTCAAATAAGCAGTATAAATTTAAATTTCACTCTAAAATAGCCACAAGTTTCTATTGAAACTGTAAAAGGATTTCCTGAATTACTTCCTTAGAAGACATAGTTCCCAATTAAGACAATTATTTTGTCTCCCTAATCACAAAATTTTCCTATGTTTTATGAGATATAAGATACTATATAAGTAAACTATCCTAAGGTACTAATATTTTATATGTCTTTATAAAATACTTTATCTTTCTCAAGTGCAGCCTGAGTTGCAAGCAAAGAAGCCACCTCAATTCACTTCTGCTTTTTGTCTTTGGCCAGGTTACACATGCAAGTTTCACAAACTGAACTTTTAAAACAAAACATGCCACATTCTGTAATACATGTTTTTCTGTCCACTAGACTAGGTCATACTGAAAATATGGTAACCCAGCTGCCATATAATATAGAAGCAATATCATAAACTAGATTTCACTCTCTTCTGCCCCTCTAAATCACTCTAAGCCTGAGTGGCGTAGCAGGCTAATGCCTCCTATTAAGGCAGCATTTAACATCCAAGCTGTCTGCAATTACTGCGAGTTCTAATCTCACCAGGCTCAAGGTTGACTCAGCCTTCCATCCTTTCTAAGGTGGGTAAAATGAGGACCCGGTTTGTGGGGGCAATAAGCTGACTTTGTATAAATATACAAAAGCATGAAGGCTATTGCTTAACGCATTGTAAGCCACCCTGAGTCTCCGGAGAAGGGCGGCATATACATATAAATAATTAAAAAAAAATATGCCCATCTCAAGCTTCCTGGATATGTTTTATACAGACATGTATACATGAATATTAATACTCAGCTATTAATAAATATACAACTTCTACGAACATCTTTCTCACTTACAAAAATCCTGCAAAAGCACACTCTCAATTTGTAGTTAATTTTGAAATTTTAGGAGATATAGCCTTTGCAGAATTCATCCCAAAAATTTCCAAATAATTTCAAAAGCTCAAATCCATATTACTTATAAGCTGCCGTATATCAGGTTTAACTGGTTTTTGAGGGAATCAATTAAACTCATCAGATTGCCTAGATTTCCACAGCACTATTAAAATAGCTCAATTGCATGGGAACATTTATATAGAAAATGAAAGTGTGTGATAAAACTGTACTGAAAGAAAAAGAAACACAGCAATCCATTGCCTGTGATTTGCATTTGTTTGTTTACACCTCTGGCTTAAATACATTTATGAAGATTATAAATCTAAGATGCAATTCCCAAAAGCAGCACTGGGACAAAACAAATGCATTCTGTGCAATGTATTTGCATATGTATATTTACCACTTTCTTTTGCTTCTCAGAACAATGCCAGGCTTAGATTTTTAAGGACCAAGTTCACAGAACCATTCTGAACATTATGATGTGAATCGCAATGTGCGTATCTTTTGCAAGATCATCACATATGCTGTCTTGTATACCTCCAAATTTTATCTACATACCCAGAGAAGCAAAGTATTTCAAAAGAAAAATGCTGATTTTCAAACTCTAAGAAGCATACAGACTTCTTTAAAAGTTGCTGATGTGGAACTGCATTAAAATGAAAACCTGTAAACTTTGTAAAATTGTCAATCAAAACATTACATATTGCCTAGGCTCATGTAAAAAATAATAGTCTACCTTGAATATACATTTAGTTAATACTCTGTTCCCATCAATGCACTTTTGTGCATTAAAAACTTTGCAAAATGCTTTTCCACTAGTTCACTGCCAACAAAATTGACAGACAGAAACCATGGATTATGATATTCCAGCATAGGATGTTTTCTTCAGAAGTCTATTTTAAATTGTATTATTGGTTCAGGAACATACAGAAGTATGGAAAAGGGTGCAGCAACAGTTATCTCAACATACAAGCTCTTAGATGAATGGTTAATGGAAACAGTGAATGTAAGCACACGTATATCCTTGGATAGGCATGTTACCTGATCTTCAAAAACTGGCAGAAGTACATTAAATTAAAGCCATTCTACTCTGAGATTAGCAGAAATTACAACAGAGAGAAGCTTGGGAAACAACTAAGTAGTTTTAACTATAGGAGAGAGAACTCCTTGGATGGAAAGGTCAAGATTTCTATAAGAGATACATAATTAATTACTACTGGTTCTGTCATACTGGTGAAACCAAATAGCTTTTAAAACTTTGAGATGAAGTAAGATGCTGAGATCTATTACATAAACAAATGCATTCCACCTTTATATATCAATACAAGTGATTTTTAATTTGCTCTTCAGGGTATTATTGACTATTAAGAATACGAACAAAAAGAATTATGTAGCTCAAATGGATAGCATTCCATTGGCAAGATGTGCTGGATTTGGTCAGTATCTGGTCTCCAAAATTATATTGCTTTCCAGTTGAGAAAGCAGCACAGTAATGAACCAAAAAAATCCGGTTTCCCTTCCCCAAAAAGTAATCAGTTATGATCCTAATTCCTACATTCTGCTACAAAGTAGCTTAGGCACTCCTATGTGCTACACAGTTCTTTTACTTGTATGGACATGTGAACTAGAATGGAAAAACAATAGGTGCATAAGATAAGAGGATCAATCAAGACGTAGTGTTCTTTATATACACACACACACTAGCTGGATACCCTTACTTTGCTACTTATGACCATTTTTCATATCTTACGGCCATTGTAGCATCCCCGTGGTCTTGACAGACTCTCATTGTCATCATCACCAACGAAGTATATCTGGAGAAATGAAGGTTGCTGCCGAGTCCCTGCCATGATACTCCCTACCCTGTGGTAGACCTGCCCCTGCACTTTGAATGTTGGCATAAAATTTCCCTCCTTCACCTCTCTGGCTCCAAAAGACATACTTCCGGGCAGCAGAAAGACAGTCTTTTCCCTTTAACTGGTGTTACAGTAGAAGGAACAGAGGAACAGAGGAAAGTATGTGCCAAATTTCAAGTTTGTAGGCTTTACCTTTCTGGAGATTTCGTGATGAGTGAGTGGATTTCGCTTTTATATATATAGATATTATCTATCAACTGAATGGTAACATAGTAGCTGGAATGAATTTTCAGTGATGAAACAAAAGTTATATGCCATGTCACTGAGCTCAGGATCAATGTAGTTTAATGTCCTCTGGTATACATTATCATGTTTGCAATGGATAATATGGCTTTCTTTGTAGAAAATGAGAACTTTCCACTGAGCCCAAAAAGGTTAAGCGTTGCTGTTGTCAACTTAGATCAGGGGTGTCAAACTCGCATCTTCAAGTGATGTGTTACAACTTTTTCCTCCTTCACTAAACAGGGTGTGGTATGGCCACTATGTGATGCATCCAGCCCGCGTGCCACGAGTTTAACAGCCTTAGATCAAAACATTTAGAAAGATAACTTCTAGGGTTGAACGGTAATTAAAATAAGCAAGTGATACCTGTATTTTTTCTTACTAGTGCAAGCATTCATAAAAAATAAAATTCCTCTCTGTTTTGTAAGAACACAATATAGCAATAGTTCCATCTGGAACTATAATTACCACCTTCTCATGTTTCAACATCAGAGGTATTTCCAGATTCCCAGACCTCGGGTTCATTTTCACAATTTAGATTAACAAATTGAAACAGAACATAAGCAGTCATCTTCTTTTACGTAAATATGCATCGCTCCAACATCTACAAGCCATAATATTTTAAAGTTTTGCCAAGTCTTGAGCTAATGATTCATGTTCACTTCACATATTTAACCATCTCCTAAGAAAAACAATTCCTCATTCAAGCTTCTATTGCCAGCTGTTAACTACTGATGCAAAAGGCAGATAGAAAGGCTCATTAATTCTTAAGAAATATCTGAGCAGAAATTGGGAGTGAAAAAGTTGCCATTCCTGAAGAATAGATTTGCTATATTTTCTTTTGCTGTTCCCCTCCCCCACCCCCCGAGTTTGCTATTCTAAATTTTAATGGGACGTGGCAACCAGTGGGCTACCACAGACATAGAGAAGTACAGTCAATAATTCCTTCACCCTGTAATAGCTAGGATAAACAGGAAAAACAGAGTCGTTAACACTTTAAACACCTATCTCCACACTTTTTTTGCAGACACCCCTGGGGGGATATAAAGGAAAAAAGTCAATAGGCGTAACTTGCCATGCAAGGCTGCTCGTTCACCCGGTTCCCAGCACTACCCAACCATTAGAGAGCTACAGGAGCCCTACCGACCCCCTCCTTGGCAGACTGTCATTCAGAAGAGTTTGCTGCTCCAGAGATTTATGACAACCTGGGGCTGACGCCAGGTATCTGTAAGGCAATAAGGACGACCATAAATGCAAAAAAAAAGGTATGTACAGGAGATCGTCTGTCAGAGCAGGCATGAAGGATCGCCCAGCCCACCGGGATCCGGTTTCACGGGGGCCGCCCCTACTCCTGGTGAGAAGCCCAGTCGCTCTCTCCCCGAGACCCCTGCCTCAATTTGACCCTGGAAAGGCAAGACGACCGGGGCTTTTTAGGTATCCCGAGCGGTGGGGGGTGGGGGGGGCCGCCGGGGCAGGCTCGCTGTCTCCCTCGTGGCACCGCACTGCTCGTCCCTCCTCCTCGCCTTTGCTCACCCATGAAGATTGAGACGATGAGGCGAAGTGCCTGTTCCGAACTGCCCAACGACTTCGCTATCTCGGCCAGGCTCAGGCCGAGCCCGCGCCTCACCACGGCGGCGATGGCGCTCCCGAGGTCTTCCGCCATCTTCTCCACCGGGCCACCCAACCGACTACGAACCCACTCCGTTACCCCTTTCGAACCCGGTTAACAGCCGCGGTAGTAGTACCGCCGCGGCGGCCCCCGCACCTAAGCCACGCCCCTGCCGACTTTCCTGTCGCGCCGATTGGTTTCAAGACTCCCGGCTCCCACCTTCCATTGGCTAACAGGTGGCTGAAGGGTGGAGCAAGAACTTCAACGCTTAACTGAGGCAAAGGTTAGCCACACCTTTTTACACCCCCCCCCCGCTCCCCTACGCACACACGTGAAGGGACATCTAGCTTGTTGAGAGTTGAGGGAAGCCATTTCTATTGGGAAGGAAGGGTGGCGTCCAGAGCGTGAGGCGGTTCTCAGCTTTTCATTGGCTGTCCTAAGACAGGAGAGAGCCAGAAAGGGAGGGGGTCAGGAGGAGGAGGTGTTGCCGAGGTTACTGTCGGACATAAGGAGGCAGACTAAAGAGAGTGGGCGTGTTCCCCCGCGGCAGGTCCGAAGGTTCCTCTCGTGGTTCTAGACCTGTCAGTAGTGAAGTAAACCCCGCCTATTCATGAATATTCAAATAGGGGAGCACGACTTTGCCCGGCTTCCAGCGTGCACATCCATTTCTCATTTCCTTGTTCTTTATTGTGTACGTATGCAAATTTATTCCTTAAAAAACACGAAAGCTTAACCGTTACAGTGAATGCAATACCTGTTACTATCTGCAAAATTGAATAGGCATATATGAAGTTGGGTGCCTCCCCCCCTGTATTTCATTGTATTGTAATTAATTAAGATGGCAGAACTGAACAGATAAATTTTGTCTCATTTTGGGGATTATTTAATACTTTTCCTAGCCAAATAGACATTTTAAAAATTCTTGGATGCTTTTATAGAGTATAAAAATGAATTCAAATTTAAAACTTATTTTTAATTATTATTAAAATATTTTAGCATTCTTTATAAACACGTCAAACAGCATTTATTTAACATTAAGTTATACTAAGTTATTTTAAAATAATTTTATTACATATTTTATGAAATATATATGCCACTGGCTTGGAAATTAAATTTAAATTGGATTACTTCTGGGTTTTTGTGTATATGCTACTCTGCGATGTTGCAGAGCCACATAGTGATAAAGAAAATAAAAGAAATAAAATATACACTGATAAATTTATTTTGAAAAAAATAGAATAAATATATTTATATCCTGCTTTTTGATTGCTCATAAAAATACATTTCTCAGACAATGAAATTGCTTTTAAATTTTGCAAACACAAAGAAGCAAACGGTTCTACAAAACCTAACACTGGTTGCCTAAAGGTGTAATCCTACACCTTGAAGATACCAGCTGAGAAACAGAAGGTAAAATTTGTCACACTTAGACATAACATGGTATAATACTGTATATAGCAATAGCAATAGCACTTAGACTTATATACCATTTCACAGTATTTACAGCCCTCTCTAAGCGGTTTACAGAGTCATCATATTGCCCCCAACAATCTGGATCCTCATTTTACTGAACTCGGAAGGTTGGAAGGCTGAGTCAACCTTGAGCCTGGTGAGATTCAAACTGCCAAATTGAAGGCAGCTGGCAGTCAGCAGAAGTAGCCTGCAGTATTGCATTCTAATCACTGCGCCACGGTGGCTCACATTGATGCTACTGTATCTGCCCTGAAGATATTGTCATAGTACAGTGGCCAAAATCAGTCACACACTTAGTTGGCGAGGGGGGTGAGGGTGGAGAGGTGCCAAGAAGGAACAGAGTTACACAGAATCCTACATTATTACATGATATACATTCCGTATAAAACTGGAACTGGCACAGTGAAAATTAACTTAGTGGAGAGAGAGAAATTAATCAAATAGCATTGTCATAAATTCACATTGTAGATAATTGGCCAAGATTACAAAACAATTCTGTAGGAACGCCAGGTAGGAAGCCAATAAGTCAGATGTGTGACATGGAGCTTTTGGGCCTTTTTAAAGCAGAGGTAGTGACTTGGGGGAATGAGAGCAATGGGCCATTCAGTATTTGAGACTCCCAATTATTGGGCAAAAACAAATGGACACAAATGTAGGATGCAAGAAAAGTGGGCGAGAGAGAAGTCCAATACGAATATTCTGTAATTGAGATCCTCAGCACCTGAAAAAGGCCTTTTGAGATGAAGACCTACTGACGTGATTTTATATACATGATTTTATCACTCTAGTGCTGTGTCACTTATTATGTTTAATTTAGCTGCTAATCAAGTCATAGCTCTCTACTCTAGAAGCTGACACCACACAATCCAAGTAACCAGGCCAAACGAATAAAGAGTCCTCATCTACCTCCTCCAACTAGCTGTTGGCAACAGATGAGCTCTTGTGCTGAAGAATATGGGCAAACTAGCCTAATTATACCAGTAATCTCCAATTTGGCTAGGTTTAAACACTACAGACAACTGATGTTTGAGAGGCTTGTTGTATGCCTTCCACTTCTAGGCAGTAAGTTTTATAATTAAATTTTGGATTGATACCTCTTCACCAAAGGAGCTATTATTGATACACATTCATAGGTCCAAATTAAGTCATGAGGGTTTTTAAAATTATAGTTTATTGGGGAACACATTTATTGTGTTCAACTGTTCATATAGTACCTAAAACCAAATGTTTCACATTATTTTATTCATTTATTTAATTCAATTTGTATGCCGCCCCTCTCCGAAGACTCAGGGCAGCTCACAATGCATTTAAAATCATTATAAAAAAAATTTAAGAATTAAAAACATTAAAAACATTAAAACTCATTCACACCTTTCATGGCCGGATCTTGCCGGATCGCAGGAGCGAGATCAATGGCCCCAGGCCTGTTGGAAAAGCAGGTCTTCACCGTTTTTTGGAAGGCCAATAGGGTGGGGATGGTCTGGACCTCAGGAGGTAACTGGTTCCAGAGAGCTGGGGCAGCCACAGAGAAGGCCCTCTCCCACAGGCCCACCAGCCGGCATTGTTTAGCTGACGGGACCTGCTAAATTGAGGAGACCAACTCTGTGGGATCTTACCAGTCGTTGGGAGTTATGTGGTAGAAGGTGGTCTCAAAGATACCCTGGCCCTGAGCCATGTAGGGCTTTAAAGGTAATAATCAACACCTTGGTTATTATAACTTTCTGCAACCTGTGTAACAAACTTCTTTCTCTCCCCCCTCATTTAATTCAGTCTGGAAACAGCAGGACAGGCTGTTTGTTCAGTGTCTTCGAAAGCCCAGCCTGCAGGTAAGAAAAAACTTTCAGAATCCCACTCTATTGCAGGAAAAGAGAGTTGTTTGTCTCCTGAAAGACCAAGTTCTCCTAGGAAGAGCAGTAGGAAGCTACCACCCAATCTGTGGGGAACGCTCTTCCCTGAATTTTCTGATGCCACAGGGCTCTCAAAAGGAAGGAACCATACAAGTATGGCTCTGCTAAGAGGCAGATTCCAAAAGTATTAAACCTGAGGAGATTTAACTTACTGCCTCCCAGCTATGCTTGGTTGTCCTTGAGAAGATCTATGGAAGCAGAAGGCTCCTTTGTTTGAAAGAAGAATATAGACTGTTAGATGAATGGAAAACCCAGTGTGTTGATTCCCTCATTATGAAATTCTAATACAGAACATCAGATCAGTCTTGTTGACTTCAATTGAACTTCATGTTTTGAGAAATGAGTCAAGCAAGACAGCCTGTATACTACCCACAGACCATCTCTGCTGCCTTTACTGTGTAGGTGTGGCAATGGTTGTGTCTTCTTTTCTCTTGCCCTAACTCCTTGTTGGGTGCTCCTTGGAGGGGTCATTTTAAGTGACAGACCTCACTGCCACTGCTGATGGGGCACAGCATTTCTGAGACAGCACCAGTAGTTCAATGTGACATAGTGATTTCCAGGCCTGAAACAGTGTCTGAAGTACCCCAGTCAAAGCAGTTTTAGCATCCATATGCTTACATCCTTCTCTAACCTTTTGTGATAGGTGGGTGAATGCAATCTGATTCCCATTATGTCTCTCTTGCCTCTGCTGGCTGATTCCTATCTTGCCTCTGTTCTCAATAATTTAGCCATCACATTTTTCACCATATTAGGGAATGAGAAAGCCCAACATTATTTATTTGTTCCGAAGCTGTCCTTAGATAGTATAGAAAAACCAGGAAAATATTTTAACAACAGCATACTTAAGGACAACTTAAGGCTGGTTCGCTCATGGTCTAGTCTTGAGATGAAGGAAACATTATAGGAAAAAATGTTACATGGTGCAAATGGGGACATGGCTACAAGAAAGAAATTTGGAGGGCTGCCACATTTTGTAATGCCAAGCATTACAATGTATCATTTTGCACTGATACACTAAAAGGATAGTAAGTGACCATTCAGATTGTAGAGAATCTACTTCTTTTGTCTCTGTATTTTTTTTGATTGTCCGTGTAATGAGCAGGCTATAACTAAACTGCCAGTGTAACGTTCATCTTTTCCCCACCCTACCAGTCTGAAGAGTGGAGAGCCAGTTTGGTGTAGTGGTTGAGGCACCAGGCTAAAAAGTGAGAGGTTGTGAGTTCCAGTCTTGCCATAGGTACAAAGCCAGCTGGGTGACTTTGAGCCACACACTCTCTCTCAGCCCTACAAACTTGCAATGGGAAACTACTGCCAAAAATGTAGCTAAAAAAACCGCAAGGATTTGTCCAAGCAGTCACCAGGAGTCAAGATGAACTTGAAGGAACCCACACAAAAAAACAAAAAATAATCCAGTTTGAAGCAGCCAATGTTCTATTTTTTACTTTCTGGAATCAGCCTTTCTGCGGGTTTTGAAACTGCTATCAACTTCAGTGCAAATATTTGTCATGGAACAATTTTCAGGTAACTATTTATTTACTTAACACCATCTATCGACTATTCCAATTTAAAATAACTTTGAAAGATACATTAACAAAGAAAAGAAAGGAAAATAGATTGGCAAGTCCTATAATTGAAGCATGAATGCCTAAAATGCCTTTTGAAAAACTATAATACCTTTATTTCATTATTCCAAATTTATTTTTTTTAAAGCAAAGTTTAAATTTTCAAAATAAATTTTGAAAAGCTGTTAAGACACAGACCTAGAGGGATGCAATAAAATGATATAGATAAATATGGATTTGAACTGGCTTGTAAATTCCTTTAATTTTCCTTCACAATTTCCTTTCTGTAGTCAAATTCACATCAGAGAATCGAGTCTAATTGTTGTAACCCTAGTCAACAATTCTAGTCAATCTTCAGGATGCCAATTTTACCTGGTTTTCCCTGATTATGTATGTAATATACATTCCTCCCAACCTTTTTATTATTCTTCCAAGGACATGCACAGAGTTCTATTGTGCAGTGGTTAGGAAGGATTACTCCTTCCCTTACTAACTTAATTTTTTTCATACTATGGTTATCAAGAAGGAACTTTCACTTCTTTGCTTCTAAGCAAATAAAGTTGGTCCTTCCCACCTCCAGCTTGGCAAATTGATGAATGTTCTTTGTACTCTCCCAAAGGTCCCTTCAAAACCTTCTGAAAGCCTCATCAGCAAAAGACTCACGTGGGCAACTATTCTCTGCATGAAACAGAAATGATGTGGTGAGACCTTGAAAGAGACATGGATAAATCAGATTTTTTTTTCCTAGACTGGACAACTCTTTTTACACATAACACACACACACACACACACACACACACACACACAGCTTTATGAAACTAGTGAGATAGTTGAACAAGTCCCTACCTGGGGTGAGTTGAAAGGCAAATATTTGTGGGGTCTGAAAAAAATGTTTTTGAGAGGGAGAGAAGCCTCCCTCTTATAGAAAACATGAATAAAAGCCAGCCCTGAAGGATAAGAGTAGTGTTGTGAAAGATCCTGATATCAGAATGATTGTATGAGTGTGGTAAGTTTCCAAAGAAAAAACTGACTTTCTGTGGTAAAAGCAAAATGGTTTTTGGAGCTCCAAACAAACACACACACCCTCTCTCCCATTGCATGATTCTCTCCAGTTCAGCATGATGAGAATAGCAGAAGCTTGAACTACACCATTGTGTAAGAGAATCAATTATTCTGAAAGCCTTTTAGAGCATAAAGCATTATTAAAAAAAAACACTTTCCTTAAAAATGCCAAAAGGGGAAAGGGGCGGGGGATAGGAGAACAATAGTAATAAAGAGAGACAAAACTTCTTCCACATCCCTCCCTCCCTCTCACTTTGCCTCAAATATGCCTTTTCCACAAACAAAATATATCACTATACCAATCTTCCCTTTATGAAAGGTTTTCCTTCCCTGTTGCTCCTTACAACCAGGATTTTGCAGGTAGGAAGGAAGGACAGAAGGAGAGAGTTTAGAAGGAGCTAAAGGAGAAGAACACTCAAATGTGACTTACTGATACAGAATGGAGCAAAATATTTTGATAATGGATACATTGAAGGACATTTTTGAGTGGTGGACCCAGAAGTTAATTTTAAGAGGGTCTGCTTCTACAGATTGACTGTGTTTAAAAGATGTTATGGAAAAGGAACACGTTTTACCAGACAGGACAGCCTGATCTGAAAGTGGATTTGAAAATGATAAGCTATAATAAGGAAATGGAAAAAGATGCTAAATTGGATATACAAAAGAAACCAGCTGGTGTCTTAATAATTATAAGATAACTTTTCTATACTGGATATACAAAAGAGGCTTGCTAAAGTTTTGAAGAATTATTTTGAGATGGGACATTAAAAAAAAAGAAATCGAGCTCTAGGACATTACAATCTTAACTAAAATGAAGATTATTAAAAGCAAAAGGAAGGAATATAAAGTAGTTTTTTTTAATCAAGGTCAAAACAGATATGTTGTTACCTCTGATAATCCTTAATGGACTTTTGCTGACGTCAGGAAAGAAATGATGAGGTGTTAAGATTTGTTTATAGAGAAGAATTGGGATAAGAGTAGAAGAGAAGATTATTGTATTTGTTGTATTTTAAGAGAAGATTATAAGTTACAAAAGAACACAGAACCCAGGTTTAGAAAAAGCCTGGCATGTAGGTGGTACTGGACAAAGAAGGAAAAAGGAAAGGGTAGGTGAATGAATCCGAACCCCGTCTTCATTTCATGCTATGAGGAAATGATTGTGCTGCCAGCAAAAAAACAAGGGTTCAATTCTGACCTTGTGGATGGCAGTGCCTGGAAGTAGCTGCTTGTGAGCCCTTTGAGGTGGTCCAGGTCAAGAAACAGACACTGCAAAGATTCCAGGAATACTGTATTACATTTGTGTCAATGGATGTATTAGCAGAACCTTGCAAGCTTATCCAAAACCTTTTTTAAAAGAACAAGATGGGCAAGACAGAACTGTTCTGAGTCTCCCTCATACTTAAAAAATTTTTTTCTCAGAGTTAAGCAACCTCTCCTGCTCCCTTTTCAAGACTGAAGCTAAATTCCTTGATGCTGATGCCTGCCATGGAGAGCACATGTGGGCAAAATGGGTATACTTCCCCCCCCCCAATAAACATGACATGACCATGGTACTTGACAGAAAGAGCCCCATTCAATCAAGAGCATTGATTGAATAGCACAATCTGCATAGAATGTTTGGGATGGGGAAATTAAGAGGTGGAAGTACAACGTACACCACCTTAAACTTCTGAATGAAAGGCAGGGAATAAATGTAGCTAATGACATAGACAAAAGTAGTAAAACCAGTAACAAATGGGGCAAGATGGATTTAAATTGAGTTGATTTAAATCGAGCCTTTTTACTAGTGATTTAAATGATATAAATTGTGATTTAAATCAATTTGATTTAAATCATTTCAATCACTAGTAAAAAGGCTCAATTTAAATCAACTCAATTTAAAGCATAATTTTTAAAGAGCATCTATCATCTCTGTCCCGCAGAGGCTCCTCTGACCCACTGTTGACTCACTGACAGTCCCATTCACTTTAAAGGGATGGTTGGTGATGTGGCAATGACACAACAAGGTGAGGGACATGGCAAGCAGCCAGTGAGTGGATGCCCGCTAACAGGTGCTGCCTTGGTGGAACTGAAATGACAAGTGCTCTTTAATATTATATTTATAAGCTGCTTAGAAGTTTTCACTTTCATTTTTACTGCTTGCCCTTCATCCTCCCACTTAGAGCCTGGTGGTACAGATGCATTTCTCTTCAAACAATCATACAGTTTGTAGTGTACATAGATTTTTAAAACAATGGGATAAAGGAATATTCCTGAACTTTGTTTTATGATTCATCTCATGGTTACTGTGAAATTGTGTGAATGCATCAATGCAGTGCATGTTATCTCAGCTTGCAGAGCTTGGATTCATTGAATGAGTTTACAAAAGATGTAAATATTGCAGAATACACAGCCTCATGCTACATAACTAAGTTCCATTTCACGCTGAATAAATGAAATTATTAATGTATCTTAAATAGAAAACTATTTTTAGATGGATTTTTTACTCCAAAAGCATTTTATTAAAATAAATTTGATAAAAATAAAAAAAATTCGATCTAAATTAAAAAAATCTGATTTAAATAAAAAAAATCCATTAATTTTTTTAAAAAAACCATTGATTTTTATCCACCATGAAATAGGGCCATGTAAAACCTCTTTCAAAAACAGTGGAAAATCTGTAATGTGTGTGGTTGCTTTCAAAAAGTATTAAACGTGCATATAGAGAGATCCCAGGTAAGATCTGACAAGTGCTTTGGAAAATGCCAGTCGGGCGTCATGGTGCAAGCCTCCAGAAATATCTGCTCTGTCCTGCAGTGTATGCCAAAAAGGCCATGGAAGGTAGTGCCTGGCACCTGGTGGGAGGGCCCTGCTTGCAATAGCCTAAAATGACCAGTACAAACTGGACAGATCCCAACTCCTGGCTGTGTCATCAATCAAATGGCCAAAGAAGTATGCTGATCATTTCAGCAGCAGAGACTAAGTTACTTTAAAACTGGAACATGTCAAAAAATAAAACAGTGATTTTGTGCCACAGCTATAGGCAAATGAGGAAGTGTGATAAAAGATCAGATGTTGTAAGAGTTATGCTAATCAGAATACATGTGCTACAAACTTCCTACTGTGCTGCAATTGCACAGGAGAATGGAAAGTTATACCATTGTTTTAGCTTGCTTTTCTAAAAAAGAAAAGCCATGTTCTTTTGTGCATTTGTATTCATGGGCTGATTTTTTGAAAGCTATAAATATTATTGCTGTTCCACTTTGTTTTGTTTTAAGCTCCATGGTTGCATGTACATTTGAGCAGCTTAGTTGAAATTTGTTTTCTAATCTTAAAACATAGGGTGTCCACTGAATACATATCCAGTATAATTTAAATATCACAGCTTAGCTTCCTTTCCATTCCTATGATTAGAAGGAACATACGTTATATCCAGCTTTTACATTCTTCATGCAATTCACCTGGATATGCAAAAAGTATACAGAGAAGGCCAATGGATACAGATTTTCTTAAGGAACTTGTTTCCCAATTCAACTATTAATTATGTAGATTTGGGGAGGAGGGAGAGTGTCTCCTCCGCAGAGGCATGGGTAGTATTCTTATTAGCACTTAGCAATAGCTAAGCAGTTTACAGAGTCAGCATATTGCCCCCAACAATCGGTCCTTATTTTACCCATCTTGGGAGGATGGGAGGCTGAGTCAACTTTGAGCCTGGTGAGATTTGAACTGCCAAATTGCAGGTAGCCGGCAGGTAGCAGAAATAGCCTGCAGTACTGCACTCTAACCACTCTGCCACTGTGGCAGGTGCATCTTCCATTCAAATCTGTGCTTGAAGCTATGTTTACAGACCCACCTTTTCCACCCTTTTGCACATGTTCTTTCAGGAAGCCATTGGTTCTATACCGGGTGCAAGAAGCTTTCTGCAAAGGGGCTACCCACTATTCTAAACTAGTGTTTTTCAAATTTGGCAATTTTAAGATGTATGGACATTCACTCTTAAATTTCTCAATCAGCAATTATGGGACTGGAAGTCCACATATCTTAAATTTGCCAAGTTTGAAAAACACTGTTCTGCACCATACCAAGATAACCTCAAGATGACCTGGAATGTCAGTGTGTGGCAAAGGCATAGAGAGTGACATTGAAATACTGGCACCTTTCATTTGGAGCCCTCTGGGATGAACAAAAAGACTGAGGGGGAGAGGAAGTGGTTGATGTTACAACAGGAAGTCTTGAGGAAAGGAGAAACAGTAAAAAAACCTGAATTTCCAAGGGCGAACTGGGACTTCTTTTTTTCTTTATTTGCAATGTTTTATCATAGGTTTGCAGATGGTTGTTGTATTAAGTTGGTATGTATAGCAGCAAAAGCATAGGAAAATCTTATCATGGTTTGTTAAGCAGTATTTTCAACTGCCTTGAGAAGGGAACCCCCTCCCCAAATACAGAAATAATAAATGATAATTGCATTCAAGCATGGAAAGCTTTTCTTCTTGATTCCAAGTTAGTAACTTTCATCTAGACCCAACATCTTGCAAGTTTGAGCTAATACTGAGCTACACTTATATAACTGGCTGGCTCTTGCATAATTTTGCCAGCAATTTTAGCTAGAAAAACCTAGATGGGGAACTATACTGATGTTGCAGTAGCTATCCATGGCCCACAGTCTAATAAAGAATGAATTATTGATCATCAGGGAGTTACAGCCCATCAAAACCTTCCTCATAGGCTTTTCTCATAGTCAGCTACAAACAACTGAATATAACCCGATGAGATTGAGATTCATTTCACACACTAAATTCCCCTCTCGCACCTCTGAGATTTCTTGATTCTTCAAGTTTTGTTCCTAAATATTTTCCTTATCTTTCACAAATCTCTGCCTTTCTTACATTAAAAATGTAAAAAACATGCTGAGCCAGTAAGAACAGTTCAATAATATTTGTTCCCTCAATCACAGTGTGCTTCTTTGTCCAGTTATGAATATCTTAAGAGATGGATGCAGGTTTTGAAATTAGAACACAGAAGATTAAATTAATTCAACCCTATGATTGGTTTTGATTTATTTGATTTATATCCCACCTTTGTATTTTATATCTTACCCTGAGTAAGATGGGCGGCCAATAAATTTTATAAATAAATAAAATAATGTACAGTTCAAGGTGGCCCACTTAATACTTGTTCATCCTCTTGTTTCCTCCACAAACACAACGGTATAAATTGGGCTGAGCTGGGCTGAGAGAGAGTAATTGTCTCAAAGCCAGCCAGCTGTGTTTCATGCCTAAAGCAGGAAGTTACAGTATCCTGCTTTCTAGTCTGGCATTCTAACCATTGTACCACACTAGCATTTTAGACTGGATTGTGGGATTCACTTCTGTTGGCATTCAAAATAATGTTGCTACCTTCTTCTGGAAATTCTAGCATTTTCAAACCTTCAAAAACTGTTTCAATAACTGTTTCTGGCAGCTTGAAATCTTCCAAGAAATGTCTCAATATATTCTCTGAAATGTCTGAATTCCTAGCTCATTCCTCCATGGATAGCTTCCAATTTTCCATAGAAGTTTTCGTTTTAGTCATGGAGGATCTGGGCCTCAAATGATCCAAAACTAATTTCCCCATCGAATCCTTCCTCAGGGGAGAGATGTTCACAGAGGAAGGGCCATGCTTGGGGCATAAACAAATGATGTGTCACTCCTGATGGCATTATGAACACAGCAGAAATCCCACTGCATTCCTTAACATGTACTTGCATGGCAATGCTCATAATGAAAGATTTCTTGAAATATTGTCATTTAATCCTAGCCATTTTTTAAAGTCCTCTTTTTGTAAATCATTGGCAAACAGTTGCCCATCTTCACACTTTAACCTGTTGCATTTGATATTCATAGACATGTTTTAATCTTTTTGTTTCATCCCCTTCTTTGAGTTTTGGAGATATAACAAGATATCAATAAAATCTGGGCATTGTTTGCTAGCTTTAGTGAAGGAGGGCTAGTTCATGGACACTGAGAAGAAATAGAGCTGCTAGGCATGAATTTCTTGTGGTCTGCTGCCCTCTGCTGTTTCTATATATAAGGTGGGAAGGATATTTTAAAATTTGGTTGAAGACCAGCTGGGTTAGATGAGTCTTCATTTTGGAGGGGTTCCAAATAGAAGTCTCCCAATGTTAGCAACAAGAGACATTGTGCAGCTTTTTCTTTTTTAACTGATTTTATCCAGGAAACAAATAGGGGAAAAAACAGTATTGTGAAATACTGAATAATGGAATTTAACAGAGATAAATAAGATAAAACAGTGATAAAATACAGTAGATAGTAGATAAATTATAAGTGAGATGGCTACCCATCTCAGCCTTGTGACTCTGAGCAGCAAACAGCAGTTAACAACATAAATACAGCAGCCAAGTAAAAATAACCACAACCATTAACAGTAACATCCTCTAGGTGCCCCCTCCCTCCCTAACACAGATATGAATGAGGTTAGGTGAGTGTTTAAAATGGCTGATTTAGCCCTCTGCTTGTCTGAATGAAAGCCTCCAGGCACAGAGATCGTCTATACTTGTTATCTCTCAGTTGAGCTACTTCTGAACACAGATCCTGCACACTTCTGAAAGAATGCTAAACCCATGTCCCAAAGGAGTAGCCCATCTGCCAATCACAAGTGAACAGAAGAGAATAGGAAGGAGTGATTGATAATGAATGCACTGCATAAGCACTGCAAGAAAATGACAATGGTGGCAGATATTAATGGTGGCTCCGTAAGTGGCTCAGTAGCTAAAATGCTGAGCTTGTCAATTCGAAAGGTCGGCGGTTCGAATCCCTACTATAGGTCTCCTGCGTGAGCAAGGGGGTTGGACTAGATGACCTCCAAGGTCCCTTCCAACTCTATATAACGTTAAACAGTAAAAAGAGTATAGTCACATGAAGGCTAAAGCAGCAGAAACTCTGCAATACATTCATTGATGACAGACCCACCAACGTATAGCTGGCAAAGTCCACCTGTTTTTCTCAATCCTAGCTTTTAAATAAAGAACTAACTGTATGCTAGTCTCTGATAATAATAAAGGTTGATTTAATATACGTCTAGCACTCTTTCTAAAGAATGCTAAGTCCATACACATAAGGAGTCCAAGTATGACCTGAGAAGCACTTCAGAAAACACCACTGTTACTTAGGTAGAACTACTGTAACCAGGATCAAAGTACTGTTTCCTCCCTTATTCTGACAGTCTGACACCATTTCAAGGTGTGAAAAATCCATTGGACTTTGTCAGCCATTGCCTTGGAAGGAAGCCATGGGGCTGCGGTGATTTGAAAGAGAGGTAAGAGAAACAGGATAGGGATCAGCAACGGGGCATGCAAATTTCAGTCAGTTTGGAGCCAATTCAAGGACATGTAGGAAGTGCTTCAGCTCAAGAATGTTCAACTCAAGAATAAATTCCATATTCATAGTCACCAGTCAAGAGTCAATTTGTTGATTGACAGGTGGGCAGGTCACTGCCCAATGCTTTCCTCAATATAGTAGCAACCTCTCATAACAGCCAGTGACACAGCTGAGCAGTAGGTATCTTGGAAGCATGATCTCTTTAAGGCAGAGGTCTTCAAACTTGGCAGCTTTAAGACTTGTGGACTTCAAGTCCCAGAATTCTCCTATGCTATGCTGGCTGGAGAATTCTGGGAGTTGAAGTCCACAACTCTTAAAGCTGCCAAGTTTGGGGACCCCTGCTTTAGAGAAAGTGTACTCTCCTCCAGCAGCCCATCACTGTTTGGCAGTTCGCTAGTAATCTCACATAGACTTTATGGGGAGTACTGTTCCCCAGTCTGGAAGCTGGAGGAGGGGAGAGGGAGTCTGGGAAATTCCCAGCTCTTGATTTACTACTGCTTGTGGACCTTAGTCTTGAAAAGGTTGCCAAGATCTTATATACACAGCTAATCTTGCAGTCTCCCCTGCAGACTGAATTGTCCCCATGCTAATATGAATTCATTCACTGGGTTGCATTTGGTATGCATTCTCCATAAAACTTGAATAAATCTGCTGCAAATATTTGCATTAATTGACCTTCTTTCTGTGGCATTCTTTCTTTATGGCTTTTGTATCTTGGATGCTTTCTGTTTTATTTACTTGTTTTGAAGCTGATACATGATAATGTGTGTGTGGTTAGTAAGCTTAAGCTAAAGGTCACTAAATGACAAAGTCAATTATTTAAGCTTGTAAAAGCAATCGACCGCTATAATTGCGCAATACTGTAACTTTGTTTTCAAAGTGGAATTTGGAATTTCCCTCATTTGCTTCGCAGAAGTCACCTGACTTCTTTGGGGAAAAAAATCAACCATCCCTCTTTGGTTGATCCAAGGCTAGCAAAAATAGGACTTGTGCAACTAAATTATTTTAATATGGTTTTCGTTGGCTGAATTATTTAGGGCTACGAGAAATGAAAGATAAAATTTTTAAACAGCAGAGGGAGACAGAGTTCCTTAATGAAGTTCCATTGTTTCCAAATAGAAATGTTGTTCAGTGCTGGTAGTGGAGAGAGGCAGAAGAGGCAAACAGAAAGAGAGATCCAGCTGCAGAGACAAGGAGTTAAAGGTAAATCACTCTCAATTTCCTTTTCAGAAATAGGTATCCCGTGTATCTATTTTGGGATTAAGTTTTCTGTTCTAGCTTACTAAGAGGTGATGCTTCTTCCAAGAGATCCTACTCTTTGAAGCGGGTGTGATACTTTTTAAAGAAAGTCAGAAGTAGCTTTATGGCAAGTTGAGCTCTAAACCTTATGGCTCTGAGGAGTCTCCGGTCACATTGTGCACCTTATAAAATCAAACAGACCTTTAGGACATGGTTTTACTTGCTAGTTGACTGTGAGAAATAATAAATAGACAATTTATTCATGCTAGTTCCATTCTTCGGGAGTGAGATTGTCACTTGATTATTCTGTCCATCCACCAGGCACACTTCAGGGGAGGAAACGTCCCACTGAGCAGGGTGCTGGGTTCTCCTAAATCTCATGAACCCGTGGCTTTGTGGAAGGAATAAGGATGGTGCTCTTACAGATATGGTAAGTTACTGAATGAACAGAGGGTTGTTGAACAAATAACTTGGGACTCTGATTAGCTACTTTCTATGCTGGAAGACCAGTTCCAGATGAAAGTCAAGGTGGTAGAAGATGATCCACAACCCACTTGAATAACTGCATCTTGCCAGGGCTCCCATCTGCTCCCATCTCATGTCTAGGACCTCTGCTGCACATCCTCACTTAGTAGAGTGACTTTCCTGGCAGCACTATCTCATCTGGGTCAATAGTAAGGGGCCAGGAAAAACCCCATTGTCCTTTGGAGGCTCTGAATCAAGTTGCTGTGATTGTTCCAGCCTCTAGTCTAGTGTATGGGATGGAAAGCTAAAGTCTTTATACTATGTGCATTCCCCCATGGCTTTCTGTGCGTGAGCCACTTGTGGAGTCACTTCTGTTCAAGACAACCAGCATATTCCTCCTCATTAGCTGTTCTTTGGTTCTGGAACTGAAAAGGATTGTGCAAGGACATTTCTCTCTTTTCTTTTCCATCAACATGATCTCGCAGAGGTTGCAAGGACATTCAGATTGCATGTGTTTGTGTCCCACCACCCATGCATTAGAGCCAAACTAACTATGGCTTAAGCCAGGGGTCGGCAACCTTAAACACTCAAAGTGTCACAAAGGTCCTAACTGGAAGCTCCCGCATTCAATTCTGGAGCCAGCCAGAAGTCCAGTTCCCCCACCATAGAATCTCCTCCTAGCGCGGTGTCCTTTTTTCTCTGCCGACCAGAAGTCCAGTTCCCCTACCATAGAGTCTCCTCCTAGCATGGCGTACTTTTTCCTCTACCTGTCCTAACCGAAACCCTATCAATTGTGGAGCCACCAGCGACAGGGAGCCACAGCAGAGGGATGAAAGAGCCACATGCAGCTCCAGAGCCACAGGTTGCTGATCCCTGGCTTAAACAATGGTATATTATTAGCCATGGACCTCTAGGCAAAACCAGGATGTCCAAGCTAGAAGATCTTCCAAATACATTTCATCCAGGGGCTGAGTATGATTTTGGCAGCCTCCTTATATTGATATTTCATCTTTTAGGAGCTTCGTTTCCTTCCTCTTCCTGTCCTATACTGAGGCAACATCCATGCATGGAGAAATTCTGTCTCCAAATTATCCTCAAGCATATCCCAATGATGCTCTGGAATCCTGGAAAATAGAAGTTCCTCCTGGTTATGGCATTCATCTCTACTTCACCCACCTGGATATAGAACCATCTCAAAACTGCGAATATGACTTTGTGAAGGTACAGGGGCATATTTGTCTGTTGGGAAGTTGAGAGTGGAGATGTGTGTAGGCTGAGGTTTGCTAGGCTGTGTATTGAAACACCCAGCTAGGAAATTATTTCAAACAAGATATAAAACTTTTCTGGTGATGTGTAAAAGTTAAGGATATGGATTGTTGAAGAGAGTTGAATATTGTTTCCATGCTAGATCACACCTGTGCTACAACTAATGAATTAACTACTTTGCCTGCTTCTCTATAGTAGATTTCTGTTAAGTCCAGTATGGTAACCTCAAACAGAAAGTTTCTAGGACATGAATCCCTGTGCTAGATTTTTCTCTGGCTGTGTTCATAACTGGCACACAACCCCAAATGAGCAGAACATTTTCAAGCTAGTGAGCTTACCTAATTCACAATATTCCTAGGATAGGACATTTACCCCAAGTTCCAGACATGGGAGCCTTCTCGTTTGTCATTGTCTACTGTTAGCTTTTTTTTCTTCATCACAGCATTATGGCATCTGGACATGGATCCAGCCTTTTGACAGCTCCAAAAGCCTTCTGCATTCCCCTCCTAGCAAAGATAGCTACATCTCTCAGGGAATCTTGGCAGAGAATGCCTGCTTGTGATCCCTCTCATCCCTGTTCATGCTCCTGATTGTTGGCTTTTCCCCAGTTTTTTAAAGACCTGTGGCCCAGTCAACCTCTCACTCATTTTTTTCCCCATTATTGTACTTAGTGGCAGCAGCAGGAGACATAAATTCTTAGAAGAGGGGTCTCCGACTGCCATCTTAATTTCCCTACAGTGTATGAAGATGGGGATGGATGGGTAGTAAATTAAGATCTTAGTGTCTGCTGCTATCCTTAAATAGCAAGAATATTTAAAATAAACATCAGAGAAATGTTTAAAAGCCATCCACTACAGCTATTATCACTATGCTGGCCCAGGACAGTGCACATCTATATTCTGAAGGAATAGAGGGAAAGGATAATTGAATGATAAACTGAAAGTATGAACAAAGTCTTGGACATGCTGTTCCAGCTTTCAGGAAGGGAGTAGCTTCAGAAATGCCTGGACCTTTGGATCTTTATCTGGCAGCATGGGGAAGTGGAAGCAAGTGATGAATCGTGTGTTGTAATGTTGCAACCCAAACTCTACCCCTTATGAACTTATACATGCAATGTCTTGATGCAAGTAAGAATGGATGGAGCTTGTGTTGTGATATCACTATGCCCACTTCATCATTTGGATAATCCTGTGTATTAGGAACAGAGGCCTTTACTTCAATGATTCTAGAAAAGCAGCCATTTTCTGAGAAAATTAAACTTTGGGTGACATGAACAAAAAGGGAAAGAAAGGCAAATGTTGCTGGATGATATTGATGTCACTTAGATGACAAAATATGTTTGGCCTTAAGGGGCCATTTTGAAATCATGGTAAATGAGATGCAAAAAAGCAATTTTTACTTTAAAGCTCCTCAAAGCATCCCAGCGTACAAAAAAGAGGCAACCTTGAAGGGCTAGCACAGAAATATGAAGGAAGGATGTTCTATGAGCCCAAGGAGGGTTTACAATATTTTGGATAAAAATATAGTTAAACATAAGCTCTTATTCTTGTTCATTTGATCCTTCCAGGTCCTGTCTGGTGAACAGGTGGAAGGTCAGTTCTGTGGGCAAAAAACGAGGCACGTACGGGGCTCTCCTATCCTGGAAGAACTCCATGTGCCCTACAATAGTATGACTATCCTATTTCGGTCTGACTTTTCCAATGAAGAGAGATACACTGGATTTGCTGCCTATTACACTGCAATTGGTAAGTCCTTAGCTGTCAGGGGCAAAAGATCAGGACCACACATGATGTTCCAATTGAACTGATTTATTACTAAACATTCCTTTGCACAAGAATCTACTCAACTACTGTTAGCACTATCTTGATATTAGATAAGGGTCAACAGAATTCAAGAAAGGTTGGACTTAGTCTGTTTGTGACTATGTAGAGACTCTAGGTTGATTCCTGTTTTGATTCCGTCCTCAGGCTCTGTCATACCTTCTTCTACATTAGCTGCCTCTTCTGAGCAGATAAAGGTGTGTGCCTTGAGGAGAGTTACTAAAAACAATATTTTTTTTAAAAAAATGGAATCATTTCTGATTCCTCTGAAAGAAATAGTAAACCTCTCTGCACCATTCAAGAGCTCAGTCTTAAATCTGTTCATGATTATGTTGCAAAAGAACAGAGTATTCAAAGCATTTGTCATCTGTTGGTTTATTTAAAATCCGAGCCAAAAACTACTTCCCCAAGCTCCCCCTAACCACAACCTGTAAATCTTTGGAAAGCTCTATTTCCTATAAATGAGGGCTCAGGATTTGGGAACGACACTACTGGGATTCCCTAGGAGACCAAGCCAGGCTGGTAAAGTCTTGAGGTGGTAAATTATGTCATTCTTTCTGTCATCTTTGCTCCTATTCCATTGAGGATTTTTCTACATCTCTTTTCCTTTCTTACAGATGTGAATGAGTGTACAGATTTTGTGGAAGAGGCCTGTAGCCATTACTGCAATAACTATATTGGTGGCTACTATTGCTCTTGTCCTCCTGAATATTTCTTGCATGAAGATAAGAAGACATGTGGAGGTATCATTCATTGACTTACAGAGTATCACCGGTGTGGAGTCAGTGACAAAATGTACATTGTGATGTTAATAGTAATAACACTTGTATGCTGCTCAACTCCCAATGATTATGGCAGTTCACAACAATCAAAAAAATAAATTATAATAAAAGTCAATAAAAGATAAACAATGGCAAACATGACAGACTAGAGGGAATGAAGTGAGGGAAGTCTCTCTCCCCTTTGCCAAGGGCCAGGGATTCACAGCTCTTCTAAACAACAGCTAAATGGGAGCCATCTGGCTCTCTGTGGGGACCTCCTTCCAGATGGCATGCGCTGTCGCAGAGAAGACATGCTCCTGGGGTCCCAATAGATGACATTGTTTAATCAAAGGTACCCAGAGTGTGCCAACCCTGCATGATCAAATTGGGCAGGCAGGTGGTCCCTCAAATAACTATTCCCTCTCTGTAACCAAAAACACAGTGATAAGGCTTGTGTTGTTGACATCATAATGCACATTTGTCATCATCATGATTAGAAATAGATTTGATTTGTATCTGCCTTTCTGTCTAGAGAACATTCAAGGGGAAAGCTATCAGTAAAAGAATAAAAACATAAAGAGTTAAAATCTGAACACTTCATTAAAATTACTGTTAATTTAAAATGAAAACAGCTGACTACATAGAGGAATTTCTTAAAAATAGAAAGTATAGGATTAACCACAACTCCCAAATGGATGTTTTACTATGAAGCCAACATCAGAGGCTTTCTCTTGTGAACCTGACAAACAGACCATAGAACCGTGATGGCGAACCTATGGCACGGGTGCCACAGGTGGCACGCGGAGCCATATTGGTGGGCATGCGAGCTCAGCTCCGGCATGTATATGTGCGTTAGCCAGCTGATTTTCGGGCCTTCTGGGCCCACCAGAAGTCAGGAAACATACTGTTTCCGGCCTCCGGAAGGCCTCTGGGAGGGTGGGGAAGGCTGTTTTTGCCCTCCCCAGGTTCCTAGAAAGGCTCTGGAGGCTTGCTGGGGAAAGCAAAAAAATGGGCCTACTGGACCCACCGGGCCATCACATGCCAAAAGTGGGGGGAGCACGGCGCATAGAATTATGGATGTGGGCACGCGTGCGTGTGACCTCACCACGCTCCCTGCGCTTTTGGCACGCAATGGCAAAAAGGTTAGCCATCACTGCCATAGAAAGTTGAAGAGGGCATCTTTTGCTGACTCTAATTTCCCAACACTTTCATATAGGAATAGGTGGGTTGTCACATTTGATAGATAGCTGAGGTAAAACCAAGTAACTTTATCTACAAAATATGCTGCAACATTTTCATAATGACCTCAGCTTCCTGAGTTTTCATTCATTTGAACTCAAATTTATTTATTTATTTAAAACATTTATTCAACTGCTCACCTTACATTGAATTCTGGGTTGACTTTCCTTCTGCTTCATTAGTTTTGTTCTCCATTAAAGAAGAGAACTGAACAGCCATGTGGGACCAAGAGGGCCCACAGTTCATTGTTTCCCTATTCAATTGTCACTAATAGAAGGAGCAGGAAAATTCAGGAAACAAACTGAGTCCATGAAATGTCTGAGATAGACCTTTTAATTGGTCCTCTGACTCTGCAAAACCTTCCTACCAATATTCAGCTTAAAGCTCATAAGACCTTCATCCTCAGACCACAATGTTCTCATGAACAGAATACCAAATCTAGAGTAAGCTCTGATGCATGTGTGGGTCCACATGTTGATTAGGGTAAGTGCCTGGTTCCCATGGTTGATCTGAACTTCTCAGAGGTTTTCCATTTAAAAATTGTGCATGGATCCTTATATTAAGGTTTATGTATAGTATTTGCTGAGCAAGTTTTCCTTAAAACTTAGACAAGAGTGAATTTTTAAGGGAAATAAAATCTGAATTAATATGGGTCATTCTCTTATGAGCTGCTTTCAGAAATGATTGAGATGGGAACTTAGAGAAAATATATGGAGTTAACTAAGGAAGTTAATATCAGAGAATATGCTCTTCTTATAAACCATCTCCTGTTCTCCTAAGACAATGCCTTGAGTAGGAGAAGCCCAAGAGATTTAAATGCAGAAACTTCAAATGGCATATGTGGTGGGTTGGTAAAAATATAACTATATTCTTTCATGTCACCCAAAACACTGCTGTTGCCAATTCATCTTGCCTACTAATAGGCCTTTAAACCATAAGGGGGGGCAGAGGTCGACCCCAAGTCGTCTTGTATGTGGGATGCCACAGGGGTTGGTCCTCTCGCCCCTTCTCTTCAACATTTATGTGAAGCCACTGGGTGAGATCATCCGTGATTTTGGGGTGAAGTACCATCAGTAAGCTGATGATACTCAGCTGTACATCTCCACCCCGGACCACTCCAGTGATGACCTTGAAGTGATGTCCCAATGCCTGGAGGCCGTGCGGATCTGGATGGGGAGAAACAGACTCAGGCTCAACCTATCCAAGATCGAGTGGCTGTGGTTTCCGGCGTCCTGATATAGTCAGTTGGTGCCATCACTGACTATTGGGGGTGAGTCGTTGGCCCCCACGGAGAGGGCTCGCAACTTGGGTGTCCTCCTGGATTCACGGCTGTCTTTAGAAGAGCATTTGATGGCTGTGGCCGGGAGGACGTTCTATCAGGTTCGCCTGATCAGTTGCGTCCCTTTCTGGATCGGGACTCCTTACGCACGGTCACTCATGCCCTCGTCACTTCCCGCCTGGACTACTGTAATGCTCTCTACATGGGGCTCCACTTAAGGAGCACCTGGAGGCTCCAGCTGGTCCAGAATGTGGCCACGCAGGTGGTTATGGGAGCGACATGGCGCTCCCATGTAACACCTCTCCTGCACGAGCTGCACTGGCTCCCGATGGTCTTCTGGGTGTGCTTCAAGGTCTTGGTTACCACCTTTAGAACGCTCCATGGCTTAGGACCTGGGTACTTACGAGACCGCCTTCTGCCACCAGTAGCCTCTCACCGGCCAGTACGCTCACATAGAGAGGGGCTCCTCAGGGTGCTGTCAGTCAAATAGTGTCGACTGGTGGCCCCCAGGGGGAGACCCTTCTCTGTGGGGGCACCTGCCATTTGGAACGAGCTCCTCCTGGAGATACGGAGGATCCTGGATTTATGCACTTTCCGCCATGCCCTCAAGACCTTTTTATTTCAACAGGTTGGCCTGGCCTAACTTCCTTTTAATTGTTAATTTTAAATTTGTTTTAAAACAATAGGAATGTTTTAATCTGTATGGGCCAAATTATTTAATGTGCTTTTACATTGTTTTTTAAATTTTGTATTATGTGTGTTTTATCTTTTGGCTGTTCACCGCCCTGAGTCCTTTGGGAGTAGGGCGGTATATAAATTCAAAATAAAGTAAAGTAAAGGAGAGCCAAATAGTGACCATGGACTTCTGTCAACATTATTTCTATTCTCTTTGCCATTGCTTTTCTTCTAAACTCTAGTGAACTGCAGTGGGAATGTATTTACCGAGCTATCTGGGGAGATTACCAGCCCGAACTATCCCAGGCCATACCCGGAGAACTCTCACTGTGATTACCGTGTCATCCTGGAACCAGGATACCAGGTGATCCTGAGCATTGGGAACAACGACTTTGAAGTTGAGCCAAGTGATGAAGAAGGAACTTGCCCAGATGCTTTCAGAGTAAGTGATCGTGATGACTCTTGATTATGAGCTTTTCCTGTTCAGACTGTATCCTAACTTTGTTCCTTATGAAAATGAGGGGCTGACTTGACTTTCACAATCCATTGAAGTCCTGGAGTGTATGAATTGTAGCAATGTAGAATGTATGAGCAGGAACATGGTGAATTTGCTTTTCCAGAGGGTGTTCAACTTTGCTTTCTTGCTAAATAAAATTAGAAGCGGGACAGGAGGTCTACATAAATGGACTGAACTTCAACATATGCAACAGAAGGATACTTGTATACTCTTGACCTTGTTGGAAAGATTTGCTTCTGTTGCCTTAGAAATTCCCTTTCTCCTCCTGTTCATTCTTCTTCTTCCAGATGTTTTAGTGGTCTTCTATAAATAGAGCCATTTTTCATTTAGGGTGCTAAAAGATACCAGTAATCTCTGTTCAAGAGCAGATAGATTACAGTGAAATCAAATAACAACTCTAAGAACTAACAGCAAATCATCTCCGCAGCATCACACTTTAAGAGAATCACAGCTGAAGCTCCCCTCCTACATGCTTAGCTAATTCCAGCAAGGTTTCTTAGATTTCTCTTTTCCACATTCAGTGAATAATAGGTTTTTGCAGAAATCAAATAGGAAGGAGTTGAGATATTTCTATGCTCAAACAAACAATGGCTATTTATTGTTAAAACCTGGTTCCTGCAAATGAGTATAGACTTAAATATTGCATTGTAGTGCTATACAGCTATAGGTATCCCAAAATACGAAATCTTTCTATCACATCTTAGTTTACCACCAAAGGATTACTTGCTTACTGTCATATCCAGTAAACACAGGGGATATTATGGGTTTTACTGTTTCTCCATGTGCCTGAGTGGTAATTGTGTTTTGACACAATATCACCAGCATGATATTTCATACATAAAATACATAGTAAAGATTGTGTCTGGGACTCTGAACCCACAAATCTAGGTCTCTCATAGATATTTCAGACTATTTTGAGTAATGCTTAGCTTAAAAACTCCAGGGGGGGGAAATGAAGTTTTTAAAGCCTTTTAGGGAAAAAAAGGAAACGAAGATCTAACCAGCATTTCATATCTAGTTGTTCAGTAAGAAGTGATTAAATGGTATTCTGTTTTTATATCAAGGTCTATGTTTCTTGCATTCTGTGCTAATACTTAAATAATCAGGGAAAAGAAAACAGGAAAGAAAATTGTTCTTTTTATTTGAATAAAAAAAAATCAATAGAAGTTCAGGATGGTAATAATAGACTGGGCCAGGGAAAGCAGTTGATTCGTTAAGGGAATGAAGCAAACCCATCAACATTCTTCTCTACCAAATATTTAAAGACATTTTAGGACAAGAAAGTGAGTGGAATATTGACGGCTCATACTTAATACTCTTCCATGGCATTTCTAATTGAAATAGCAATCTTCTTCTTAGGACCAAATCCAGGCCAGTCAATATTTCATATCCAGTTATTGAGTAGGAAGATGATTGTTCTGAGTGTTCTGTGTTCTTTCCGTCTCTGGGAGGACTGACAAATGCTTAGCACATTCTTACATTATATGTCATTAAAAGTATTTAATAACATCAATAACCTGCTTCTATTTGGGTTTTGATGCTCTGTACATTAATATTGAATGCGTCCATAATTGTATCTTTAATTCTTCAGCCGAAAACCCTTAAGCTTATTTTACATCTTGAATGCCTGCCTCACTCTTTCGACTACAGGTGTATAACCACCACTGAGCCTAAAATTTCTGTTGCTAAGCAGGACAGTTCTTGAGTACATTTTGCCCCATTTTATGACCTTTTTTCTCACAGTTGTTAAGTGAATCACTGCAGTTTTTAAATTAGTAACACTAATGGTTATTAATCTGGATTCCCCATTGACTTTGCATGTCAGAAGGTTGCAAAGAGGATCACATGACTCTGCGACACTGCAGCTGTCATAAATATGAGTCAGTTGCCAAGCATCTGAATTTTGATCCCATGACCATGGGGATGCTGCAATGGTCATAAGTGTGAAAAACAGTTATAGGTCACTTTTTAAAATGCCGTTATAACTTTTTTTAAAAAGTTTTTTTAAAATTTTTACACAAACACACATACAAACACACAATATATTTTTTCTGAACAGAATATTGGCCAATTCACAAATTTCAACAATTTTTAAGCATTTCAAGTAAATTTACACTTTCAAATTGAATTTGGTTAAGATTAGAGATTATGATGAAGGGTAATATTGGTTTAAAAAAAATAGAGAGAATAAATATGATGGCAAAAAATATATATATGCTGTTATAACTTTGAAGGGCCACTAAACAAACTGTTGTAAGTAGGGGACTACCTGTATTACAATACTGCTTTTTTTTCTTTTCTTTTTTTTGAACCTTTCCCCATTATTCCTACTGGCTGTTCTGTAGCTTTCAGCAGGGGATCAGAAGTTTGGTCCTTACTGTGGCAGTACATTTCCTGGGCCTCCTAAAATCAACACTAAGAGCAACATTGTGGACATTTTTTTCCAAACGGATGAAGTCGTACAAATGAAAGGCTGGAAAATCCGCTACTTTGGGGACCGTGAGTAGATCTCTTCTGAGGAAACAATGGGGCAAATTCAAGTGCTGAAGTAGGGAACTGGGTTGTTAAACAGGACAAGTGTTTGTTTCCAAGGAACAAACAAAAAAGATGATATTTGCAGAATGGTGAATGAGTTATCATCAGCAGAAGGAATGTTGTCTGTAAGAATTCTACGTGAGGAGTCAATTGTATATTGTCTTGGACAAATTGTGAATAGGTAGATTATGGGGGCTAGGAATTTTCTTTGAATGTAGATGAGGTTTTTTTTTTTGATTTGGTGGCTTGTTTGAAGTAGTTAACCCCAACTCGGCTCCACTAAAACCAGGAGCAGAGGCAAAATGCAGTATCGTATCTAGGATATTTATTGTGCAATGCTTAGGAATGGAATTTCCATCAAAACTGGACTATGCGGAGTAGCAATATGTCATTACTACTACATTATCAGTTCTTTCCCCATTTTGCATAAAGTTAGGAAAAATAAAACAAAATCATCTCAATAAAAAAAGAATAGGCATCCATGTTATATAAAGAGAGAGCCTATCTTCAAGATCATTCTGGAAGGCAAAAAGGTTTTAGCAGAAAGCTTTGCAATCCTGGTGGATTGCACCATTCCTTTCCTCTTTCTCCTTATTCACAAATGCTAGGACAAAAAAGCACACCTGGTCTCAGTGAAGAAAGGGTGAAGTATTGGCCAAACTCAAGACTTTTATGGGTCCTGATTCTGACCGTTGGTGATAGAAAAGGGGGACTGGTGTTTGTGCTTATATAGCATAAGGCAGCGGTGTCAAATTAGATTTCATTGAGGGCCGCATCAGGATTGTGTTTGACCTTGAGGGGCCGGGGTGGGCGTGGCTGGGGTGGACGTGGCCAGCTCAACATCATTCATGTCGGGGTGGTGGTGCTGTGGTGGCCTGAGCACTCTGCCAGCGAAACCGGGCTCCTGAGCTCCATTTTTGGCTGTGACGGCCTCCTGCAACCCTCTGCCAGTGAAAACAGAGCTTGAGAGGTCTGCATGTGGCCCTCTCGAGCTCTGTTTTCACTGGCAGAGGGTTGCAGGAGGCCGTC
>WNWU01000064.1:2203518-2213702 GCA_012654045.1 Ptyas mucosa
GACGGCCTCCTGCAACCCTCTGCCAGTGAAAACAGAGCTCGAGAGGGCCACATGCAGACCTCTCAAGCTCTGTTTTCACTGGCAGAGGGTTGCAGGAGGCCGTCACAGCCAAAAATGGAGCTCAGGAGCCCAGTTTCACTGGCAGAGGAACCGCGGGCCGGTCCTTTTTTGTTTCCAGGGCAGCCCTGCGGGCAAGATCTAAGCACCCCATGGGCCAGACCTGGGCCTTGAGTTGACACCCCTGACATAAGGTGATTGATTTCTGATACCTTTTTCTCTTTCTAAAGCAATGCCCTGCCCACAGACTGTTATTTCAAGATCTGTTCAGCATCCCCTAAGAGACTCTTATGTCTTTAAGGATTCTGTGAGGGTGACTTGCATAGAAGGCCATGAGATTGTAATGGTAAGTAATTTGTGTTTTTGATTGAAGGCTCTCCATAAAGTTCCTGTGGAACCTATTGGTACTACAGTAGTTCTTGATTTATTCAAGGAAGAAACAGCATACTATGCATTAGCATGTTATGTGGCACAACCATCATTTCTGGGAAGCCATGTAAACAACATCATGTTATTTCCCTGAATGACTGTTATTGTCATTCAGAGAGCCCATAGTTCCGCAAAAGGGTTGGTTCTTCATTCTGACCATGAGTTAAGACCAGAATGATGGACAGGCTGAAGATCAACTGCAGGAAGCCTGGCTCAGCCACATGACCATGAAAGTCTTACCTGTCATTTCAAGACAGGAGGACTATTGGCAATCTCCCAGCTTAATTTGCCAACACTACACCTTTCTAGCCAAAAGTTGAGAAATAGAAGGAAGCCAGCACCTGCCGGGATGCTCATGTTGGTGAAGATCAGGGCAAACTCAGGTGACAGATAAAAGAGGGAAAGAAAGAGTCCATAACAAATTGTGATGACACCAAAGTGATGCTGTGAGGGCAATGAAATCATCCCAGAAATGCCACACTTGCATTAGAATCTCTGCATTAGAAGCATAAATTGAACCATTTGTGTACAACTTGCCCTCCCAACATGCCTTCCCTCTGTTTTTTACAGGATCAAAGGTAGATAAAGCATATGAGTAAGTTTCAAGGAAATGAGGGTTCCTGGCATCACCAGTTAAAAGACATGCTTCAGTTATTCAGTCTTTAACCCTCTTAATGGATTCCCCACCCCACCGGTGTTAAGAATATACAGAAAACATGATAAGAAACTTGGACACAGAGAAATCCTAACCGTAACCCTAATCATGATATTTTATGAATGAGGAATGGTGAAACAAGCTTCATACAAAACTTTATTCATTTTTGTCTTAGGACAGTATATAAAAACCAACATCGTTATTTAATACTCTATTATAACATGGTTTCTCCTTGTTCCCCCCACTATCTACAAGATTGGAGCTTATACCTGAGGGCTTTTCTCAGAAGTGCTATATATCTCTTTTGCTGACAAAAACTTCACCAGGATAAAATCTGCTGTCTCCACTGGGGATCCTTAAACTGCCTCAATACTATCTATTCTGGTGTGTGTGTGTGTGTGTGTGTGTGTGTGTGTGTGTGCGTGTAGAATATTTTTGGATGTGCAGAGCATGTTCTGTAAAAACATTACTTAAACCTTCTATTTTTATTTGCCTTCCCCCTTTTCAATATTTCCACACAGCAAGAAAACATCTGCTAGTTACAGTAAGGCTGTGGTTGGGGGATGGTTTTAAGAAATGCCTTGATTTATGAACTTTGCCATCTTTCAACAAAGGTTTGTGCCCAGCCTCTTAGACTGCTGATTATCAGGCTGGGTGGAACCTCTTGGATACAGCTTTTTACACAGTGGATTAAATGCACTGAGAATTGTTGGGGGAAATCTGTTCCTTGAAGGAGATGGTTGATATACAAATATGAAATACAAAATGGTGGGTGATCTTGTTTTGAAAGTCAGCCGTGTGTGTGTATGTGTATGTGTATGTGTATGTGTATGTGTATGTGTAGTATGCCTCTCCCTCTTTCTCTTGACAAGGCAACTCTAACTCTCCTGGAGCCCACCAGATATCCACCTGGGAAATGGTGGGTAGTTGGAGTACCCATTTTGAAAGAGCCAGGTTCTCCAACTCCCCAAAAGAGAAAGGCCCCATGGAAGACTCCACAGGTTCCAGAGGAGGTGGTTTGTTTGTCTCAGCCTGAAATGGCTAGTAGGTGTTGACCAGTGGTGAAATTCAATTTTTTTTACTACCAGTTCTGTGGGCATGGCTTGGTGGGGGTGGGGTGGGGTGGCTTGGTGGGCGTGGCTTGGTGAGCATGGCTGGGGAAGGATACTGCAAAATCTTCATTCCCACCCCACTCTGGGGCCAGCCAGAGGTGGCATTTGCTGGTTCTCCAAACTACTCAAAATTTCCACTACTGGTTCTCCGAACTACTCGAAATTGTCTCTACCAGTTCTCCAGAACCTGTCAGAACCTGCTGGATTCCACCCCTGGTGTTGACCCAATTCCTACAGCCTTTTGACAGCACTGCTGATGGCAAAATGAATTAAACCTTGTGCACCTTGAAAGTGCTGTGAATTGCTAGGTGCAAGTGGGGAAAGGTTTCTTCCTCGTTCCTTTGGAAGTGTCCCAGGGCCTTTACCCATTTGTACCTAGCTACAAGATAAACATGTCATGGCAACCTTGTTTTTTTCTGTCCTGTCTCCAGGACAGGAGTTCATCTCATTCCCACCCCATACCACAGGCAGCTTGAAACACACACACATGCGCACACACAGATACATACAGTTATAAAAATTTTGAAAGAGAAAAGTAAGGAAAGTAAACTAATAAATGTAGTGTAAGTGGAGGAGGAAAAGCATGGAAAGAAATAGAAAAAGGGAAAGGGGAAAAGGAAAAGGGGAAAGAAGGAAATGAAAGGAAAGCAGGGAAAGGAAGGGAAGGGGAGAAAAGCATTTCCAGTCTTCTTAAGAAACTTAAAATACATTTATACTTTACTTTCTCTTTTTAAGGTTACAACATAATTTCCTTCTTTCTATAATCTATCCTTTCTGATCACCATATCCATAAACCACATTCATTTTTTTCTTTTTTCAGCATAAAGTCCATAATGGGTTTCCAGTCGCTAATAAATGCGTTTATTGCCCTTTTTATAACCAAACAAGTCAGTTTTGCTATCTCTGCTAATTCTGTCATTTTCACAAACTCTGCTATTTCTGAATCCTTCTTTCAGCCACGAGGCAGTACAACATCCTTCTACTCTAGCTGTCAAAGTAATGGCAAATGGAGCAACTCAGATTACAGTTGTGTTCGTAAGTGATTTACAATGGTGTATTTTCTTATGGTCTCAAGATGATAATGATATGGTACGATATGATAATGAATAAAATGTGAGAAGCAGACACAGATGTCTTGCCAAAGCAGTGAAAGTAGATGAATTGCAGGGCTCAGAAAAACTTTAAAGGAATATCCTGTTATATATAATTTCCCCCATGCCTGTCAGCAGGTCTATGACAATTTTCCACCCGACCAACTCGCCACAGCCAACTCATCATGCGACAACTCACCATGGCCAACTTGCCATGAGTCAACTCATTCCAGGACAAGAGTTACACTAATATCAAAGAAATGGTGGAATTGAATCATTAAAGAATGGGTGCAAAAGGAGGGACAAAATGAAACATGAATGCCAAAAAATAAAATATTTTTTAATTTATTTGAAATAATTAAATTGAATTGTTAAATTGTCCTGAGGTGAGTTGTCCCACAGCAAGTTGGCCGTGGAGAGTTGGCCATGGCGAGGTGACTGCAGCAAGTTGGCTGTGGTGAGTTGTCCCCATTCCGCCTGTCAGCCTTCCATTATATAACCATGCTGGATCAACCACAGAGTATGAGTGTTATCTTTGATAGGTGCTGTATAGTCAAAAGCTGTGGAGGTTGACAAGGATTCAACCATTTAATCCAGTAGAGTTTGAAAATCTTTATATGACATAAAATACTTCACCTATGGAAGTTTTCCCTGAGGAGGGCTACTCTAAACAAATAATGCAACATGGGATGAATGTATGCAACATAAAGAAAAATGAAAATGGAAAGGTGAACTACTCTAATCTTGCCTCATTCTGTTTTTCATTTGCCTTGCAGCTGTAGACTGTGGTGTGCCTGATCCCATTAAACATGGAGATATTGTTTACCTGTCAGGATCGGAGGAGACACAGTATCAAACCACTATCCGTTACGAATGCCACAAACCTTATTATACCATGAAGGGCAAAGGTATGTCCAGTCCTTTCTTTCCTCCACTGAAACCTTCCAATTCAGAAATTAAGAACATCATTTTGCTCATTTTACAGTTGTCAGCCTCAGGAAGACAGGATTAGGGTGGGAAGGTTCACTAGGCTGGGAACCACTAAAAGTACCCTGCCAAAAATTCAAGTATCCAGGTTTAACAATAAGCATAGTGATAACAAAGAAACAAGATTATCATGATCTTATGAGTCTTCCTCGCCTTATTGCTCAGTCTTTGTGATCTTTCTGAAGCCTTGGCTGCTGTGTACTACATGGCAGAGGTTGCAACCTGAAATATCTGTGAGCTATGTGCCTCTTTTTCTGTGTCTCCACACAGCAGAACTTCATTTTCTACCTGCCCCTTACAGCCATTCTGTTGCCCAGGAAACCCCCTTTTTTATTTTTCAAATCTCAACTCTATATTCTTTCAGTTATTTCCATTATCTCCTTATATTATCTCAGTAACTTATTTATCACATTCCAGTTTAACATTTGTTCAGTTAGAATGCCACACTCATTAATATTCTTTTTTGTATTTAATACTTTTAAAGTAAAATGGGGATGTGTGTGTGAAATTATTGGTTAAAATGTTTGGTAAATCAGTTGATAAATTCCTTTTATAATTATTACTTTTCTTTTTAACACATCTTTGTTGGGTTGATAGTAAGTCATAGCTGAATGCTTCTTGGAGTTTGTGATATATATTATAGACTTTTAATCAGAATTAATGATAGTATTGTATTTATAAATAATTGCTTTATTTCCAAAGAAACATATCAGTGTTCAGCCAGTGGAATATGGGTGGATGAAGAAGGGAAAACAGAGCTTCCAGTTTGTGATCCAGGTAAAGTCTACCTACTGTATAATTCTCTGTGCTTTTCACTAAAAATGAAGATCATATCAAGTTGCAATTACAAAATAATAATGTTGTTTCTCTTTTAATTCCAAAAAAGCAGTATTTTCTCTGGTACCTCTTTTGCCAGAAAAAATTCGTAAACTTTCTCCAGTTTAAAGTTTTTTAAAATTGTAATGATCTGCCACACTCTGAATTTTATTAGTTTAATTTGTTTTGGAAGGTTTAAATCTTCCCCTAATACCAACCCTACCAGAAGTTCTAAAACAGGAATAATTTTGGGAATCCTTGTTAGGACATTGGAAAGAACAATTGAAGTATAAGGAACAATCTAAAGAGGAACTAAAGAAAAACTGAAGCTTGCTTGGATATCCCTGGGCTTAATATTTTCTATATGGGTCAAGGAATCATGCTCTGGATTGTAGGTTTAGTGGGCTGTGCCTGTAGAGTTGCAGAACCTATACCAGTGATGGCTAACTTTTTTGTCACTACGTGTGCACACCCATAGTGCAATGCACCCACGACCCCCTGCATGCCCCGACCCCTGCACATGTGCGCATTCCCCTCCATGCACCCTGTGCATGCACATATGCCCCCATGCACGCCTCCCTGTGTGTGCCCCGACCCCTGTGCATGCATGTGTGACCCCCCGTGCTCCCCCTGCCCCCCACGCATGCATGCGCATCTCCTGCATACAACCTGCCCCCCCCACGCATGCGCGGCAGAGACCCAAAAATTAGCTGGCTGGTAGAAGGCGCACGCGCATACACAATGGAGCTGAGCTGGGGCAACGGCTTCACCATCACTGACCTACACTATTTTTCCTTTTTCTCCCATGTTAATCGAATATATCTGTTTCTGATATTTATTCTACTTTCTCTCTGACTAAAAATGGTTTCTTCTGTTTTTGCTTTAGTTTGTGGAATTCCCAGTAGAAGTATTGAAGAAATAGGGAGGATTTATGGAGGCACAGTTGCTAACGAAGGAAATTTCCCTTGGCAAATCTACTTTGATGAGCCACGAGCTGGTGGAGCCCTCATTTCAGAACATTGGATACTTACTGCAGCTCATGTGCTTGATGATGCTCCATACCCAGTTCTCTATGCTGGGATGTTCAGTGTGAATCAAAGGGCCAAGAGTGATACTGAGCCACTGAAGATAGCGGGTACATTCATTCATCCTAAATGGGCCAAAAGTAGATCAGGGACCAGGACAAACTTTAATCACGACATTGCTCTGTTAAGATTGAAAGAACCTTTGACAATGGGCCCCACTATTTCACCCATTTGCCTACCTGACACATCCTCAGAATATGATCCACAGATAGGGACCTTGGGCTACATATCTGGCTGGGGCAAGACCGATGCGACTCGATCAAATCCTAGATTATCAGTGAGACTCAGGGCAGCTTGGATCCCCGTGGTGAACATGGATACATGCAGAAATGTGAAACGAGACACACGTTATGTCTTCACAGAAAATATGATTTGTGCTGGGGATGGCCGGCAGGACAGCTGTCAGGGAGACAGTGGTGGGGCATATGCTATCAAAGATCCGCAAAACGAGACACACTATTATGTTGCTGGACTGGTTTCATGGGGGCCAGAATGTGGCACTTATGGTCTTTACACTAAAGTGGCAAATTACGTGGATTGGATCAGAAAAGTCATGAAGGAGTATAAAGAACCTGAAGAGTAGATGTTTCCTTCCCTCGTGTATTATCTTGTCTACCAGGCACCTACTGACTCCCAAGTGATTTTGTCCCATCCATAAATCTAACTTACAAAAAAGGAAATTTGCAGCTAAGATCCATATTATTGCAAGTCGCTTTACATTGCCTTTCTCCTCTTTCTTCAGGATAAGTAAAGTAGTAGCAGACGTATTACATTTTTCTAGTTTTGAAATGCTTTGTCTTCTCTTTCTTTAATTAGGCTTCATTTATTTTCTTTTTTGGGAAGCTGCTATAGACCAAATTATTTTAATTCAAGCAAGAATATTGCATTTTTAGTCTCCCTGGGTTTTGACCATTGGAAAACGAATAGCCAGATACACCATAGAACTGGAGTACATAGCCACTGTGGGCAGCAGAAAATTCTAGAACATAATCTACCCAAAGGTTCTTTTTCATTGAAATGAGTGGCTGCCAGCCTTCATCTTTGTATTGCTTGTGACTACGGTAGCTTTTGCAAGAGAAGAGTCTCATGGATTCTGCCCAAAGGAGCTCTTTGTGTCCTTTTTGCATAAAAACCAATATACACTCATGAAGACAAGAATATTTTGTTTGTAGTTTTCATTTTACAAGTCTTTGTATCATATAGCTTGCTTCAGGGCTTCAACAGGTAATATCAGTGTCAAATAATGGGAATATCATTTTTCATACATGGAAAAGTAAAGGTAAAGGAGTCCCTGTGGATTTCACTCGGCTAGTCATTAACCGACTTTATGCAGTGTGTCCATCTCCGTTTCTAGGCCATTGAGCCAGCCAAAGACATTTCCGCAGTCATGTGGTCAGCATGACGTCATACTACAGCTGAGAGAATACAGCAAAACACGGAACACTGTTACCTTCCCACCAAAGTGGTACCTATTTATCTACAGTTAGTCCTCAACTTATGACCATAATTGAACCCGAAATTTATGTTGCTAACTGAGAAATTTGTTAAGTGAGTTTTGTCCCATTTTATGACACTTCTTGCCACATTTGTTAAGTGAATCACTGCAGTTCTTAAATTAGTAACACAGTTGTTAAGTGAATCTGGTTTTCCCATTGACTTTGCTTGTCAGAAGGTCACAAAAGGGGATCATATGACTCTGGGACACTGTAATTGTGATAAATGTGAGTCATTTGTCAAGCATCCCAATGTAAATCACGTGACCATGGGGGATGCAGCAACTATAATAAGTGAAAAATGGTCATAAGTCACTTTTTCAGTGCTGTTGTAACTTCAAACGGTCACAAAGTGAACTGTTGTAAGTCAAGCACAACCTGTGGTTGCATTTACATGCTTTCAAACTGCTAGATGGGCAGGAACTGAGGCCAGTGACAGGACTGTCATAGGTGGTAGGGCTCAAACTGGTGGAGTTCAGACCTTCTCTGGCATCTATCAAGCCACTGAGCCACCCGGCCTCCTTTCCTACAGGCCACAAATATAACTTCAATCCAGTACCAGTATTGTAATACAGCAGAACAGAAACAAAAAGAGGCACTAGACTAGGAAGAAGGTCACTTAAATGAAATTTAGCCAAGTATCTATGAGTCAGCAAATGGATTCATGTGAGACAGGTAGCACTGGGAAGGCCTTCTGATTATTAGTCCAGAATATTTAATTGTGCTCTTCTAATGCTTTTCATAATCATGTTCCCTTTTTCAATAACTCTGAAATGTACTAAACGAGGCCACACCAGTACACTACTAGAGAGGCAGTCTTGTCTTTCTCCTCTCATGCTACAACTTTCAAGCACCTGCATCATCTGAAATAGTGTTGTTGCTGATTTTTAACGGAATCATTCCTGCCCAAGAGGGAAGAAAAGCAGGCATGGAGTTAATTAAAAGTCTCCATTAAATAAAAGTGGATCATTGTCTAGTGTCTACTTTATATTTATTTATTTATTACATTTATATGCTGCCCATTTCGCTATCAAGCCACTCTGGGTGATTTACAATGTGCCCCCCAAAATATAAAACATGTAGACATTTAAAAAACATGAAAAACAATGAGCGTTAAAAGTTAAAATATTAATATTAATAACAAACTGGATAAAAAAAGACCAATACATAAACAGGGTGGGGATGGGGGAATTCTCCTAATCTACTAGCCACCTCCAGAATGGACATCCCCATCAAAGCCCCTAACCAGTTGGCAGAGCCACGTTTTCAGGCCCTTTTCAGGCCAACAGGATGGGGGTGATGGGGATCATCTCAAGGGGCATGATGTTCCAGGGGGTGAGATCCATTGCAGAAAAGGCTCTTCTTCTGGACCTCATCACCCAAACTTCTTTGGTCAATGGGGTCCACTCCATAGTATGCCCTGCCAGAGTGGGTGGCAGCCATAATTGTGTCACCTGGAATTGAGATATAAAGCTAGTGCCATCAGCATCCCATGGTATCAGATACTTTCACCCAGTGACTTCATGTAGACGTTGAAAAGAAACAGAAAGAGTACTGAACTGTGCAGCATGCTGCAAAGGAGGAGCCATGGACTGGACACCTGGCTCCCTATCAACATTAATCAGGACCGGCCTTAGAGAAAGGAGCCAAACTAGTGCTATACTGGTCCAGTTTGATCTAGAGGTTATGGCACTAGGGTAGAAACTGGGAGACTGTGAATTCTAGTCTTGAAAACCATCTGGGTGATGTTGGGCCAGCCACTCACTCTCAGCCCTACTTCCCTTACAGGGTTGTTGTAGTGGGGAAAATAGGAAGAAGAAGAAAGAGCATTAGATATGTTTGCTGTTTTGAGTTGTTTATAAAAAAATAACAAAAATAACACAAATAAACAAACTGTGGGAAGCACCCCCCACCCTGAAGAATGAATTTTTTTGGGAAATATTAAAAAGGCAGGATAGAATATTTCCCCTAAAGGAGAAATGAAAAAAAATCCTTAAGGGAGGCAGAAACTAGCCCCAGTTTCCCTGCCCCAAGCAGAGACTGAGTAGGCCAGCTTTTAGAAATGCAGATTTGGTAATCCATTCAGAAAGACTGGGTCAGGCAGAAACTCAGATAAGCAATAAGCCAAAGGTTGACAAATTAGTTCAAATTAGGATTTGCATTTCCCCTTTTGCTTATAGAGCCATGACCCCTACATGACCTCACAGGAATCCAGAAGGTGTAAAACCCACCCACTCTAAACTCCATTTGGTCAGTTGTCCCAGAATCACATGCAGTTGGTGGTTCTGCTTCATTAATAATCTTTCTTTCCAGTCAGCCTCCATGTTGTTTCCAGCGTCTTTCTCCCAGCTTGGAAATGAACCAGATGAATTTTTCTTCTAACACAACAAGAAAGAAAAAAGAAAGAAAGAAAGAAAGAAAGAGAAAGAAAGAAAAAGAAAGAAAGAAAGAAAGAAAGA
>WNWU01000064.1:2215544-2229911 GCA_012654045.1 Ptyas mucosa
ATCTGATTTAGATTAAGCATGTTAGGGAGAGAATCCTGCTCAAGATCATCATGTATGCAGAGGAAATTGAAGCTTTCTCCTCTAATCACTTCCATGGCAAAATTATCCCATTATCACCTGTAGAAAACAGATAAACCTATAAAAAGAAGCTGGGAAGAGGGCATGAGGAGGATCTGGCTGCAATAGTTGTCACCCCATTGATGGCCACTGTTGCTTTGGCTGGCTAGGAAGCCAGATCCCTTCCTCCCTCACTGCTCCATGTGCATCCCTCTTGATGCTGAACACTTGGTGGAAGGGGACGACTATCTCAGAAGAAGTGTATGATCTTTGGTATACAATAGTTGCGCTCCCCTGCTAGAAACTCCAAATGAGCTCAAACTGGGAAGAGAAAAATTGAGATCTTCACTACTAGAATGATAGTCTCTTGTCAAGATTTAGTCTTTGCATACAATGTATGCTACTTTTAAAAACAATTAAGACAGCCACATGTTTTTTCCCCAGGCGTGTGAATGTCTAGATTTTTTTTAAAAATCTAATTTTGTATGCTATTTTATTGCATATCAAACATTTATCCATGCAACTGCTAGGAGTTGAGCCCAATTCTGTGGCACCTATTTCTATAACAATTGTAATATACTTTTCATGCTGCTGTTCTAGCTGTATTTTCTGTATTTCAATTGTATGCTGCCTCAATTGAAATCCTCAGAAAAGCAGGGCATGAAATTAGGCCAATGAAATCTTCCCATCCATTCTTCCCATAAGCTTTAAACCTACCTATCAAAGGAGGCTAATTTTAGCGGGGGGAGGGGGGGAATAAAACTGCCTGAGAAGCATTGTCTAGAGGCAGCAACTATGCATCTTCCAGAATATCTGTCCCAGTGTTGTCTTTTGCAAGGGCTGAAAATGTTGGGAATGGGACAACCTGAACAAGGCATTGTTGCTAGTAGTGGTTCATGTATAGTTTATGGAAAAAGGAATTAGATGGCTTTCATTTTTTTTCTTGCCTTGAAAATATTCACTACCACCTGAATGGAACAGTTTATGTAGGCAAGTTTTCAGTGAATGTGAAATAATTCAGGATTATGCAGGGACCAACAGAATCCCATAGGACTTCGGTAGACTAATGTACAGGCTACAACATGACCAGTGTAGAAGAAAGGAAGCAAAATATCCCTTCAGGGTGCATGTCTCTAGGTGTTAGTTTGTCCTAGCATTAGCTTCATAATAAAGTTTAAATTTGAAAATGGAAGTTAATGGTTTTAAATCTGTTGCATTATATATTTTGTAATTTAGCTTTATTGTTGTAAGACACCTTGAATGCTTATGTGTATAAGAAGTTGGAGTGAAAATTTGGAACTGCTTGACAGATCAACCTATATGACTCTTATTATTGTTAAAAGGGGACTCCATGTTTCCTCCACAAATCTGGGCAGTTTCCAAAGAAACCTAGACTGCGTGTGGTCTGAAGATAACCATTCTCATAACATCTCTGTTCGCAGATTTATTTCCTTGCTATCTGACTGCCTTCCCCTTCCTTCCCCCACAATCCAATTGGTTTAGCTGGTTGCCGATTTTCAAATGAAAAAGGCTCTTCAGCTGGATAGCAGGTGAGGAGAAAACCTAGTCAGTATTTCTACTTTGTTTATTTGTTGGTCTGCAGTAAATCTCAAAGAAGTGATCAGGATCTTGCCTTCATTAGCTGGTTAGAGAGGAGCTGGAAAGAAGTAAGGGGAGATTACACAAGCCTTTGAAGTGGCTACTGTAGTTCCAAAGGGTGGAGAGTGAGAAAGAGAATACTGTAAAGTGACCCTGAAAGGTAAGGACTAGCAACACTATAAGTGTTGAAGAAGGGTCAGGGAACCGTTCCCCTTTCAGTCCAAAAACACCCACTCATTGGACCTCAGTTGACAAAAAGACCAATCAACAGGAGAAGAAAAGCATTTAAGATGCCTGAATCTCTGAAGGATGAAGAAAGCAGAGCATTGTGCTGAGGGAAAAATAGTTTTGACAGAGAATTCCAGTTTAAGCATCCTGAGCGGTTGGGATATCATACATCTCTGATACAAAATTGGGATTAACAAGGCCCTCTGAGGCTCTAGTGATTTACTTGGGCAGAATAGCTCCGTTTCTGTTAAGAAGCTCCTAGCAAGCAGTATTGGAAATAGATAAACAGGAATACGGAGATGCGTGGACTATTGATAAGTATATTTATTGCAGAAAAGTTTAAAAAGCTGTTACAGAAGATTTCCAGTAAACTTTGAATGTTAACGGCAAGCTTTAATAATGAAATTGAGGTTTAAATCTTTGCATCTCTCTCTCTCTCTCTCTCTCTCTCTCTCTCTCTCTCTCTCACACACACACACACACACACACGGAGAGGGGGTTTAGAGAGAGAGTTATGGGCATGAAGCTGTTCTCTTTTGGTTGGGAGGAACAATTTGCGTCCAGTCCTTGTGATGATAACAGGTTGATCCCCCTGGCTGTTTGCTTATGACCACATGAGGCCTTGTTCTCCCTGTTGAATTACGGGAACAGGGCTGTTAAAACTCTCCAGGTCATTGTAGTCCACTAACTGATAAACATAGACCAAATCAATGTGTACACACAAGCAGTTTGAATGTTTCTTTCATTCAAAAGCTGTCTTCACACAACATTCTAGGCCATCTAGGCCATCTATTTAACATAACTAACTCAACAAATCACATTTTATGTGGGAAAGTGCACTTTTTTATCCGTTAGAAGGGAATATTAAGCATGCAGTGAAATCATTTTACCTTAAGCTTAACAGGAAAGTGGAGGGGGCAGCATTAAAATTTCTAAAATTGGGAGTGGCTAAGCCATAATTAACAAATCAAAGTGGCTGGTAACTCTATGCTAAGCCATACAAACTACAGTTTGCCTTAATGTGTAACTTTAAACTAGATGCACATCTAGTGCAGCTAGTTTAAAGCTGCACATTATACTTAGATTTGCCAAGTTTAAATTCTAGTCTCTGGCAGATGTTCCTTTGAAAGACTGAATATAATTCTATCATGAATGATAATATGCTCCATAAACCATTTGTGTTCCAGAGAGTTTGTTATTGTAGTAATATGTACCAGGAAAATATTTCTGTATATCTGTGAGGAACAATGGTCTTGGAGGCCAGGCTACTGTTGAATTGCAACAGGGCAATGGTGAATTGCAATACTGTGGTTTTGCTCAGCCAAGTGAATGGTAGTGTCTTTACCTCTCCCTTGGCCATGGTGACCAGAGAAAGTATCTAAACATCTCTAAGTGACAACGTCACATTTCTTTATTTGCATAGCTTGTAACGTTTCAAAGGGCCTTTCTCCTCTGCTGTTAGGAAATTTATTCACCAAGCCTTGAGTCAGCAGAAAACAATACCAGCTTGAAATTAATGAAAGTTGCTGCCACCATTGGTGTATCCTATTCTGCCTCTATGGCTCATCCCTACTCATTAGTAGCAATCTCACCTTCCTCCAAGTTAAGGAGTATCAAAGCCAAGCAGGTTTCCCACATTTTGAGACTGCCCTCAATACCAGGAGAGTTAAGGGAAACTTCTTGTTTTGCTTATGAACCGGGGAGACAGTCTCACAGAGGAGACAGCCCCACGGAGAGGAGGTAGAAAAAATATGTTGCTAAGACATGAGTTATATTTTAGGCCAGATCCATCTATAAATTTACCCATACATGAAATACATGACAGCAGAAGATTCTTGGACTCAATAGTGTTAGATAAGTTGCTTCACGGTGGCGCAGTGGTTAGAGTGCAGTACTTCTGCTGATTGCTGGCTGACTGCAACTTGGCAGTTCAAATCTCACCAGGCTCAAGGTTGACTCATCCTTCCATCCTTCCGAGGTGCGTAAAATGAGGACCCAGATTGTTGGGGGCAATATGCTGACTCTAAACCGCTTAGAGAGGGCTGTGAAGCACTGTGAAACGGTATGTAAGTGCTATTGCTGTTGCTATTCATAACAAGAAAGTAGTCATATAGACAGGGCTATCTTAACGCATGGCCCTAATGGGTACTTGCTCGTGGGCTCCATACTAATCTGTGTATGTTAACCCTTCAATGCACCTTGTATCATAAAAATACAGCAACTGTATGGCTTACTGAGTATTATTGTGTTTTTCAAGCCTCGTGTATTGTTCAAATGTTTATTATGTTGATTAGTTGTTGCTGCACAGTATGTTTTTAAAGTTTCAATACCAATTTTATTGGAAGTGCCAATAAAATAAATATATGTTTAATTTTATCAACCATTTACATTTTTATTCCTGTGAGTAGTTGTCGTAGGGGCCCCAGTATACTGCTTTGCCCAGGGCCCATAATGCTGTTAAGACGGCCCTGCATATAGACACAGAAGAGCTTCCTGTTGCAGAAGACAGAAATCAAGAGGCACAAAAATATCAGCACTGGGACTTCCGGTTCCGGTCCCGCGGGCGACGGACACTGATCGGGCTAGCTCTGGCCCCAGTGTCTGATCCCCCCCATCTGGAGGCCCTTTGGGCCAAACGCCCCAATCTTTGGGGCGTTTGCCATTTGAGGGCGGCTCGCCAGGGGTCCCCTGCCTCACATCCAGGGGCCGGGAGGCCGATGCTGGCGCGCCCGAGGCTCCAGAGAGGGTGGGAGGCGATCGGCGGCCTTTTCTGAGGCCGCGGAGGCGCCACAGCGCCTGAGGGGACCGGCGTTTATTTACAAAGCACAGCGGACCGAGCTGGCTGACCGGAGACTTGAGCAGGCATCCTGGAGGTGAGGGGGGGGGTTGGAGTTCCCCCCTGTAGCTGGAAAGGTGCCGTGGCTGACAAGTAGGGGGAAAGAAATGGAAGGAAACCCCTTACTTTGTTGACTTTTCTTCTGAGGATGGCTCTATCAGAATTTGTTGGAGAGGTCTGGTGGCCTCTCTTCCCGGTGGTGTGCTATGGCGGCGGTCCGACTTCCTGCTTCTTTATTTATGATTGAAGACAACATTCTCCTCTAAGGCTTCCTGTTTGACCTACTCTATACTCCGGACTCGTTGCTCCTGTGAGCGCCCACTGGAGGATATTTGAAAAATTACACTGACTGTCAATCCCTCTTTCTTTCCTGGAGGTTTGTCTTTTGGGATTTTTCATCTTCTACTACTGCAAGATGGCTAAGGGTCATAAATCAACAGCAGCTGACATGGAAAATTTTTTGGAAAGACTGGCGAAATTGGATCAGAAGTTGGACAAGTTGGATGATTTGCAAAAAGGATTATCTGAAATTAAATCTGAAATGACACTTATGAAAAAAGATTTAAATGATGTTCAACAACTGGCAGAGCAAAATAAGAAGAAGATGGGGGGTCTGGAGTGGGTGGTACGGGCACTCCAGAGGGTGGAAGAAGGGAGAGGAAACGCAATGCTAACTTTACAATTGGATGTCTTATTTTCTCAGGTTTCAAAACGTGGAACAACTTGACCAAGAAAATTTGAGAGAAGTGATGGTTAAAATGTTGGGTGAATTTCTAGAAAGAGATTTGGAGTCCATTGGAAGGGATGTGGATTTGGTGTATAGAGTAAACTCACAATTTGCAAATTTACATAGTTTACCAAGAGAGGTTCATATTAAATTTGTAAGAAGGGAACTGAGAGATGAGATATTGAGAAAACAAAGACTGGGGGCGCTGGTGTACAGGGGCAAGGAGGTCACCATCCTGAAGCAGATTCCCAGACAGGTACAAGAATCAAGGAGAAAATATTATTTTTTATCAAACAAGCTGTACCTTAAGGGAGTAGGTTTTAGGTGGTTGATTCCGGAGGGTTTGATGATTTTTTGGGAGGACAGTAAGAAGAAAATTAATAACGTAGCGGAAGCTAAGGCTTTTTTTGACCAACATAAATCCTTCCTAGATGGAGAAGATACAGGAGCCGAAGAGGGGGAAGTATTAGATGATCAAGGAGCGGGGGCGGACGGACCTGTGGCGGCCCTGGAGGAGGGAGGAGGCCAGACCATGGTTTTAAGAGCTAGAACCAGGAAATGAAGAAAGGAGGGGAATCCATTATTTAATGTCTTTTACTTGACATCTTTTTTTTCTCTCTCTTTTTATTGTATTTTGTATAACACTTTGGCTATTTGCTTTTTTTTGTTTATATAACTTTTATACAATCTGGTTGTTTGTTTTGATTTAACATAATAATGTCTGTTGTGTGAGAACTTAAAAAAGAGAATAATAATTGAGATATCTTTTTATAAAGATATTGAAAATTCAACATATTGTAAACTATAATACTGTATATTTTTAACCAATAAAAACTTTTTACAAAAAAAAATATCAGCACTGGGTTTATGTCTCCTGATTATAGACCTGGATCAATAGATTTAGAGCAGTTCTTTCCCCAGCTTTGCAATTGGTATACCCTGTTCTAGATAGTTTTGCATAGTCTTAGCAGCAAAGTTTATCACACATGACATTCTCTGCCATAAATAATTGTTCTTGACATGTTGTATTTTATTGATAACATGCTTTAATGTTTATTAATTACAAAAAATACGTTATTTCTGAGACTGTGTTATGGCATTATCGTAAGTTTGTATCAGATGTTCTCTCTGCTGTTAATGAAACTAATTCACAAATCTTTTTGAGATGTTTGATTTACCTATCTTTAGTTTATATTGCTAAGCAACTAAAGATTTGACAGAGGAGGTATCAATAGAAGTTGTTAGTTAAACCAATAATAATTGTCTATTTTGCAAGGGGATAAAGGGCTCTCTCACTTATTGCAACAATAAATGAAACAAGGGTGCCATTTTCTACAAAAAAATTGGTAGCTGTCTTTTGGTTCCTACAGTATGGCTGCATGTAGAGGCAGATTCTGGAGCCAGATGCTAAAAATGTATTCACATTCACAAAATTATATAGTGTGCAATCATTTGCTATCTTAGAGTCCCCACTGATACTAGAAAGAACCTCAAAGAAACTTTTGAGCCAAGAGGATGAGGAAATGGGAAGAAATAACACTTCCTTTTCCTATTCAGAAATCTTTCACTTTTTCTGAAAACTTTCTCTTTGGTGACGGCATCAGAGAATGAGAAGAGGAATGACAGGCAAGAGGAATTATTCCCCCCTCTCCCATCCAATAAAAGAAGCAACTATACATTTATTTGGTATCAAAGAAAAGAGGACAGGGCAGCAAGAACATCAGAAAGCTAATGAGAACTATGTATTTCCATGCATGCATGGAATCATAATTTAGTTTACACTTCTTCAGTAGGCTAATGAGAAACCTGCATGGACACCCAATCCTTTCCAACAATGCCCTTGATCCAATCCAAGTAATTGATGATTTTGGTATAAAACCCATATCCTTTGCCACACTCAAGGCCCCAAGAAACAATGCCTGTGGCCACCCAATGCTGAGTCTCTGGGTCACGCACAGCTAAGGCCCCTCCACTGTCACCCTGACAGGTGTCTTTTCCTCCGTGGGGGGAACCAGCACAAAACATGTTATCTGAGAAGACTGGAACCTTGGTCTGCTTTCCTTTCAACCACTTCCGACACAAATCCTGGTTGCCCACTGGGATGGGGGCATACTTCAGCCTGCTAGCAAGGATGTTTTTTTCTACCCCAAAGCCACTGGCATAGCCCATCCAACCTGTATGGTAATAGGTGGTGTTTCCTGACTCAGGGAGACAGATAGGCAGCATGTCTTGGCCAAGAGTCACCGGATCTCTCAACTCAATGAGCGCAATGTCTCCATCAAAGTTATGCTCATCCTTTGGATTGTAATCCGGATGTACAAAGAGTCTAAGAACTGGTTTATTGCCTTCTTTGTACAGCTCAGTCACATCTGTGTGACCCAGGAAGATTTCAGCCTTCTCTGCCACCTGCAGAGGGGTCAGCATCTCTGTGTCATTCCCTTTCCCTTTTGGGTACACAACGTGGGCAGCTGTCAGGATCCAGCGATCACCCAGCAGTGCCCCTCCTGCTCGCCCAGCGATGACAGTCATAGCTTGCCATGGGAAACTGCCTCGTGGGGCATCCTTCCCACCAATAATTCGTTGGACTTCCATGATTGGGCTGTCTGGCTTTCCACACACTGTGAAAAGAAAGAGAATACTCAAAAAGGCTGCAGGACCCCCATCGCCCTGCCCTCTTGACCCACCCCCAGCAAACTTTCCTTATTTGTACACATTATCTTTGTTTAAGTCACATCAGAGCCAGCCTCTTAATCATCTTCTTCTTTACTTCTTATTAATTGTTAAATAATTTGCTGCTGTCCCCTCTTTGTGCTAAAAATGTTGGGTATCAATACACTACCAGAAGAGGAAACAGAAGGTAATTCAACAGACAGGATCCTACTACACTTGGCAATGACAGCCACCAGAACCAGGCACCCGCCAACTGTAACTAATTTCAGGGCAGGATCCAGAATCCCATCTCATTCTAGTAGGTCAAATATCAATGGAGGTGGACATGATGCCTGCTTCCTCTCTGCCTCCTCTGCCTTAGAATTTGCTAGTCTTCTGGTGCAGGCATCAGCTTTGACTATTGAAGAGGTGAATCGTGCTATAACAATATGTGAAACAAGAAAATCTTTGGCCATGATTTACCTGGCAGACACATTGGGATGTCATCATGATTAACTTGATCCTTCCAGGAACCCCCAGCTGAGCAGGTGTAGATACCTAAAGGAGAAGAACAAGAATAGTGGGGCCAAAGATTGAATGCTCAATGGTTTTTTATTATTTATTTTTGAACATTTTATTAGTTTTTTAAAAAACCATGGATGTTTTATGTTCTATTTTTGTGTATCTGGACATCTTACAAGTGCAATGAGATTGAAATCATTCAGTCACTTACTCAAATAAACAAAAAAATGCATTTATTACATTTAATGTGTTTTAATGCCAAGTACTCTAGCCCACAATGAATCCATCAAGGTTGGGCAGCTAAAACCAATTAAAATAAATAAAATAAATGGATTTTTTTTTTCTGGCTATCCCACCCCCAAGCATTTGGTAAAGAAGATACACATACAAAAGCAAGGAAATTGCTCGGCTGCTAGTTTGTCAAGTTTCCCATGCAATGCTGCAGCTTACATTGGGTTTGCATTGACCTGGCAATGCATGGCCTCACCTTTTCCTGGGGTGTTGAGCAGACGATAATAGGGTTCATTACAGCGGTACTTGATAACTGACTCATAGTTGTTATTTTTTGTTGCCGATACAAAATTAAATTCCCCGTTTTTCAGAAATTTAGGTTCACCGCAATTCACAACTGCAAGACACAAACACATAAGATGAAGAGAAGAGAGTACAATATTTCCTTCTGGGATTTTCCAGGGATCAGAAATGGTCACAACCCAAGACCAGCACTCTCATAGGAATTATTCATTTCTTTCCCAGGTTCTGATTAATAGTATGTCATGTCTCAAATCTTGCCCTAACAGAACAATTTTTAGGTCTTCTTTAGTGAAGAAGATAAAAAGTTTGTGTGTGGGACATACCCTGTTTTCCGTAAAATAAGACATCCCCTGATACTAAACCCAATCCGGCTTTTGAACGCATGCACTAAAATAAGCCCCCCCCCCCGAAAATAAGCCTTCCCCGAAAATATTTAAACACATGTGCAGTCGGTCCCCGCTATTTCCTCTGGTTTCCTCCATGCGCCCCAAAATAATAAGACCTCCCCAAAAATAAGGCCAAGCGCTTATTTCAGGGTTCAAAAAAATATAAGACAGGGTCTTATTTTCGGGGTAGCAGTAGCAATCACTAGTTTGGTTGGTTTTTAAATGAGAAGCAAAGAGAAGACTAGCTTTTCCCCCTGCTATTAGTTATCTGAAATGCATTTCCATATAAAGAACTGCTTTTTCATGCACAGGCAAAAAGACCCCAAATCCTTAAGACAATTCAGAGAGACGTTTAGAAGGGAAACAGAAAGAGATAAAAGAAAGCCATCGCAGGATTGTCAGATCAAGTGTTGGCAGCATGTCAGAAAATAAAGAGCATAAACCTAAGAGCCAAATTCCAAAATTTAAGAGACTTTCCTTGTTTGCGCAATTGCAGCAAAAACATCCCAGCAAACCCTCCCCATCCCTTTTTTTGGCTGCTTCCTCATGATGTTGCTTTCATCTGACTGCTACCTCAGCCACCCTTTGGCCACATCTGTGCTAAAATAGCAATTTTTAAAAAATCTTATCTCAGGATAGGTTTTGCCATGGATAGAATCTGATGGATTTCATTGACCATTCTGTTGGCAGTACAACTGGGTGACTCCTGGGGAGATATTAGCTATAGAGGCATCTAATGGTTTTTGTGAATCTGCCACCTCTCCAATTTCTGGGCATTATCTTCTACAGTCCTTCTTTTAATTTTTTTTTCCATTTAAGAATTAGAGAGACTAATTCTTTTAAATTGGGTTCTCCCCCCCCACCCCCGGCGAACATACATTGGGGCTCTGGGCTGAACCCAGCTTGGAAACATGGATCAGCTGAACAAAAGCTGACAAATGAAGGTATTCCTGTTAGTTATAGTTTACATCAGGGATCTCCAACCATGGCAACTTTAAGCCTGGCAGACTTTAACTCCTAGAATTTCGCAGCCAGCTTTGCTGGCTGGGGAATTCTGGGAGTTGAAGTCCGCCAGGCTTAAAGTTGCCATGGTTGGAGACCCCTGGTTTAGATTACTTTTAAATATGACTTGGCATGATCGTTAAATGGTGCTAAAAGTCCAAGAGGAGCTTGATTATCAGCTGATGTCAACTAATAATCAGGTTTCCTTCAATACACTTTTGCAAAATCGGAGTGAGTTTTGAAAAATGGCTAAGCTTCCTTGTTTAACCATAGGTCAAAATGTGCCTCCATCCCTGTCTCGGCTCTATCACCAATAAAAGAGGGTGATTGTCAGACATTTTATAGGCAGGGTAACATTTGATAGGAGCAGAAGGAAACAAAGCCAGGATAATCCAACAATCACTCTCTGAGGCAGGCCCCATATACCATAAATATGAACTGCTCCAGGACAAGGACAGACAGTGAAGGCAGGGTAGAAAGCTTAATGTTGGTATATTGTTCTGCCTTGAAATTGGTGAATAACTATGCTACTTATTGCCCGGTACTGATCAGATGAACACAGTGGACTTGTGGACAGAGGCAGCAAAATGCTTCTCACTGCCATGGACAATGAAGATTCCCAGCTCCAGCCCATCAACAGCAGGAGTCATGAAAAAGGTCACCAGAATTTGGGGAACTTGAATCTGCTTAGGTAGTATTGCAGGCAACAGATAAGAAATGCTAATGACTCACTTTCACATCGGGGCATAGAACGATGCCAGGTCCCATCATGTTGGCAGACAGAGGTAAAGGATGTCAAGTGTTCTTTACCCTGTTCAAACGAAAAACAGCTAACAATCAATTTAATACCTTTGTTGATATCCCTAGCTTGCTATCATGCTTTTTGTCTTTTTCCATCTATAGTCGGGATGGCGAATCTATGGCACGCGTGCCCAAAGTGGCACACAAAGCCATGTCGCCCAGCACACGCAGCCTTGCCTTTGTCCTCTCGGTTTCTGGGATGCATGCGCATGATGATCAGCTGTCCTTCATGCGCAGTGATGCCAAAAACTGGTGTGCGCATGCATGCTGGCCAGCTGATTGTCAGGTGCGCATGCACGCCAGAACCCAGAACTTTGGCTTTTCTGGAGCACGATCCCTTTGTGCGCATGGCAGTGCCAAAACCCGGTGTGCACATGTGTGCCAGCCAGCTGATTGTTGGGTGCGCATGTGCACCAGAACCTGGAAGTTCGGCTTTTCCAGAGTGCGATCCCTTCGCATGAATGGCAGTGCTGAAAACCAGTATGTACGTGCGCGCCGGCCAGCTGATCGGCGGGTGCGCATGCGTGCTAGAACCCAGAAGTTCAACTTTCTCAGAGCATGCCCCTGATGAGCATGCGCATGCACATGCGCGACATTTCCGCACAACCTTTTCGGCACTCTCCACCACTGATCTATTGTCTGATTGACTGAGGTTCAGATCAGACAAGAGATGCCACCTTAAGACAATTTGTTTGGCAGGGGCAGATGGGATAGGCTGTACATGGCGTTTTACCTTAGCCTTTCTGTTCATTGGAATCTGTGGTAGGGAAGAAGAAAAGCTTTCTTTTCCAAAAAATGTAAGAAGGATCCCTCACCCAGGTTACTGACACCATTCTGGGATTGACAACATTGCCAAAACCAAAGCAATCCATCTTCATACCTCTGACCTTGGTCCCCCCCATATAATTATTGCTCTAAATTATTGCAAGTCTTCAGAAACCTAATGAAAACAAGTTTTCAGGTTTTGGTTTTTCTGCATGAAAAAATACCTCCATTATAAAGACTAAAAGGGATCAATTGTTGTCATTAGTTTTAGACTGAACATGTTATTGGACAGAATAGTGATTGCACATTTATACCAGTTGGAGATTTCTTTTTAATTAAAATCTGGGGTTCTGGGGTAACAAATGTAATCCTACAAACAAATAAGCTAGGGGACGCTTACTAGTTAATATATGACTGGTTAGAGTTATTTAGTAGTGGAAAAACATGAGAAAAACTTGCAGTTGTAAGTTTAGTGCTAGTAGAATTGAGTTCTGACCTTCAAAGCAGCTTCTAGAGCCGAGTTCCAAATTAATGTTTTCTTTCTCTCTCACTCTTACACTTTCGGTTTCTCCAATTTCTTCTCTCTGCTTTAGTAACTATTCAAAAATTGCGCAATTGACAACTCTGTCTTTAATCAAAAATTCAAGCACAGTTTGACCTCCTTTTGTCTGGGAAAGATATGTATTTTGTTTTTTTCATGCCTTGGCACATATCTTAGTTTACTTCCATGAACAAGAGTAGAAGATGTAGAAAGAAAGGAAAGCTTTTAGAAGAAGCAAAAAGGGGACCACTTAGATCAAGATCATTGCAAGAAAAAGGCTTATAAGAGATAACATAGTAAAGCGCTCAGATGAATAAGGCTCACCTCCATCAAGTTATACCCAGTTTTGCAGCTGACAATGAAGTAGTCTTGGTATTGATACAGGGGCTGTGGGTCCTTGATGATGGTGAAGACATCATTTGCCACAGGCTGCGGGCAACGGATTCCTATTGGAGATGAGAAAGAAATGAAAGAAGCAGCAGCAGAAAGGTCATTACCTTTTAACTTAAAAGTATTGGATGGGAGTAATTACTTTCTATACTGTACGAAATCTTCCACCCTCGGCTGTATCCTGATTCGTCTGTGAGAAAAATGACATCCACTGAAGAACTATTGGTTTCAATCATCCCTGGAGGCTTTCTGCCACAGAATTCACCAATCTGTTTCGTGCCAGCATGGATCTAGTAAGAAATTGAGGTTTCAGAAATGAATGTTCCATCAGTCAGAAGAAAATGTTACCTAAAATGGGAAAGAAACTTTCCTGGGAAATTTGGCTAAAAGCTTCCATCTTGTTATGATCAAAAGCTCACTAGAATGAGAAAGGCTTTCCAAAATTTGACTTGTACCAAATTCAGAGTGTGGTTTTTCTACGTGGTTATTAGAATTGCATTTTTATACCTGTTTTGAATATTTCTATTAAAATCAACCAACCCACAACTCAAAGGATATCTACCCATAGGTTCAAATTTAATTTCTGACTACTACAAATAAGATGGAACTTATGGCAAAGATATTTAAATGTTGTTGAAATAGTTCTCTTTTTGCTTGTTTTGGTGGATTTTCCATAATTATTTTTTTTAAATTTTTACAGCCACCCATCTCAATCCAGTGTCTCTTGCTTTTTCATTTCAGTTCTTTTATATAATTATTTGACTTTTTCTTGCAATTATATTTTTATATTGACTTTTGATTTCATTACTTGCTGCATTTTAATGTTTCATTTAATTTAATGTTTTGAATTTACTTGTTTATTTTTATTTTGTGTGTCACTTAAACATACTTTTAAATATTAAAATAATGTAATAAATAAATAATTCAGTAATAAACACATATACATAATTATTAAGGCAAAATGATTGAATAAATGTTCATATTAGGGGCTGCAGGGAAAGCCTCTCTGTATGTAGTAACAAAAGTATTTTGACAATAGTGTGAAGTGAGCAGCAAAGTCAGAGGAAGAAGCAGAAGGTGCCCAATCTGGTAGCCTTTTGAGATTTTTCCCTAAGGATCAGCTTTAGGACAGTGTGTTGCTTGCTATAGAGTAGAGTAGAGTAGAGTAGAGTGGAGTGGAGTGGAATGGAGTGGAGTGGAGTGGAGTGGAGTGGAGTGGAGTGGAGTGGAGTGGAATGGAATGGAATGGAATGGAATGGAATGGAATGGAATGGAATGGAATGGAATAGAATAGAATAGAATAGAATAGAATAGAATAGAATAGAATAGA
>WNWU01000064.1:2229921-2290016 GCA_012654045.1 Ptyas mucosa
ATAGAATAGAATAGAATAGAATAGAATAGAATAGAATAGAATAGAATGGTACCTTGGAGGTCATCTAGTCCAGGCCCCTGCTCAAGCAGGAGAACCTATACCATCTCAAACAAGCAACTGTCCAGTCTCTTCTTAAAGACCTCCAGTGATGGAGCGCCCATGATTTCTTAAGACAAGCTGTTCCACTGGTTAATTGTCCTTACCGTTAGGAAGTTTCTCCTTAATTCCAGATTGCTTCTCTCTTTGATCAGTTTCCAACCATTATTTCTTGTCCTGCCCTCTGGTACTTTGGAGAATAATTTGACCCCCTCTTCTTTGTGACAGCTCCTCAAATACCAGAATACTCTATCATGCCACCCCTAATTCTTTGTAACAACGGAAGCACTTGGTGTGTAAATGGAGATTTTCAGCCATCCAGGTCATGGTTGTCCCAAATGTACTTTTTCAAGAGGCAACTGGACTTTCTGGTTTTTCTTTGAAGGCATTTCACTTCTCATTCAAGAAGCTTCCTCAGCGGAGGAAGCTTATTGGATGCGAAGCGAAATGTCTTCAAAGAAAAACCAGAAAGCCTCTTGAAAAAGCACCTTTGGGACACTTGGTGCACACTTGTGCTCTATTTGTACACTTGTAATACATAAAATATTACAAGAGTCATTTGGTCTGTAATAGGCATTTCAGAAGAAGTCAAGCTCCCTGGAACAACTCACCCTATTTGCAGTAGAGTTTACTTAAAAATGTAAATGGAAGAAAGTGACTATTTGGACAATATTCTGGCTATTTCCATAGATCTTTCTTAGGAGAACCCCAAACATTTTAATTCCACAATGAGAACCTAATACTTGAGGGACAGACTGCAGTGATCCTTGAAGCTTCCCTATTCCTGATCTATCAATGTTGAACCAAGTACTGAATGGCAACACCAGTTAGGAATTTATCAATATGCAGTACCTTAAGCTGGTCATAAGGGCAGCGGACTTGTTGGTGGTCATCAATTTCAAAGGGTTGCAAGAACTTGAGGATAATGGTCATCCCTTTCTCTACCCGTATGCTGTAGTTACACTGCAAGTTAGGTGGATAGGACTCAGGGTATCCAGGGCTTGACAAATACCCGGAAGTTTCTGTGAACAGTTCATTGCTGCAATCCACTGCAAAGCAAGAAACAAAAGAAGATTCACTGGAAGGAAAATTCATATCAACTCATCTGCAGGGCAGCAGGTGGCATATTTCTGGGACCTATTTCTCGTTGCAAACCTGGAATAGCACCTTGATGGCACTAAAGACAAGGGTTGTCAGCCCTTTGAAGTAGACTAGCAGAGGTAGTATTCAGCAGGTTCTGACCAGTTCTGGAGAACCAGTAGCGGAAATTTTGAGTAGTTCGGAGAACCAATAAATACTACCTCTGACTGGCCCCACCCCCATCTATTCTCTGCCTCCCGAGTCCCAGCTGATTGGGAGGAAATGGGGATTTTGCAGTAACCTTCCCCTGGAGTGGGGAGGGAATGGAGATTTTACAGTATCCTTCCCCTGCCATGCCCATCAAGCCACACCCACAGAACCGGTAGTAAAAAAATTTGAATCCCACCACTGTAGACTAGGTGAGAAATCAGAAACCCCAGGGATTACAGGAACACTGGTCTACTATTGTAAGGTGTAATAGCAGAATCTTAAAGCCATCCAGAGATTTCCTTTGCTGCCTCTCATACAAAAAGGGAATCAAGGCGGGGTTGTTCTGAATTTCATTTTCATACTTTCTCCTCTCCTTTCCCAGAACTAAATTGTCACTTCTCCGTTAATGACATCTGCAAACTTCCTCAATGTTATCTGGCATTCTTCCACATTGGTATTCTTCTGGGCATGATCTCCCTGTTCTCTCTGGTATTCTGCTTTCTCAGGTGATCATGTGGTCTTACCTTTGCAAGAATACCCATCACTCTGGAGTTGGTAGCCAGGCTGGCAAGAGCAGAAGTAGCCCCCTATATAGTTGTGACAGAAATGCTGGCACTGAGGACCATCTTCAATGTCATTTCTGGAGGCACACTCATCTAGATCTAGAGGATGAGATGAAAGCAGAGAAAATAATAGTTTACAGGATTTTATTAATTTTGCATTCAAGGTCGGGTCATTCTTTTGCTCTTGAGCAGAAAAACATTCTCAAGGCAGCTGTTTCCAGGAAATCCTAGTCCTCCTGCTTATGATATGTTATGGTACATCTGCTTGCTCATATGTGCTGCACCACAGCTGGAGATTAATGGCTCCTGAAAATCTTATTCCCTCACCAGCAAATATATTTTAGATAGCTGCAATGTTGAGGTCTGCTGTTCTTCACTTAGCATATCTTGCAAATCTTACCTGCTATGACAGAATTGCAGGTGTGAAATAACAATTTAAGCAATACAATTAAAGTATCTTGTGCCCCAAAGCCCCCAGTTCCTCAAGACATGTGAAAATCCACCGGATACTTGGCAAGAGGTTTGCATTTACAATAGTTGCAGCTTCCTGCAGTCACATGCACGATTTGCAACCTTCCCAGACAGATTCCAACAAGCTAAATTAGTGGGGAAGTGGGAAAATTGCAAACCATGATCATGTGATGACTTGCTTAATAACTGTGCAAAAAGGTCATAAAATCAAGTATGGTCACATGATGCCTCTATTAATTACTGTACCACTAAACAGTGAATTTTCCAGCTACATTATTTAGATTGAGGGCTTTCTGCTTGATCTTGCCACACTTCATGCCCTATTGGATTCTCTCATCTCCCCTTCTGAATGAAGCCGCTTTGCAGGCAAGCCATCTAGGGATCTCCAATGGTCTCACCAGGTAAAGGCTTAGGATCAAGCTAAAGGCATGACGGTGCTGAACTGGTGCCTGTAGTGTTAGAACTAATAACTCATGATAAAGAGGTGCTGTTTGGAGTATATGGTCCCCAGGAAATGTAATGTTTTTGATATGGCTATATTCCCCTAAAAAAGAAAATGTATAGCACTCATTTGTCACTGGAGCCTCAGGCACCCATGGTGACTTGACATGTTTCTCATCCATTCAGGTTCACCAATTTCTATTATTTCTGGACAGGGACAGCCTAAGTGCTAGTAAACTTCTCACTGGGGTATTTACGCAATGCTATCTGTTGAGCTGCCTTTGAAGATAATTGCTGCAAAATATAAATGCCAGAATTTCCCCCTGTATGTCCACATGCCAGGTCACCCATCCAGTATATAAAGGCAGCATTTGCATGGTAACATCACTGTGTATGTGTCATCAGTTCATGTCATCACAGTTTGCTGCAGATGCCTCTGGCTATATTTACATATGCCACTACACTGACATAAACACAGAAGCTTGGAAACTGTATTTCCCAACCTCATTTATATTGAGCTAATTAAAATAGAGTATTTTTAAATACTGTGAAATGCTTCTTCCCAGATTTCTTCCCATCTGGGCTGAATTGCTATTTATGTGCTAAGCTCTCGACTGAGTTACCTATTCTCTCTTGATTGTTCATGCTTATGTCCTCTTCTGATCCTTTCCTCCCACCCTAAATGTTTTTCATCAGCAAGTCTTGACTGATCTTGAAAAGTGAAGCTGGGTCGGTTTGTGCTTAAAACTTCAGCGGGGTATATAGATTCTATACTCACCTACAGCTTGATAATAAGCTAAGAATCCCTTATAGGAAACCACAATGCCGTTCTCCTCATTAGAGAAGTCAGACTGGAACAGGAGCCGCATGTGATTGTTGGTAGACAAAAATGCCTTGTCTCTTGGGTGGTTGCCTGTGGCAGAGTCTACCTGGCCACAGAACCGGCCTAAATCCTTCTTGTTTGCTGTGATCTGCCAGAGTCCAAGGAGAGAAGGAAGGAAACATTAGAAACCAGAGAGCTCCTTGGCCAAGTTCCATAGTATCTTCAATTAACTTGACACATACATGGGACATTGAACTATAATCCTTTAAAAACAGTCCATACAGAGAGCATCTTGCCAATTTGCATGGAAACAAGGTGAATTTAGAAAACAAATTGAGAGGCAGAAAGTTGGCATGTTATAGAAGGAGGAAGGAAATCAATATTCCCTCTAGTAAGCATTTTCTTGCAACTAAATCTGAGCACAAATGCAAAAAAAAATGTGAGGAGAATAATAAAGAAGACAAGAAGGAACTTGTGATGCAAAGAGCAGTGAATACAGTAATATTTTACCCTTTATGGGCAGCAGTACTTGGATCTCAGAGACCCTGATTCCCATCGCCACAACCCAGCCCCTCTTCACATACCTTGACAAAGTCATACTGGCAGGTCTCAGATGGCTCCAGATCAAACAGCCGGAAACTTAGCTTCACTCTGTAACCCTCTGGCACTGAAATGTCCCAGGTACTGATGTTGTTGTTGGGATATGTTTTGGGATAATTTGGGGAAGTGATCTCCCCATAAAGCTTTGTGGTTGGCCTGGAACTGACTGCAGCAACTAAGAAAGCTCCCTGAAGCAGGAAGACAACGGGAGACCTGTCAACACAACACAACATAGGCATGAATGAGAAGACGGAGCCAAAAAACAGAGCCAACAAGGCCTCTGAGGTGGACACACCCCTCCAAACACAAACACATACATTGAAAATTGAATTGGGCAATGGGCACCTTTAAAGAAAATGCATCTTTTTCTTTTGAAACATCTTCTCAGTGTTACATAAGAAGGACTTACAGATTACAAACCTTTTAACAGAGAAGCTTAGATTCCTAGAGCGGCGCATGCTGTATGCCCAGCCTATCCAGTCTATAATGGGACAATGGTATTAACAGAATCACAATGTATATATACATTGTGACTAGGGCTACCAGACCTGGTTGTAAATATCCAAATGACCAATAGACAGCAGCAAATAACTTCAGAAAATTATCTCTTTGCTGCAGTGATTGTCTGAAATTTTGTAAGGATTTTGTAAGATCCTATCCTTGTGCCTATGGACCTTCTAGTGAAAGAGGTTCTTGTAATTCCCGGTGGTAAGATGGCATTCTGTCCTCCTGTGTTAGAACCATTCCCTTGTTGATCCAGAAGGTGGAAAGCCATTTAACACATAGCAGGATAGGGCATGGAAGCCTTGAAAACTAGCATCCTTCAGAATTGCCAAAAATAGCAAGAGTGTCAGGAACATTGTGGTCTCTGTTGCCAATTGTATGTAGACTAAACTCTCTGCAAGGATCCTAGAGATAGCAAGGAAAGGAGGAAGGCAGCAATAGTCCTTGAGTGGCTTTCAGTTTTGATTTCATCCCCTGTGAAGTAGTTGCCACTCTGATTTGTTTGCTGTTGCTCTGCAAAGCTCTTTGGACCCAAAGATCACCAAATGCCGCGCAAAATGGCTGTGAAGGAATCTGGAGAGGAATTGCTAACTAATCCCAAATCCCCGTCTCTGGTCTACTTTGGCAGTCCCTGACTTTTCAGTTGAAGATGAGCTAAGAGTCTTGAAGTTGAATGAAGAAAAGCACTAAGCTGTACTTGCTAACCCTGTCTGCATGAGGGGCTGCAGGGCTAAAACAAGAACAAGGCACTTTAGCAACACCTTGAGGCTGTGTTATATTCTTCTAAGGTTAAACCCAGCCCTACAGTTCCTTCTCAGGCAGACCACAGACATTCTGTGTCCTTGGAGATTTTTTAATATAGATATTGTAAAAGAGGAATCCCTGCATTCGTTTTAACAAGTAGGCACCTATGCCACCTCCCTTTCCCACACAAACAACACTCACATGTCCGAAGCTGGACTTAAGCTCTCTTTTCTCCCTCCAGTTCTTGTGGTCTGTTCTTGGGAGTTTCAAACAGATTTCAATAAATTGTTAACCCTGTTAGCTATGATTCACTGAGATTGGGGTAGAACATGCCGAGTGGGAGGGAAGAGAGTTAGCTGGTACTTTCCAGTCAATTAGGTAATAGTTACGGCTTTCCTAAATTGTGTTCTGCTGCCCTCTGCTGTCTACACACACACACACACACACACAAACTGAAAGAGACTTTTTTAATATAAATGTGCCCACTTAGAGACAGAGGGAGATACATCCATATGTGAGTAGTTAGACAGATAGAATGATGGAGATATTGTTATTATGTAGAATGGCCATCCTCAATGTGATGAATAGAAAAATATTATTAGCTGGCTGATTTGTATTATAATTTTCATTGCTTTTATTGTACTTTTGTACTAAGCTATTCGGAGCTTTTGAAGGGGATTGAACAGCATATACATTGCAGTAAATAAGTAAATAAACAAATGTGTGTATACACAGGTAAAATTATACTCTCTGGAATTAAGCTTGGCTTTTGGGGACCACATGGACCTCTCTGTATAGTAGTTTATCTCATCCAAGCACTAACTAGGTTCAACCTTTTAAAATCATTTCTGGAGATCAACCAAGGCCAGCATACACAGAGACATTCCAAAGCAGTGTTTCTTAACCTTGGCAGCCTGAAGAGGCACCCCGAACTCCCAGAATTGTCTAGCTGTAGTTGATGTCCTTTCCATTCTTGGGGTGCCATTCTCCATTCTTCTTCAAGAACCATAGTGGCACAGTGGTTAGAATGCAGTGTTCTGCAGACCGCCGACTGATTCTGACCAGCTCAAGGTTGACTCAGCCTTCCATCCTTCCGAGGTGGGTAAAATGAGGACCCAGATTGTTGGGGGCAATATGCTGACTCTATAAACCACTCAGAGATGGCTGTAAAGCACTATGAAGTGATATATAAGTCTAAGTGCTATTGCTATTTTGTGGCATTGAAGTTCACACACCTTTAAGTTGCCAAAGTTGAGAAACACTGTTTCAAACAGGGGGAGAGAGGAAAAATTTGATTAAAGAGCAATTAATCAGAATGGCTTTCTAAAACCAGAAAATAAACCAAGACTTCTCATGTGTCATTAGGCCTAATGCAACATGTCTGTTATCAATGTTGATAGAAAAAAGGCAACATGCTGTATTTATGGAGAATGAAAACATATAGCATTATCTTGTCAGAGGTATATACTGTATATATTGTAAAGCAGGGGTGTCAAACTCAAGGCCCAGTCCATGGGATGCTTAGATCTAGCCCATGGGGCCACCCTGGAAACAGCAAAGGATCAGCCTGCAGTGCCAGCAAAAATGGAGCTCATGAGGGCCGCGGGTGGCCCTATTGAGTTCCATTTTCGCTGGCAGAGGATTGCAGGAGGCCATTGCAGCTGAAAACAGAGCTCAGGAGCCCGTTTTCACTGGCACAGCGTTCGGACCACCACAGGCACCCCTGACATGAGTGACATTAAGGTGACCATGCCCACCCTGACCCCTAAGATCAAACACAACCCTGATACGGCCCTCAATGAAATTGAATTTGACAGCCCTGTTGTAGAGTCACCTTTGGCAAGATGGGAGGCATATAGGAGGAAGGAAGGAAGGAAATGATCCAATCTGTATAGTGCTCAACTCACCATAACAATCTTACTATTCAACCAGTAATCCACTAAAACAGAAATTAACCAGCAAACGTACCTTTCAGTTGTTAAAGGCATCATAATCTTGTATGTCCAATCACACTTGGCCAATAAAGAATTCTATTCTATTCTATTCTATTCTATTCTATTCTATTCTATTCTATTCTCCCAAGACGGAGATACCTACCACTTTGTTATATATATATGAAGTGTGTGTGTGTGTGTGTGTGTGTGTGTGTGTGTGTGTGCTTGTGTGTGTTCCATAGCCCAACCAGATGATATTGAGGCAAAGAAGAATATGCCCAGCCTGGAAAACCATAAACCAGAGACCAGAGGCCTTGCATGTAACATGAGTCTATGTGGCATGTAGGGCTTTATAGATGATGATCAACACCTTGAATAGTACACAGAATTTCACTGGAAGCCAGCACAACTTGCAAAGTGAAGATGTTACATAGGTTAACAGGGTATGCCAAATACTAGCCACAAATGGTAAATACTAGTAAGTTAACATACCAATTAAATACGAGCACACAAAATAGGTATTCATTCCACCAGCTTTTCATATTATCAGCCAATTAAGGATATAATTTTTAATTTTGCCCCTTATTGCAGATTGTCAAATTGCCATAGGTCACAGAGGTTGTTGCAGATACGGTTTACTCACTGCAAACAATAGTAATGTCATATGTAGCTTCTGGCTAAAAAATGAATTGCATAAGTTATGTCTACCTGGATTGTGTTACATTAAAGAATTGTCAATTTAAAACAACTGAGTTTTATTATTTATATGTCAGCAGTTAGAATGGAAGTGAATATAACTGGTGCTTTGGGAAGGATATTAAGATTGTGATTCAACTAAAATAGAAAAGAATTAGCATATGAGACTTCTAGGTTTGGGATTCCCCCTACATTTCCCCATATAATCTAAGCACTCTTTTGTGGTATCTCTGCTGAATGCATTCCATATTTAATACAATGTAAAAAGCAGAATTTCCCTTCCTTTACATTGATTTCTAGGATTTCTATAATATGCAGCATCTTCAGTGCCTACAACTGGAGAGGGAGAGGGAGGGAATTGACTGGCAAGGTGAGAAGGATGACATGGAATTGTCCTTCTTGTGCTGCCCCACTTCCCACATACATGTATGGCAAGAGTTCTACAGGTGTTTATTCAAACCCCTGAAACAGGTCCTCAGAAAACACCCCCGTTGCACAAGTCCAGATTCCAAGCTCAGTACAGCAAGAGTCACTGGGTAACCAAGTCCAATGGACACACACAAAGTTCAGGAAAGTGGTTCAGGAGTCAAACCGGCCAGGATACAAGGTGAAAACACACAAGGCACAGAACTGGTCATGTTGCTCCAGCAACACTCAAGTCCTCAGGGTTGGGTTAAGTAGGCAATGCTGGTGCAGCCCTTCATGAGAGGCGAGGTTGTATGTAAGTAGTCTAGCTGACCAGTGTTGTGTCTGTGTCCTCTCTGCTCTATGTGTCCTGGGATCAGGAGGAAGTGTGGACTCCACCTCCTCCTCATTGCTAATGGGCAGTAGCTGTTCCCAGTCCTGGCCTGGACCCTCCTGGTCAACTAGCTATAGCTGTGGCTCACCTCCTTCAGCCTCAGCCTGTCACTTGTCCAATGACCCAGCTGAGGTTGCTCCATCAGGTTAGCATTCTCTGAGCCCCGATCCTGACCAATACTCAGTTCCACACTTGCCTCTGCAGATTCAAACTCGCCCTCCTCCTCCGAACTCACACCTGGACAGGGATCTGGACAGGGATCCATGATACCTCCTTAAGGATGGATAGCGTAAAGAACTGTGTAAACTGCTGTTCTTAGCACCTGGCTAAGCCTGCCTATGTCCATCAATTATTTATTCATTCATAATAACAGAATTGGAAGGGACTTTGGAGGTCTTCTAGTCTAACCCCCTGTTCAAACAGGAGACCAACAGGGGACCCTACCATTTCAGACAAATGGTTGTCCCATCTTTCTTAAAACCCTCTAGTGTCAGTGCACCCACAACTTTTGGAGGAAAGCAATTCATAATTGTTTCCTTGTTTATTTAACTTTAAAATTGGTATACTGTATTATCCTCTTCCATTTGTGTACCTAGGTTGGCATGGATAACATTTGAGGTATTGGGGACCAAAACTCAATATTTTTGTCTTCTCAAGACCACAGGAGACCATCAAATTACATTGTGGCTTCACTAGATAGGCTGGGATTAATTTTCTTTTGGCCCTAGATCTGCCTTTGGGATTCCAGGGTGAAAAATGAAGAATCCCTACACAGGACTGCCAAAAGCAAAGGATTTTTAATATTATCCTTGCTGTCCCCAAAACTGGGCTCTTGCTTGGTGTCGAAGCCGATAAATCACTGGACACAAGGTGTGATACAAAATTATACTTTTATTTTGGTACCAAGATATAAGGACCCTGGTTCGAAAAGCTAACCAAGGGCCTTGAACAAAGTTATACAACAATTCTTATAGTCGAAGGGTAGTCCCATACACCCCTTTGCCCTTCCCCTAATAATGCATGTGTAACAGATAATATTGATTGGTTAATTGGTTTACAACCCCCTAAACGTCCTACTCTTCTTATGCTAATAGCTAAAATTGCATCACCTGTTGTTCACCCAGGACATGGACTTCCTTGCCAGCTATGTGGTTTTTGGGGTTTTTCTTATAAGTGAGTTAGTCTTGTGTCTAATATCCTGGCTAGTGGTTTTCTAACAGATAAGGTGCTAAATTCTGTCTCGCTACGAATGTGCAGCCCTCCCTCCTATTGCAGAGCAGAATAAAAGAACAAACAATTTTGTCTGAGGCAGCACCCCCCACTATACACCCCCCCCCGCGACCCCCACCTCCTTCTGCAGTGAGAGAAGACAGGAAAGAGTAAAGCTGCTTCATTGTTTGTTCTAAGGCAAAGAAATGAAGACAAGAGAAAATATTTTATCAGAATTCATATTCCTCACTCTCCATCCACATCTGGGTCCTATCTCCCTTTCTCTGATCCACATGTGACCCTTTCTCTGATCTGTGCACACATTCCAATATCTGATCCTTCATCCTCAAAAACCATCTAAAACCATATGATGGAGACCTGACATTGCATCTAAAGGATTCAGAAAATGCTAAAAGCCCTGGTTGAAAAGAATTTTTAATCAATACCTTCTTAACTATGGTATAACAAGGAGAGGGTCAGCTTCAGTGACAATGGCAAGGTGACTCTTAGCTCCCCTTAGTAGAGACAAAATTAGGTGCTTCAGTTATATGTAACTATGTTGGGACTTGCAAAAGATACCTCATGGAAAACCTAAAAACGTGGAACAACATGTATAGGTAAATCATTTTGAATAGAATCCAGAAAGCCACTGGTAGCCAGTGTAACTCTTTCAACACTGAATTATGTGGCACTTTTTGGAAGCACCACTCACCCCCCCGTTCTGCCAGATGCAATTTTGGATTGTCTTTGAGACTATCTATACTGCACATGTTGCAGTATTTCCACCTTGAGATTCCTCAGGTATCTCTACTTAGGAATGACACAATACCTGTAGCTGATGAAGCTGATGAAAAACCTCATTCTCACCAATATAATGTGGCTAAGCAAGCAACAGTGTTGAATTAAAGCAGAACTTTAAGCTGCAAATCTGGTCCCTAAGATGATCATGTCCATATCTGAAATTTTTCATACTCTGATGTCCAACTTCATGGAAGCAGCAACAACTTCTTTCTCATCCAAATTCAAGTTTAATTTATTTTTCTACATCCAGTTCTTCATGAAGAAATATGCAGAGACTTTAGTGACTTGAGTTCAAAGAAAAGGAGAAATATAACTGGCTACCATCAGTGTACTAGTAACTATAGAGTTTGAACCTATCCATGATTCTTCCAACGGTTTCATATAAATCTTAAATAAAATGGGAAATAAATTGCAACCTTTCAAGAACCTCCAAGGACATTTTTTTTAAAGAGATGCTTTTAAAAAACAATGCTGTGGCCATAGTATACTCAGATTTCAGGAAAGCTTTTGACAAAGTAGACCAAAACCTATATCTTGGTAAACTAAAAAAAATGTGGGATAGATAGCATCACCACCAGATGGAATTGTAACTGGCTACCAAACTATACTCAACAAGTAGTCCTTAATGGTACTATATCTACATGAAGGGAAGAAAGCAATGGGGTACCACAAAGTTCTGTCTTAGGCCCAGTACTCTTCAAAATCTTCATAAATGACTTAGTTGAGGGAATGGAGAGGAACTCATCAGATTTGCAGATGACACTAAGCTGGCAGGAATAGCTAACATCTCAGAAGACAAGCTCAGAAGACAAGCTCAGGATCCAAACAGATCTTGACAGACTTGAACAATGGGCCTGATCTAACAGCAAGAAATTTGATGTGGAGAAAAGCAAGGTTTTACACCTGTGCAGGAAAAACCAAAGGTACAAGTACACATTAGGCTAAGCCTGCTCAAAAATGGTAACTGTGAGAGGGACCTTGGAGTCCTAGTGAACGATCACTTAAATATGAGCCAGCAGTATGTGGCAGAAGCCAAAAATGCTAATACAATCCTTAGTTGTAGAAACAGAGCATAGAATCAAAATCACAGGAAGTATTAGTACCACTTTATAAAACCTTAGTAAGACCACATTTGGAATACTGAATCCAGTTCTGGTCATCACATTACAAAAAAAAATGTTGAGACTTTGAAAGAAGTCTCAAAGAAGAACAAATAAGATGATTAAGGCCCTGGAGACAAAAACATATGAAGAATGGCTGCAAGATTTGGTTTTGGCTAATCTGGAGAAAAGAAGGACCAGTGGGGAGACATGATAGCAGTATTCCAGTATTTAACAGAATAACAGAGTTGGATGTGACCTTTTAGGTCATCTAGTCCAACTCTCCAACCAAGCAGGAGACCCTACACCATTTCTGACAGATGAAAGTCCATTCTCTTTTTGAAAGCTTTCAGGGACTGCCACAAAGAAGAGGGGGTCAACTTATTTTCTAAAGCACCAGAAGGCAAGAAAAGAAACAATGGATGAGAAGAAACTACTCACAGAGAGAAGCAACCTGGAATTAAGGAGAAACTTCCTAAGAGTAGGGACAATTAATCAGTGCAACAGCTTGCCATCAGAAGCTGTGAGTCCTTCATCGCTGGAGGTTTTTAAGAAAAGACTGGATAGCCACCTGTCTGAAATGGTATAGGGTCTCCTGCTTGATCAGGGAGTTGGACTAGAAAACCTCCAAAGTCCCTTCCAGTTCTATTCTGATTGAAAATAATAATACTTTTAAATTAATTTTTATCAATAAAAATGAATCTAATAAAGAAAAAAGAGAAGAGGAAAAGCTCAAAGAAAAACAAGGAAAACAAAGAAGAGAGAGAAATAATTTAAGAAAATAAAGCAAATAACGTCCAAGTTTCTTTTCAACAGTTATTAACAAACCCATCATCTCTCTTCCTTCTTAACTATTCCAGAAATCTCTTCGGCCTCTTAATTCTCACCCTTTTCTATCATTAAGTCCATAAGTCATCATTTCTCCCTTTTCTTATTTTTACAAAAAAAACCTTAAAAATTTTACAACTTTTAAAAAAGCACTCAGAGCACCTTGAGAGATAAGGGCAAATTATCATAAGGTATTGTCTTTCAATGTGACTCTTCAAGTGCTTCAACAAGATGTTATTGTCAATGGTACCAAAAGCCATTGAGAGATCCATGAAGGTCAACAAGTTTGCACTCTCCCATCTGTCTCCTGGGACAGATAATTCATATCTGTGCTGACATTGGGCCTGTTCCCAGACTGGAAATAATATTGATAATCCATTGCCTCTAAGATTCCTGAAATTATAACGCCACCATATTCTCCACCAACTTGGTTAAATATGGAATGCTGGGAATCAACTGATAGTTAGAACATAGAATAATAGGGTCAGAAGGGACTTTGAAAGTCTTTTAGTCCAACACATACTCAAGCAGGAGACTGTATATTATTCCAGGCAAATGGCTGTCAAGTCTCTTCTTGAAAATCTCCAATGATGGAGCACCCACAAATTCCAGAGGCAAACCTTTCCACTTATTAATTGTTCTCACTGTCTGGAAATTTCTTCTTAGTTCTAGATTGGATCTCTCCTTGATTAGTTTCCACCCATTACTTCTTGTCTTGTTCTCATGTGCTTTGTAGAATCGGTTGCCTCCCTCTTCTTTGTGACAATCTACTGGAAGACAGCAATCATGTCGTCCCTAGTCCTTCTCTTCGTTAGTCTAGACATAACCAGTTTCTGCAACCGTTGTTCATATGTTTCAGCCTCCAGCTCCCTAATCAACTTTGTGATTTGCCATTCTCTGCATTCTTTCCATCTTTTTTGTATTGTGATAACCAGAACTGGATGCAATATTCCAAATGTGGTCTTACCAGTGCAATATAAAGTTGTATTCTCACTTCATGTGATCTTGAAACCATCCTGTTGATGCATCCTAAGACAGCATTAGCTTTTTTGGTAAACTTCTCTCTTAGTTAAAAAGGTCTGGCTGCATTTTATTTAATTCTAAGAGATGAAGGGAAGAGGAGTTAGGATATGATGCCAAATTAGGTTTTTAACTTAAGTTTTGTAGCTGTTTCTTTTCCATAGTTATTATAGACCAAGGATATTAATATGCCAAATGGCTGCAAAGGGAACTAAATAAATAATAAATTTGAGTGTTTCTCTGTTTATAACTGATTCTAGATGGAAGAGGAAACAGGCTACGGGCTGAAACATAATGACACTGCAGTAATCTCATCTGTGGCTGTTTTGTGCATTAGATAAAGTTTATCTAATATACATATATGAAAAGGGGAGAAGGTCAAAGAATGCACGCATAGATGCCCACACCCATAATTCAATGGGCCTCACCACCCCCCGCATGCGACCTGCCCCTGCTCCCCACACTTTTGGCAAGCGATGGCATGGTGGGCCTGGTAGGCCTGTTTTTTGGTCTCCCCAGGCTCCAGAGGCTTTCCAGAAGTCTGGGGAGGGCAAAAACAGCCTTTCCCACCCCTCCGGAGGCCTTCTGGAGGCCGGAAATGGCCTGTTTGCTGACTTACGGTAGGACCAGAAGTTGGGAAATGGGATGTTTCCGGCCACCGGAGAGCATCTGGGGGGGAGGCTGTTTTTGTCCTCCCCAGACTTCTAGAAAGCCTCTGGAGCCTGAGGAGACCGAAAAACAGGCCTTCCCCACCCCCATCCCCGCAGAGGCCCTCCAGAGACCCGAAACAGCCTGTTTCCCAATTTTCAGTGGGCCCGGAAGTCCTGAAAATCAGCTGGCTGGCATGTGCATATGTGCCGGAATTGAGCTATGGCAACACTCGCGTGCCCACTGATATGGCTCCGTGTGCCACCTGTGGCATGCATGACATAGGTTTGCCATCACGGGTCTAGAGAGTCTTGAAAACTTAATGGTGGCTTGATGGCCATCTGGGTCAGAGTAGTTTAGGTGGTAAAATATATTCTTTGAGAAATACTTAGGGGGAACATCAAGGTAATGCATGAGTACTGCAGCCTCAGATGTCTATGATATGGGGGGAAGGAGGACATGTGACACACATAAGCAAGATGCAAATTCCACAAAATATCTACAGGTACTCCTCGACGTATGACTACAATTGAGCCCAAAATTTCTGCTGTTAAGTGAGACATTTGTTAAGTGAATTTTGCCCCATTTTATGACATTCTTTGCCACCGTTGTTAAGTGAATCACTGCAGTTGTTAAGTTAGTCACGTGGTTGTTAAGTGAATTTGGCTTCCCCATTGACTTTGCTTGTCAGAAGGTAGCTAAAGGTGATCACGTGACCTCAGGACACTGCAACCGTCATAAATATGACCCAGTTGCCAAGTGTCTGAATTTTGATCACATGACCATAGGAATGCTGCAGAGGTCATAACTGTGAAAAATGGTCATAAGTCACATTTTTCAGTGCCGTTGTAACTTTGAACGATCACTAAGTGAACTGTTGTAAGTCGAGGACTACCTGTACTTGCATCAAACATTGTTTCTAAGGCATCATCATGGTGCTTGCATGATGCTGTTTGTCGTGGATACAGTAGTCCTACCTTCTATCAATGATGGGTGAGACTATGAAGGTAGAGAAGATGCTATTGCTGGTAGCAGCCATATCCAGGGAGACAAGAGGATTAGATTAATTTCTGTAGTGTCCCGGCCTCATGATGAAAAATCCCTTTTCTGTTTCTGGGCTGTTTCATTCAGCTGAAAGGGGCAAATTTTTCAGGTCTGTGCTTAGCCTTGTCCTTTGTAAACTGCCTTTTCTATGTATACTGTGGAATCGTGTATTCTACCTATTACATGTGTTAACATTTACAGTACTTATCTTATTAGCTATTGAAATATTTGTGCCGTCAGTTTTTATCAGTTTAATATATTAATTTTGCCCTGAAGAGCTGTGCCTGCGATGTCAACTATTCAACTGAAATGTTATTGATGGAACAATCATCATAACGTATTTCTTGTTCAACAGTTTTTCAAATTATTTGGTTGTGGTGGATATTTTAATATTTTGGTATGCAGTTAACCACTTTGAGCTTCCTTTTGGAATAAAAAGTAGTTTGCAAACACAGAAATTCAGTACAAATTTTATCTGAATAACTGTGTTATGTATCACACTTGGAATCTAAAGCAATGTTTTTCGATCTGAGTAACTCTGAGATTTGTGGATTTCAACATGCTAAGTTAGAAAATTCTGGGTCTTGAAATCCACATTTCTTAGCTGCTCAGGTTGAGAAACACTAGCCTAAAATTATAAAATCCAGGAAAAGTTTTACCAAATCATATTCTGCGTAAATTTTTCTTTGGATAAATAAGTTCCGGAAATTGATCAAGCTGAAAAATGCTTCTAACTGTTCATGGCCTGTGACTTTAGTTGTTCTGGAACTAGGCTGGAAAAAAAGCTGCAGCCCTAGAATGGCAAGTCACTATTGCTCTCTAAACAAAATGATTCTGATTTAAGAAATCTAATCTAAAACTCTAATTTTAGAGATGCTTTCTCTACTTAGTTGGCTACTTTACCACTCAGTCCCATTTGTACACTGGCAAATAAGCCTCAGTGGCTTCTTACCCATTGGGACTTACTTTCAAGTTAACAGTGCATAGGGTTTACAGTGCATAGTAGTAATAGTGTTGTCTGAATGGTTATCCCTATCTTGCATCATTGTAAAATGATTTGTGACACAATTATAAGGCCTTTGTGACCGTGATTCCTCTCTCTTAGTCCTCAGCTAAGTGTGTCATCTTTTGGCTATATATGAGCCCTGATATATTATAGGTAGCCCTTGTCTAGTGACCCCAATTGTGATCTGCCACTCAATCATTAGGTGAAGCAGTTGCTAAGTGAAACCATGGCTATGCTTATGATCTTACTTCAGCTTTGCTTTGCTTTCCAGACCTGTAATAACAATAGCACTTAGACTTCTATACTGCTTCATACTGCTTTACAGCCCTCTCTAAGCGGTTTACAGAGTCAGCATATGGCCCCCAACAATCTGGGTCCTCATTGTACCCACCTTTGGAAGGATGGAAGGCTGAGTCAACCTTGAGCTGGTGGGACTCGAACTGCCAAACTGCTGGCAGCCGGCAGTCAGCAGAATTAGCCTGCAGTACTGCATTCTAACCACTGCGCCATCTCAGCTAAAGGTTGTAAATGTGGGGAATGATCTCAGAGTTACTTTTTCATCACCATTGTAACTGCAAACGGTTGCCGTATGAGGCAGTCACTAAATGGGGACTACCTGAATAAGTAACCCATGTGACAAGCATCCTTCATGGCCCCTGTGCCTTTGCCCTTTATTGTTCTCGACCTTTAGCAAACCAAATGCTTGAGCATTTTGCTCAGGGAGCAAATCTGGAGCTGTGTTTTCAACAAATCATAACGTGTCCCAGGTGAATAAGTAGTAGAGAATATCAGCAGATCAGCTTTTTAGTTCCTTCCTTGTAATCATGGCTCTCATTCTAGTTTATAGCTCCTCCACTTCCAATGCTTCATGAATTTATAAAGAGAAACAATAAGCCAGAGGCAAAGATATCTAAAGCATCCCCACTCCCACTCAACTCACACAGCTCACAAATTTATGTCCATTTATTATATGTCTATTGGTTTCCAAAGTATTCACTAAGGTAATCTGTTACATGGATGAGTACAACAGACAGACTCCTTTTGCTGAGCAGCCACAAATGGTATTGGAAATGAGCATTGTTGGTAAAGTGTATTATCTATGAATCTTGCAAGTGACATGAGGATGCTGGGTTTCTTGCTAACGTAGCACTGTTCCTGGGCTTATCTGTATGCCTGGCTGGGAGAAACCTGAGCTGGAGATAGCAGAAGGGAAGTAGGACATGCCAGCCGATGTGTTCAGTTTCAAAACAGCCACAGATTTGGAAGAACCCTTGCTCACAGCAGCAAAAATGAGAGAAGATGAACATGAACTCATTTTCAAAGATGCAAAGGATGCACAACATCTAAGATTTAACCAAGGGATATTATTCTTTTGTAGGCAGAGATGTCCAAATCCTTATAGGATTCACTACCTAAGTTGCTCCAAGGTTAAAATACTGTAATAATTTAAAGCAGAGGTATAGCCTCAGAGGCGTAGGCAGTCCCAAGGGCCACCCTCTCCAAACGTTACTACAAATTTTTTAGCGTTGAATGCCTTAAAGAAAGCTGTGATTAAATATAGGACTAGCCCCTGTGCAACTGTGATTAACCTCATTTAGAGTTGAATAAAATTATGAAAAAAAAATAGTTTTTGTCTTGGCTCCGCTTGTTTCTTTGTTCTCATGATATTTTTTAAAGGTATGCCACTCAGTACAAAGTGCATCCCTCAGCCTGAAAAAGTTGCTGTCTTGGAGTTGCACAGCATCAAATGTAGTTGCTTTGTGGAAAATGTTCTATTTAATATTTTGAATATCGTAAGCAATTCTGAGTTAAAAGAAAACAAAAATTCAAGTTCACCTCAGGTGCTTATAAAAATAGGATATTGCGACTTTATTTTATGGTGAAACAAAACTTCATCTTTAAAATCACTTTTTCAATTTAGGGTAACCAATCTTTCATACATGATTAATAGATGTTTATTTTTAACCATATGATGTCTGGGACTGACCTCTTTTCCTGATCATTAGAATTATTTTTCAGCATTCCTTCTGCTTCTGAAATATTTATTTATTAATAAAATTTATATTACTGCCCATCTCACAGTGTCACAGAAAGTGACTCTGGGCTACATCCAAAAATCTAATATTATCATAGAATATAGAATAATAAGGTGGAAGGAACCTTGGAGGTCTTTTAGCCCAACCCATCGCTCAAGTAGGAGGCCCTATACCAGGGGTGTCAAACTGGCGGCCGGCGGGCCGAATGCATCACCTGCAGGCCACTCCCACCCCAGCTCCGTGAACAGGAAAAACATCACAAAATGTAACATGACGGCAATGTGACACAGTGAGTTTGACACCCATGCCCTATATTTGTTTTTTATTTATTTAATTGTTTGTCAATAACTACAAGGAAACAAGTATCAGTATATACATAGACATGGACACATGAAAAAAATGGCACAAATAAATAGGTAAAACATAGCCATAAATACATAAAATGATTACATATAAATGGGGACAGTAGGACAGGGACGGTAGGCACGCTGGTGCGCTTATGCATGCCCTCTTAAGGACCTCTTAAGAAATGTGTAAGGTCCATGGCTGAAAGTTTAAGGTAAAAGGTACAGGAGTTAGAGAAACTAACAACAGGATCAGGTAGAGTGTTCCAGATATTTACTACTCTATTGCTGAAGTCGTATTTTCTGCAATCAAGATTAGAGCAAATTACATTTAGTTTGTATCTATTGATAGCCCTTGTATCATTGCAGTTGAAGTTAAAGTAGTCATTAACAGGTAGGACGTTATGGTAGATAATCTTGTATACTAAGCTTAGGTCAGAACATAGACGGAGTAGTTCAAGGTTATCCAGGCCTAAAATTTCAAGCCTGGTGGTATAAGGAATTTCATTGCGAGCAGAGGAGTTGAGTACTCTTCTTGTAAAATACCTCGGGACTATACCATTCGGACAAATGGCTGTCCAGGGTCTCCTTGAAAATCTTCAGTGATGGAGACCCACAACTTCCACAGCTAAGCTGTTTTTGTCAGCCAAATTTCCAGAATGCGGTTTGCAGCTTGCTTGCCCTCGGCTGCCACAGAAATGGGATGGAGGGGGGTTGGCATTTGAGGTGGGGAAGTGAGCTGGTTTGAAGTGTTCCCATGAGAATTGGAAGGGAGGATTGCTACCCATCAATGGAGTGGAGTTGTTTGGACTTTTCCAAGGCCAACCATCCTTTGCCTCCAAGGCATCCAGCATCTGCTGAAAAGATTTCCCATAACATCATATTAGATGCTGATTGGTCTTTATGAGCTAGACCCCGGGAGGGTGGGGGCTTGGGGTGACTTTGATTTTGCTGCTATCAGTTCATTCCTAATAAAAGTACCTTTTTTTCTAAATCTATGGAGTTGGGGATTTTCTTTCTTAAGATTTGAACGGAGGCAGACCTGACAGTTTTATTGATTAATTGTTCTCACTGTCAAGAAATTTCTCCTTAGTTCTAGGCTGAATCCCTTTTTAATGATCTTCCACCCATTACTTTTTTTCCTGTCCTCAGGTGCTTTGGCGAATAGGTCAACCCCTACTTCTTTGGAATAGCCCATCAGCTCTTGGAAGACTGCTATCATATCACACATAATCCTTCTCTTCATCAGACTAGATGTTCCCTCAATTGTTTGCCATATGGTATAGCTTCCAGGCCCTTATCATCTTTGCTGCTCTTCTCTGTATTCTTTCTAAGGTCTCAACATCTTTTTTCTATTGTGGTGACCAGAATTGGACACATTATTCCAAGTGTGATTTTGCCAATGCAGTATAAAGTGGTACTATCACTTCACATGATTTTGACACTATCCTTCTGTTGATGCAACCTAGTATTGCATTAGCAGTTTGGCAGCTGGAGCACATTGCTGCCTCATACTTAAGTGATGATCTCTTAGGACACCTAGATCCTTCTCACAGTTGCCATTGTTGAGCCAGGTACCACCTATTCTGTAACTGTGCATTTGGTTTTTCCTGCCTATGTGTAGGACCTTGTTTTTCTCAGCACTTAATTGCATTTTGTTGAGTGAGGCCCAGTGTTTAAGTCTGTCAAAGTCCTTCTGAATCTTGGGCCTATCATCTAAAATTTTGGCAATTTCCCCCCATCTTAGTGTCCTCTGCAAATTTGATGAGTTCCCCTTCTATTCCCCCATCTAAATCATTTATGAAGATGTTGAAGAATACTAAGCCTAAGACAGAACTTAGAGGTACCCCACTGCATGCTTCCCTCCATGTAGATGTAGTTCCAATGAGGTCTGGCCACTGAATGCACTGACTATGGTTGTGTTATCAATTGATGATTGGTTAATTGTTGTTAATAAGGTTGTTTATCAGGCATGATAGCACTTCACAAACATGAAGTGGCTATCATTTAAAAAAAAGAAACAATGAAGATGAATGCCTTTTGTTCCTCCATAGAGTTTCTGAATTATTCGTATTTACTAGAATGGAATTCTTCTTTGTGGTTTATATGAGTTGAGGGGAAAGGACAATATATGAGGGTGGACGGGGGTGCATGATGCATATGTGGCGGGAGATTTGGTAAATGTAGATTGTACAAGTAGATTCAACAGTTACAGAAAAAAGAAAGTAGAATTGCCAAATGAAAGTGCCTGGAATAAAGTCAGGGATGTCTGCAGAATGTGGTTAAAAAAGAAATAATGGCCACAATAGTACAATCCAATCTCAACCTGTTTTTATGCGCCATCTGTACAATGCTTATAAAAACAAAACAGGGCATCGCAACCACCATTTAGAATTGTTGGAAAATACTGCGGAACGATTTGCTTGAAGAAACTTTTATTTCAAAGAACTCAAGTAAGACTAGCCAAGTAGGACCAATGGAGTCAAGGCAATGATTGGGATGTACAGAGTCATTTGAATGATGATCGATCAGTACTGAAACCAGCAGCAAGGAATAATACACTTCTGGAAAACCACAGAACCATACTTTAGCAAGCAGCAAATCCAATATGCCAACTGCTAAACTTCAGTTTCCCTTCAACCATGTGCAAAATTTCTGTTCTGGGCCAAAGCAAACCTTTAAGAAGCTTCCAGAGTAGCATTGTGCTATTCATCTCTGATTTATCGAGCATCAGTGTTACTCTATTTCCTTCCTAAACTGAAAGGATTTCATGGCAACGTTCGTTATTTAACAATCTCCTCTAACCAAAGTTCTCAGGCAGAGAATTTTATGTGATAAATCACTTCCTTCTCCTGCATAGGATGCCAGAAGTCTTATTCTGAAAGGATTTCTCTTTCTTAAAGTTCCAGTTTCCTTTTTTTCAATGCTTGCTCACTTTCTCCAATCCAAAAACAAAGTCCTTTCCTTTCTGCAACCTATTCACAAGCCCTCTCACCTCTAGAAGAGTTTGGTTGCCAGTGTATGCTTTCTTGCTAATTTTTTTCCTAATGCAAATAAATTATCGCTTACCTGGCCATATTTATGTGAGATGCTGTCTTTTCCCAGCACTAAGTCTGGCTCTGTAACAATATATTTGCAAAAATAAATCTTTGTACTGTCAGGAGAATCCATATTCCTAAGATGATCAAACTGCAACTACCTTGCAAGATGTTTGGGTTTGGATAAATAATTAGCTGCACGAGGCCCCACCACTGCAAATTATAATGACGTAATCAAAATACAGTCTGCCACTTCAGAGAAAAATAGTTAAGCATAGAAGTTTTAATCTGAAAAGCAAGATGATGATTGGAAGCATATTGCTTATATGTCTCAAGTCATCAATAAAAAAATGCACACATTTGGTCATCTGTATTGTTTTAATCCAAAGATGAAAGATTAGGAAAAGATATGAATAGTTTCCTTAATTCTACATCTGGTTTGGTTTCCAATACCAGGAAGTTGGCACATCACACCAGGTAGGCACGGTGTTTGAGGTCACTTCACTTTCTGGAAAACCTGGACACAAACCTCATTCTCTGCTGTCATGCGCTAGAAGAAAAAAGGTCAGTCAAGAAGCAGGAAATACAGTTATGCTTGAATCCCTAGAGGAAATTGTCATCTGCCAGCCAACAAATAGGTTCAGTTTGGTTTTTATTTGTACCTAGCACAAAAACAATTGCAAAAACAATAGAAATACAACAGAAATCTCAGTGTGAACATCTCTACTTTGCACCTTCCAAACCTACAGACAACCTTCTTCATTAATTCACAGTTTTCCAGATATATAATTCTCTATGCATATATTAAAGGGGAGTGTTGAAAACAATGTCCCGAGCTACATTTCAGCAGAAAAAAAGAATTTACAAAAACCGTTTGTATTGCTCAAAATAGATACATTCAGAAAAATGGACACATTCACAAAAAAGATTTTGAAGCATGAGGCTGTTGTGTCAGATACTGGGGAAAGGGGGGATGATACACGGCAAACTTCAAAGGCCTACAAAAGGATTTCTTGTGGATACTTTTAGTAACCAGCTGCTTTTAAATCTACAAAAGTAATCTTATTATCCTAAAACAAGGTAGCAGGGAAAGAGTCAACCAAATGACATTTCTGTTGTACTATCTGTCTTGTGCCGAGTTTCCACCCTGCTTGGGGCCCCTTCTTGCTTTTGAAAGTAGCTACTTGGTCAAATCTTACAGGCTGTTGATTCAACTAGATAAGGCAAACCTGTCACCCCCTCCACCACCACCAACAGGAGAGACAATCCATTAGGAAGTTGAGCAGCTCAACATTCATTGAAAAAAAGAAAAATTGTGTAAGTGTATTCATGCCCATTCGCTTTAATTTCAAAGGAAAACTTCCAAGATGGATTTGTACCATCACGATCTTAAGTACTTTACGGTTTCTTTCAGAATGTATGATCCAAGGATTTGTACTATAGTACAGAAACAGCTTGTTTCAATCAGGAATGCCACCAGGGGAGGATTCTGGAGCAAGTAGCCGCTACCTACCAGAGCTGGCATATTCCAAAAGTTTGCTTTCCTCTATAGATAAGGGGCAAAAACCACGAAGTTCAGAGTCTAAAATTACTTGACTCCACCTCTTAGTTGGAAGCATTAGAGGAGTGTTTCTCAGCCTTAGCAACTTTAAGACATGAGGACTTCAACTCCCAGAATTCCCCAGTGGCTGGCTGGGGAAACACCTACCTATTTCATGCTGAAAAGTGCAAATGAATTTTCACCTAGCTGTTCCCTGGTGAAAGTCTGCAATTGGTTGTGCTTGGATTTATTTAATCTTTTCTAACTTTCTAGCTTTTAAGGGAGTGCCAGTGAGCTGAAGAACACTGCAGAATTGTAGTTAGGGTATTCTGTCCAGATGGTTTGGGATGAGACTGAAGAGAATGCCCAATTTAGTACTTTTATCATTAGTCTAATATTCCATTATTGAAGATGTGGCTTCATAATTAAGTTACCATTATTGTAAAGAACACTATAGTTAGTGTGATTATTTAAAAATGCAAAAACATTACTTAAGTGTTTTTAAAGTAAAGAATGCTTAAGATTGTTATTGGATGGGGAAATTTGGGGAGAAGGATGTTTATCTTATACTACCAAGAATCTTTTTTCTCACACTCTCATCAAATTACCCCTGACTTTCAAGGCATTTTATATTTGCTGGAAATTTGTGGCACACTCTTCAGTAAGACCAGGCTATCTCTCAGAACATGCTGCAGCCCACTTTTTCTCTGCACAATCATCACAATTCAGGTTTTTTTTACAAGTTTTCTGAGTATTTATTCAGTCCAGATGTCAGCATTCCCTACATACTTGATGCAGCAGCCTGTGCTAGAGGGGAAGGCCATGAACTGCATAGAGAGGACACAGCTCAGAAAGACGCCTAAAAGCCCATCTCTGCCAAACTGCCCCTGGAACCACTTACCTGAGGGAGGCTGTAAAAAAAACATGTTGTTTACTAGCACCAAGGCTAAAATTCTGAGTGTCATGCACAGGGATGCTCTGCTTTGATTTCCTCTCCTTCCCTGGTGCCCCAGGAGCCGTGGTCAAATTTCAAAGAAGAGTGCGGACAATGGGTGGCTCCCTTGCTCAGCCGACTGAACTTTTGAACTCTTGGGAAGGATGTTTTTGTCAAGAGGCCATTGCCTCCCTGAGGAAGCACACAGAAGTTGGCCGACTTCTTGGTTTTTCTGAGCTGGGAGTGGGGGAGAAGATCCATTCTGTGCTTTCGAAAATGGGGGGCGGAAGTAGGAAAATTGCTTACTCCTCCTTACCAGATGCAGTTGATCCCCTTCTAGCCAGTGCCTCCAGCCCCGGTTCTGTTTCTCTCCCTTCTGTTCACATACCAGCTGATCTCCATCCCAGGAAACAGTTGTCTGAAAGCAGCGGGAGGGAGCAAGTTGAGGGGGGGGAGAGAGAAAAGAGAAAGGGTCAATGACATCACTTGAAATAGGAAAGGGCCTTCTGCTGGAAACAAGACAGAACATGCCGTAAAATAAAAGCAGCTCAGGGTAAAGCAGGCTCTGTTCAAGCAGCCATCCAGGATGCCAGGAGAAAGTCTTATCTTAACCCGCGTTGTTGATTTTGTTACAGACAGAAATGGGAAGTGAAGATATGCCTAAAAGTCTTATGTGTGCAAATCCCCATGGGAACTATTCTGCCTAAACCTCAATAGATGCAGACCCCAAATAAGCTGCCTTTTTACTTCATGACTAATGCATGTACATGACAGAATTTAAGCTTCCAAACATTTGTGTTCGTAACTGTTCTGATTTTTTCCCCTCAGGGCGTGCCGATTTCCCCAGAACTGAGCCACTCTGTTAAGAAAAAATTAGGACTTCCCATAATGCAAAAGGAAGCCATTGTTCCAGATAGCTGGAGGGGACAAAAGCCCTAATCCTATCTTCCATCTTCATCCCTAAGCTTTATTTTGAAATAAGGACCCTAGACCAATCCAAGACAAGGGATTTCTTCCCAATTCTTTAACCAAGAAAAACAAAACAAAACAAATTAAAAGCAACGCCCCTCTCTAAATCCATCTAACAATGAAAATCTTTTGTTTAGGTACAGCTACAAAGTATTCTCTCTTCTCCAACATAATGCACTCCAGAAGTTAGAAATCACAACTTTTGACATTCAGAGCCAGCACAGCAATACAATTAAACTATAGATCCTCTGGGCCATGGGATCCTAGCCTGGGGAAGGCTGATCTATGGAAAGAGAAATATGTGCTGAATGTGGGTTACAGGTGATGTGCAACTTATCCCATTAACACTGAGACTTTTTCTTTGTCTTCTGACTCGAAAACACCCAAATCTGGGTATGAAGTTTAGCTCTTAACCAGAAAATACTAGACATACTCACAATTCTCACTGCTAACTTTTCCAAGGTTCAAAGTCACATATATGGGTTAATCATTTTTTAAATCCAAATTGTATTAGTTCAGCCATTCATTTTCTCTGAACTCCGTGAGCAATTGAAGAAATACTGGCTTACTTTCAGTGTTGTTGAAGATTGCCATAATAACTCCAGGCACTTTAAATACTTGACATATTTTATCTAAACCCTAAAATGTATGTAGGGGTTATTCATTGTCCTTTCCCTTGCATTGTAACTTCCTTTCAAGAAAGTTTTTTAAGGCAGTACAGTATGCTTAGCCCAATCTAAGCAAGCTGGCTGAGAACGATGGGAACTATAATCCCATGTGTTTTAAAGACCAGGTTGGTTTAGCTGATGAATAGTTTATCCATCTTTCATTTATGAAAATGGATGAAATGATTCATTCACAAAATAAATTAAAGTATTCATTAAGCTGTAGTGGTGTGCCTGGCTCTACCTACAAAACTACTCAGCATTAGTCTGAATTCAATCCAGAGTTATCAGGATTTTAATAAATTTCCTATTTGTTTCTTTGTTGCTTGCCTGGTATTGCAAAAAGAAAGAGACATTATTAAGTGTCTGTTATAACATGCATTTTACTACCACAAGTTTTGCCAGTTAAAATGGAGCTTATTTTACATAATGGATAAGCTCTAGCTTGCATTAAAAACTTGTCCAAATTATTTCATCATGTGAGCAGTTTATCATGAGAGATTTATAGGTCTTCAGAGCAGGAAATTCCGCAACCAGCACAGAGACTGCTCATAAGAATAGTTTTAAAAGTCCTGGTATAAACTAACTACTCATAAAATTGGGTTAGTTGTATAAATGAGATTGAATTAATGTGTGAATTAACTCCCTATTGCTTGCTTGGAAATTGGCAGAAAATCAGCCTCTGAAGAATTTCGTTGATCCAGTTCAACTCTGGATCAAGAATCTGAGTGTAAGCAATGTGTTTCTTCTACCCAGAAGCTCTTTCTTATGGAAAGGCACTGACCCAATTTCTCCCTACATTTCACCAAAGCCTTTGTCTCTTACCTGGCACTTGCGTCCATCTACTGGCCCCAGATCCTCTTCAAACTCAACCCCAAGGTCAAAGTCCATGACATAGTTTTTCAGAGAAGTTAAAGTGCGAATAGTCATATGGTCACCAGTGTGGATGATCTCCTTGTCTGGCTTCAGGAGACAAACCAGCTTCCTCAGGGCCACATTGATATCTAACCGGGAGATTACAAGGACCAAAGTTAAACCAAAGTTAAATAAATGTTGAAGGACGGTGTCTGTGTACCCCAAAGGCAATGGGAATAAGTAGCAAGTAACAATGCATGAAACCATATCCTTGCTCTCCATTTTCCCTGTATGCATTACCTCAGTTAGTCCTCATTCTGGCCAAGTAATAAAGAAAGATGAAAACAAGAATCTCAGTTTAATTTATACCTTCCCTCCCCCCCTCCCCATCCAAGGCAGCAAACATAATAAAAGACACACATCTGCATCAAAGACAAGCCATTCTTTTAACTCAATTGTTTAAATAGCCAAGTCTTTTCTCACCAGGCTGCCCTAAAAAACAGAGCAATGACTAAACCCCTGAGCTACAAATCAGGAAATCCCCATTTAAATCTCACTTCTGCCAGGAATTAATTTGAGGCCTCCAAGCAGATTTCTCTCCCCCATCTCTAATACAGCAGTAAGGTTGCATTTGAAAGTGCTGTGGTCCTCTAGAAACACAACGAGCTGGGGGTTCGTGATATAAATCGATACCGATTATAAATTGTTGGGGAAGGGCAAGAGTTCCATGAATCAGGCACTGGTCCTGGTGATGATGTAGACTCATCCCAGTAGTTTTCTTGATAAGGTGGAAGTGATTTCCCCAGGCATTTCAGCTTCCCTGTATTCTGTTGGATGGTCAGCTCTGCTCCTCCCTGGTGCTTTGCCATCCAGGTTCTGGCCAGGAGCATCTCTTCCTAGCCCTCCTGAAATCGGGCAAGGTATCTTAGATTGGTGCCATCAAGAAAAGTCCCAGGAAGAGGATTACCGCAACCTTTTAGGAGTCAAGAGAGATACTGGAGTTTAACTCTGCGCAGATTTTTGCCATCCAAGGGTTGGCGGTTCCCCTAAACCAGGGGTCTCCAACCTTGGCAACTTTAAGCCTGGGGGACTTCAACTCCCAGAACTCCCAGAATTCCCCAGAAGCTGGCTGGGGAATTCTGGGAGTTGAAGTCCCCCAGGCTTAAAGTTGCCAAGGTTGGAGACTCCTGCCCTAAACCATGTGGAGCCGCGAGAAAGCGCTCTGGGCGCCAACCAGTCCCGCCACCATTCATCCCCAACATGGCAAACTGATCGGGAGCCATTTGGCGGCCGGGAGAAGGGGAAAAAAACGAAAAACAAAACCGAGACACACACACACACACACACACACACACACAGAGGCAGGTTCGCTTACCCAAGGCACGGAGATAATTCTCCATATTGTCCTGAGACACGAAGCGGTAGTAGCCGCTGAGATTGGGAGGCATCGCAAGCGCAAGAGGACGACGAAGGCGCGGGCAGAAAACGGGCAGCGGGGAGGAAGGCTCACAGAAAGGAAGGAAAGGAAAGAAGGAAGGAAAGAAGGAAGGAAAGACGGGGGAGAAGAGAGGCGGCAGCTGAAAAGAGCCCGGACCCGGAGCTTTGCTGGATCCGCCGCCTCGACTTCGACTTCTTTCCCAGCCCTCCCTCGGCCTTTTATGTAGCGCCGCGGGAGTGCCGAGTCCCGCCGCCCTAAGAGTCACCCCGCTCCAGCCCGCGCGGGCGGGGGAAGCCGCGCCAGGAGCCTTTTCTTCTCCTCGCTTTTCTCCTTCTCCTCATTATATCAGACAGAACCACGAGGGGAGGGGGAAAAAAGAACAACAGAAACACGGCGGCCTTTGCAAAGTTCCACTCTCTTTTTCAAAAGCGCAAGTTAATCAGGCTCCACTGCCTGGTTCCTAAGTGGATAGGAGCCCACTTGTAAATCCCAAAGCTACGGGAGAAGAGTACGTTGAACGACATCCCGGTCAAAAACTGTTTCTGTACTCTTCCCAAGAAAACTGCGTTGATGTTTCCTTGAAATCACCAGGAGCTGAGCTTGACTGGAAGACTATTCTAGATCAGCAGGCAAACATTTCTAACTATTTCAATAGTCCCCCATGGAGTGCCTGCAGTTACCACCGTTGCCTTCTGCACACTTCCTCTTTCCAAATAATTGTCTGCCTAAGGGCACCTATTGGTTGACCTTCTTGCTGTTGGGCAACGCTGACAGTGCAGTTAGCAATAGTTCATGGTGCTATGTGATCCCAGACAGTTCACTCATCTCCGATTTGAATCCACATGGGTCATCTGCACATTGTGAAGACACAGGCGTAGAGTTTAACGACAGTTTAATGACAGGCACGAGGAGAAGAGGTTGCTCACTTGGGATACCCCTGTCCAGTCTTGGTCACTGCAAACATCAAAATGGCTTCCCAGTTTTCTAGGCCAACTTTTGGGGTTACTTCTAGAAGGACGGTGGGAGAAGTTGTTCTGAAGAGGGAAAAGCACTCTGCTCATTCCCAGACCGGAGTATAAACCAGAACATTTCTTCGTCGTTTTTGGAAAGAATTCTGAAACTGGGTTTGCCTGTCTCAAGTTTATACATTGTGTTTTAAAATCGTTATAAGGTATCACATGTATATGGTAACCCCGAATACACTCTAGCAAAGGCAGTCGGTGGTATCTCTGTGGAGGAGTGAAGGTAAAACAAGAGACTGGCTCAACTCTGTGTATTGAATTTACAGCCAAGAGCAAATTATTCTGCTCATGGTCAATTCACAGCTATTTTAGGTTGCCCAAGAAAACAATTCCCCCTCCAGCCCCCCAGTAAAATCAGCACCTTCTTCAGGCTGATTTACACATGCATATGCACATCCGTTGATGCGTTTATGTGTGAATGAATCACAGGGATGCAACTTACCGCAGACAATAGTTCTGTGAATTACTCACAGTCAAATTTCAATAACCCTTCCAGTCATCCCGGCTAGGAAGTGCCTGTGGGAAATTACTCTTTGCCTTTGAGTGACTGGCTCGTCTCCAAAGCCAACTGATGTCTGGTCTGCGCACTGATACACACATCTGGGTTTATCAGTTGAAGGGAAGATAGACTGCAAATGGGAGTTATTTCACGGGGGGGGGGGGGCTGTTACCCTTTCATCTGCCAACACCGCACGGTAAGATGTCAGGCTGGGAACATTCACGCGTGAACCAACATTTGCTCCGTACTCCCCACCATAGCAAGATAGTTGCAGACACCTAGAGGTCTTACTGCGAACTTTCTCACGCCACTGTCAGATCCTAAAGCAGAGAGGTGCTTCTGTGGCCAACCCAATCTAGAGTAGACCGCGCGAGAGAGAGTTGGGGTGGGGTGGGGTGGGAAGAGAGGGAGACCTTTCTTCCAGCAGCGTCCTTCGGATTTCAACACACCCAGAAATACTAGGCGTGTGTTTCTTTTCCCTGACTCCTCGAGTTCCCTGCTAGCAAATCAGACGGAAAACGGGGTTGGGGAAGCGGAGGGGGGAAAGACCCCCTCATTTCCAACTGCAAGTCCCTCTAAAGTTCCTAGTTTATTTGCCTGCACGAGGCAGGGCGCTCGCGTGCCTACACGTGCCCGCCCTCATCCCCCTCCCACAGAAAACGAATACCCTACCTCCCTTCTGGCCTTCCCACGCCCCCCCTACCCCTAAGTCTCCGTCCCCTCCCTCTCCTGCAGCACCTGGCTGGGGCGCCCCTCGTATTGGCTGCGAGGGCCCATCAATCAGCGTCGGGCGCTGCTGACATCATGCTGCAGTACAGGGGCTGGGCCGGACCGGAGAAAGGAGGCGTCCGGGAGCTCCAGCTGGCGCCCCGTCCCGGGCAGTGCCTCGACAGCCGACCCCTGGGTCTGGGTGGGAGCAGATCGTAGCGACAGCCGTCAAGGCACTCTCCTTCGGCGAACGAGACCGAGCCTATCCCGGACGGCGAGCGGTATTTCCAAGGCTTTTCTAAAATGGGCTGGGGGATGCCCCTCGCCTCCGCCCCTCTCCTCCTCCTCCTCCTCCTTGTCTCCTGCACCCTCGGCAACAAAGGTGAGCCAGTGGAGGCGGCCGGACTCCCCAAGGAGAGGGCTGGGCTGGGCTGGGTGGGTGTGTGTGGCTGGGAAGCTCTTTGAGCGCCCTCCGTGCCTCTCCCATCTGGTCAAAGCTGGAGCGCAGCTCTTCTCCTGCTTTCTAATCCATCCCATCCATTCCCCGGTAGAGAAATAGGGCTTGGCGCTAACAGGGGGCTGACCGCTGCTTCTCTGCTTTTGCTTTTTGGCTCCTCTGGATCTTCTCACTTGCTTCCTTCTGTGGCATCGGAGCCCTTTTCCCTTTTTCCTTTTCCCTTGCTTTGCTTCCTTGGATTGCACACCAACCCACCTCTACATCTCCTGTTTATCTCTGCCCTACGTTCATTTTCTGTCTATCGTTTATCACACGCCCAGCAATTCCCAGGGCTCCTTCTGTATTCCAGTCTCTTAGGATCAAAACGTGATGAAGCTGCTTTGCTACCCCCCTCTCTGTTTCTAGGCTAGTTGCCATCTTCCTTGCAGCCTTAGGGTCTTAGTGGGTTTGCCAGTCCGTTCAGTTCATGGTTGCAAAATCTACTAATTTCAGGCAAAGGAGAGGGAAACCATTGCATTTATAAATGGGTGAACTGCTGAACAGAGAAAGGGATGCTACTCTACAGAAGCTTCAGTATTCTGAACACGAACACAGGACATATATCCGCATGCATATCTGGGTGCCTGAAAATGAGAGAGATGTGTAGGTTGATCTAGGCTTACAGGTCTTAACGTAAGAACAAGAGTTCTTGGGGGAAAGAGAGTAATATTGCATGGAAACTAAGGGAAGAGGATGAAGGTCCTGCATATTTTGGGGAGACTGAGTCATCTTTCAGCCTGCAGCAAAGGAAAGAGACAGAGTGTGAAAAAGCATTTGATTTCTATTACCATGGCTTTCTTCCTTAAAAATTGGCATCGGGGAGGGGGAGGGCAATGCAGCAGCATTAGGATTCAGTGCGCTTGTTGGCTCTGCAGATAGAGTGGAATCTCTCTCCCTGGTACCCAATTCTAAATGCACGTAGCCACTGAGGGTTGACTTGGCCTTGCGTTCCTTGTTAAAGTATCCTTTGAGAAACAGTCAAACCGGGGCTCTTCAGGTGGCTGGTAGGAATAGTAAGAGGTTTTATTCTCCCTTCGCCAGCTCATTGTCCTCCCATTGCAATCATCCCCCTTTCCTGTGCTTGAAGCAAAGGCCACGGGGCAAGAGCTTTGTGCTACAAGGGTACCAAAGAGGGTCAGGTCATATGAGTAAGATACCTTAGAGACATAACAGAAACAAGCAAGAATGCAACTTGGGCTGGATTATTTATTTGTTTAAATATGGCAGCTCTGAAAACAATCTGGCGAGATGACTACTCCGATTTACATTCTTCTGCCGCCGTAACCCTAGAGCTTCAGAATTCTCTGCTGCAGTATAGCATTTTTTAAAAAACCTCTCATGTTCTGATTTACCTTATTTTTCACTCTTCCAGTCTTGGTTGGCTGCAAAGTGCTTTAAAGGCTCTAACTGAAGCCCTTTCCAGGCATCTTTTCAATTCAGCTATGATACCATCTGATGAATATAAGTGCTTCAAAAGAACTTCTTGGCTAAATTAAACCATCTAGTCCCACAACCCCTTTTGAACACTGGCTAATTGGAAGCCTCTGGAGACCAACAGGCAGAGCTGAAGATGATGTTTTGTACCTGTTCTTTGTCTCCACCTCTGTTCTCCTAGGCCATCTCTTTGCTGTTTAGCATTAATTGTGGCTGATAGGAATGGATTTACCTAAGCCAGTTCAAAAGCCACTGGAGCTAATGGCCACAACTGTTATCTTGAAGTTAATACCACAGAATCTGTTACATATTATTTCTCTGTGATCTGTGAGAGATTTTCATTTTATGACCAGTGCTTGTGATGCTGTATTCTAATACTCAACAAAATATATTTTTGACTACATGGTCCTTGCTGGTCCACGATCTTGATTCTAAACACATACTATCACAAAGTAAAGTTTGGCTTTACTTCTCATGCAAGAATCTGCTTGCATTTCTGGCTAAAGAACCCATCAAGAAATTACCAAGGATAAAAGAGCAGCAAATAATCTTGAAACTGGCATAGGGTTCTATGAGATACATCAAAGTACTTGAGCTGGAAAATCCAAATGGCATTTCCTTCATGCTAAACACTGACCAGCCTGCCGGGAAGATTATCCATATAAACCCTCCATGTTCTTATATGGCAACTTCAGGGTGGTCAAAGCAGATGACTATACACCTGTGCCCAATATATCTGCCTCCACTTTGACCTCTTTAAGTCCTTTTTCTGAGAAGGTTTGCTCACCTTACAGGGTCCTTTCTAATGATATCACTTAAAATATTCTCATGGAACTAACCTTCAACTGTTTGAGGGTCATTAATGTCAGTGGCAAATCAGAGATGGGGTTCTGCTGCACAGGCGAATGCTTTATCTAAAGTTCCTAATAATCTCCTGTGGAAAATGTCCTTAAATTCTGAATGTCCCTAAAGTAGTCATAGGATTGCTCAGTCATGAATGAATGGAACACAATTCTACGTATCTGTAGGATTTAATGTGGAGAGATGTGGGTTGTAATTAGGACACTATGATCTAATTCTAGAGACCCAGTTTATTAGGGATTGGTTAGTTAGGAGGAGTGTTAATTTATAACGATTTCTCCCCTTCTCTCTCTCATCTCCATCTTCCATTTTCCCTGCCCTGGAGGTTGTGTGATGAAGATTAATTTGCTATTTCTGGGCTTGTGACATTTTTCGGAGCCTCCTGCTGGCTGCAGCCTCACTGTTGAGTCTGGACTGGCTCCAGCCAACAAGATTAGCATTTCAGGCCATGAAGTGAGGCCAGAAGGAAAATGGCATATGCCAGGACAGAGCAGGAGACACAAGGACTGTGGAAGAATATAGAGAGGGCATGAGTGAGGATGTCTGAGCCATTGGGTCCCCTTAGATGGGAATGTTGGAAATCTGCTTTTCGCTTGAAGCCTTAAATTAATCTTGTCATGATGAAAGAAAACTAAATATAAGTAACTTCATTTCCTCTTTTATTTTTTCTGCCACCCCTTCACATCTTTCTACTATGGAAATCCAGATAATCTATTCTTGGAGAGCAAAGGGCTTTTTTGTGATGAATGTGAATATAAATGTATATATCCTGATGGGATTTTTAAAATGATGGTGATAAATGTGTCTGCAGGATCCAACCTGGGTCGGTCACCAAGACCAGAGCTTTAGTCTCCCGAGTTTTCAGACTTGTGCTGCAGCCCATCCTCAGGCAACTTCTCTCCTGGTGACCGATCCAGATTGGATCCTGCAACATTATCCTGGGACATGTATATCTGCCTTCATTTGTTAAAGGTGTCTGTCGAAAGCTCTCTTTTTAGAATTACTATGTCAGAGCAAACAAATTGTGATGTTTTAAGCTACCTTCTAATTCGATCTCCCCTGTGTGTTTTTCTTATCTGAACCCTGAATTAAAATGTACATATTTCAAGATATTCACCAATCAGAAAGGATTTAACTTACAAGATTTATAATGTGTAGAAATACGCTGAGTATTATGATTTCTACCTAGGCATTAGTACTAATCTTATTATATTAATTTTAGTCTTTTGACTATACTATACTTTTAAAAAATCAATTTGGACAGAAAGTATTCATGTGTGTGTAACTACATATCCCTATGAAACTAAAGAAAATACAAGGATATTTTTCAAATTATCTACATTCTGAATAGTGTTGAGCATTTGCTGTATAAAGATTATTAAATATGTTTTTAAAGACTCTGATGTGGTGACAGCCATATAAAATCATCAGCTAATTCTTAGGCACTCTCTTTGCTTTTTAGCCGTAATGTCCTTTATAAAAAAAAACCCTAGCCAAATAAAAGAGAAAGCCGCTATTGTAAAATAATATCTGTCCCTTTAAGCAACACGTTAAGGAATTAAAATACCTTCCTAATCCCTTGATACTTCTCTTGATACCCTGCCAGAGGGAGGGGGCCTTCGCTACTGAGAGTTCTGCAAGTGAAAATCTGCTATTGACATTGTTCCAATCTATCACAATTCTCTGAGCTGAAAAGCCTCAGTAAATATCCCCCATATTTTCTGCTCTGGCAAGTGGAAACCAGCAGGATTTAGGATGTAACCAGGATGTACCACTCCTTTCTGGGCTGGATTATGATACATTTTTCTAATCCTTTCCACGGGGGCTCAGGGTGGCATTGTGTGACCTCCTTCTCCATTTAACCTCACCCAGACCCTGTGAATTAGCTTAAATGTCAGCACAAACACTGGGCTACTTTCTAGAGAGGCCCATTGTCACCGAGGAGCATTTTGAGCTCCTATTCAGAGTTGCTTGGGGGGGAAAAAATCTTTCCTTGATTTGCTTCAGCCCCTGCTGATAGATGACATGCTTAAAAAGTATGGCACAGAATGTTGATCTTGGACTGTTGATCGTATTTGACTAGTAGATTCTCAGGTTCTGAGTCCCCCATCTAACTACGACAAGTAATCTTCGACTCACAACCACAATTGAGCCCCAAATTGCTGTTGCTAAGTAAGACATTAGTTAAGTGATTTTGCCCCATTTTACGATCTTTCTTAACACAGTTAAGTGAATCACTGCTAACTTAACCGTTGTTAACTTAATAACATGGTTATTAAGTGAATGTGGCTTCCCCACTGACTTTGCTTGTCAAAAGGTTACAAAAGGTAACAAACCCCCAGGACATTGCAATCATCATAAATATGAGTCGGTTGCCAAGCATTTTGATTATGTGACCATTGGGATGCTTCAGTGATCCTAAGTGTGAAAAACAGTCATAAGTCTCTTTTTTCAGTGCCATTATAACTTTGAATGGTCACTAAATGAACTGTCGTAAGTTGAGGATTACCTGTACAGTCATGCTGCAATGGTTCTTACGGAATATTGGCCCCAATACGCATTCCCTGAATGAACTGTGCACAATTTGCAGCCTTGATTATTGCTAAGGTGATTGGCAGGGGCAGGATTGTATGGGTTTTTCAAGTGTTTGCTCTGCTCATATTCTGGGGCAGAATGAAATGCAAGTTGAGAAAACAATTAAGAGGATTCACTCTTTGCCAGTGAGGTATAATGAGAGGCATTATAAATGTCATTGGGTAAGAACTCAGAGGATATTGATTTTCGTGTTGTTTATCATCCTTTTTGCACTCCCAATGCTCTTAGCCAACAAGCACAAGCCTTGGATTGAAGCTGAGTATCAAGGCATTGTGATGGAGAATGACAACACTGTCCTACTGAACCCTCCACTCTTCGCTCTGGACAAGGATGCACCATTGCGCTATGCAGGTATGTCACTGGCAGGAGAGCTCATAGATTTTTCATTAGCTACATTCAAGTACATAGCCAGAGATTAACTGTGGCTTGTGAAATGACTTGTTTTATACACTGTAGCAAAGCCTAAACCATAGTCTACAAATGTATGGGTCCATGTAGCAAGTCAAAGCCAAACAAAAATGCTATGATGAATTCTCTGTCAGTCAGTCACTATAGTTGCATAAGGAAAGGTCAAAGTCAATGTGATTAAATAATGAATTAGCTGGCACGTATTTTTTTCCCCCTTACTAAAGAATAGACGTAAGGAAGCCTGATCCAGATTAACATCCCAGACTGGGAATTAGGCCACAGTCTTTGTGACCTGAAGTATGCTAGGTCTCAATCATTTTAACCTTTTTTCGCTATCACCTCCCTCCTCCCTTGTTAGGGTTTTGGGAGAAGGAGTTAAATTTGAAGGTATGGACCAAAGAGTCCATTTCTTTTCATTTAGACCAAGTTCCAGGTTTTTCCACCCAGATCAGGCATCCTTTTTTATTTGGCAGTTGTCCTGCCTCAATTATTTTATGACAAGACAAGTATATTTCATTTGTAATCTTCCTTTCTTTTTGTATCACTACTGTAATCTGTTTTTCTTACAAACCAAACCAAATGCCTAATTAACCCAGTTATTTAAGAAAGAATAGCCTCCATCTAGAAATGTATCCTTTGATAGCTCTTTCTGTATGAAACAGATAGAGTAAATCCATACAAATATAAGAAATCAATGATACATACGGATGAGGGTAATAATTCAGCACGAGATATCACTTCAAGGAGAGATTAAAGAAAGCCAGTCTCTAAGCATTGCCTCTCAAGGTTTCAACATCTCATGGTCTGTGGATGGTATAAGTTCACCTGGTCCTCCTCTCGGCATTAATAAAGCATGTGTATTAGCATGTGTATTTCCTATCATTCCCCCCCCCCTTTTAATAAAGATTGCACACTAGTCTTCCAAACCTATGACAATTCTGCTATTGTTCCTCTAAAACATGTTAGCAGAGTTGTCTGCATTTCCTGCCAAAAATGACTAATTCTTTTGCTAGGAAGTTCGAGAAATCTGCAGTTCAAGATAATTTGTGCAATATATAATCTAAATTCGCAGAGCAGAATCAATAAATATGATGGACTAAGATGGATTAGTGAAATTGCCTGGCAGCGAGGAATGAAAAAAATCTTTGAAGTTATTAGACTTTCTCATATATAGAAATCTCTTGACAATGAGACTTGCCTTAGGAGCTGTATATTGTGATGTTCCATGGAAAGATCTCACATAATGCGCAAGGATGAAACACAAATTCGTGAAGTGTTCCATTTTTTTTTTTATAAAAAAAGGAAAGATCTCACATAATATTGCAGGCCCAAAGCTACAGTTTTAATGTTGGAATGTTCCAATGTAAATCTAAGGCTAAACTATAGTACTTTCCATAATATAAGCAGTCTTCAAATATTATAACTTAGTGGCATTTCCTAATGGATGCATAAAACTGTTCCTGATCAAGTCAGGGGTTGGTAGTAAGAACGAAGTTTCTGACATATAGGAAATATGGTGGCAGTGAATTCATTTCCCTCTCCGGTCTACAGCTGTGTTTGCTCGTTTGTCAAAAGAAGCTTGTTCTGTATGTGAGTGCTATCTCTGAATCCTAAATTCATTGTCCTTTAGAATGATGTTCGCCACATAAGGACATACAGCATGGATGTTTGCAGAAGATGTTCATGTGCAATTGTAAACATTCTGGTCTATACACAAGCAGAAGGCTTGTATTATCAGGGTTGTTGCTCAAATGGAAATGAACACAGTGCATTCAAACAGAAAGGGATTTCTCCTGCAGACAGTTGTGTTGTATACAGAGATGTTCTGAGGCAGAGCCGATTGGGAATGTTTGTAGCAAGTATATTCTCCTTTTCTGAATGCTTGAATAGTGCTTTCCAATTAACACTATTCGACAGGCTTTATAAATTGTGTTGGGAGACATGATGTGCCAGAGGTCCATTTATGTTGGAAATAGCTCCACATAAAAGAGAGCAGCACAAAGCATCTGCCTCATCACATGTTTCATTTCTTTTCTTTTACAAAGTGCATAAAACAGGAAACCTTCAAACAGGTTCCAAAGCATACTTAGCATACCTACTTTAAAAAAGAAAAGTAATTAAAATGCAACAGTAAACCATAATAGAGATTAATATTAAATGGGCAGAAAAGTCAGAAATACATTTTAAAAAAAAACTAAAAATGCCCCTATATTGCAATATGCATTTAATAGATGAAAAAACCTGAGAGAATAAAATCATATTTGACACCAGAATAGCAATGGGTGCTAGACTTAAATTACCAGGAAGAGCCAGCAGCAATTATAGCTGAAATCCACATGTCTGGAAATTGCCAGGATTGGGAAATTCTGCTTTAGGATAAAGAAAGGGGGAAAAAAGCACTCTAGATACTGAAGCAGCAGGGATTCGAAATCTTGTATTTGGGACCAGAAATGGACAAAGTGCCGGTGAATTTCATTAAATTGCTTTTGTGAAGGGTGAGGAGAATCATTTATTCAGCCCCCCCCCCCCCACACACACAGAGGACCACAATCAAATTTGGTTTGAGTATTTGAAATTATTGTATATATCCATTCTTTAATTCTAATGACAAGAGGTGTTTCTCTAATTGGATTTCCCACATATTTCCATTACTGGGCCATAAACGACAGTGACTAATGTTGATCTTGCAAGAGAAACATTTTGTTTTATATGTCTATATATTAGTGAAAATGCAGTTTTCTCAGAGCAGCTTACAAAATTTTAATAATCAACATATTTTAATTATCTTAGATTAAAAACAGCAGATAATAAGCCACAGTTATTAAGTTTGCATATTGTGCTATGTCTTAAACTGTGTCTAGATTCACATGTAACTTGTTACTGGTTTAGTAGAGTGTGAGCTCAATAATTATATATATAATTATCCCCAATGATTTGGAGGGGGCTTGGACCAGTCTTGCTTACCCTACCAAAGCATAAATGCTGTCAATATTCATTCCTGCTTTATCTGAGTAGGAGATTGCTCAAATTCATTTAATATTGATGGATGTTGCCAGCTGCAGAGTTGGAAAAGACCTGTCCTAGAGTGATTTGTGAACTGGATCTAGGTCATTGTCTTCTCCTCCCATGATTCCAGATACAGTAATTGAATTGGCTGTCCATTCTCAATCAGCATGGAATCTATACTGATTAGCTTCAGATGAATGGGCTTCCCAGGAAATGGTACTGAATAACAACTACAGAAGGTGGTAATTCCCAGGTCCCAGTAAAGATGCCTCTTGTTAATTCTACTTCTGTATTATTAAAACCTTCCGATCTCAGAAGACACTGTTAGCTCCTTCCAACACTTGCAATCTATTGAACTGGTGAATGTTGGATAACAGTGTGAATCTTTAATTTGGATATTGGAAACAAAAAGCAAATCAGCCAAAGCTAATTGTGCTTCTCCACTAGGTCAAACACAGTCTACTGAGAAGTTTCCTAGCACTTATGCTGCTAAAATAACCTGGAAGTACTCAAAATGCTACCAGGTTTTAATGGGGCTTGGGCATAATAATATTTCAAAGGAATCCAGCTAGGTATGGATTAAACTCCCTGCCTTTTCCACTGCCAATTTTATTATCCAGCTTTCCTGTTTGAGAAAGTTGCCAGCTTATTTCATGCTAATGAAGAGGGTAGAGGAGAGAAGGACAGAAGAGAATTAAAAGATAATGTTTCCTTCCTATGTTTACTTTTTTCTTAATATCTCATTTTTTTTCTTTGTATTATTTGCTTTTGGGACACTAGGTGAGATCTGTGGATTCCGGATCCATGGGGCAGGAGTGCCTTTTGAAGCAGTGATCCTTGACAAAGCCACAGGCGAGGGGTTGATCCGGGCAAAAGAGCCAGTGGATTGTGAAACTCATAAAGAACATACTTTCACCATCCAGGCCTATGACTGCGGTGAAGGTCCTGATGGTGCCAACACCAAGAAGTCCCACAAGTAAGGCTTATTGGATTCAGTGCTGCAGTGAATTCCCTCTGAACCTGCTAAATCTCTTGGACTATACTAGTCGTGGGAGAACTGGTTTATTCAGGAAGTGGGTAGAATTGCTTCTTGGCTTGCAGTGAGATGTTTAAGAGTTTCTTGTATTTAATTCTGTGTTTTCTTCCTGCTGCTCACATTAGCCGATGTAATGTAATGTGTATATCAGTAGAATCTAGTGTTTAATTTAAAATGCTTTTCTCAAAACAATTCAAAGCTTATGAAGAATTACTTGTCATCTAAGCAAAGGTCTTGCCCATGTCTTCTACATTCATTTCAATATGGCAATGGAAGACCTGCAAATGAGAATGGATGCTAGCAGTTAAAGGGTTTAATTCCTCCTATGCTTATTATTTTCTTCTTGAAAAGTCCACTCTAAGACTATTTCTCCCTTAGTCCGACTACTTTCAAAGCTTTGCATGACAAATATAAATCCTGCTGGAAGTGTAATTCTCTTGATGGGAAGGGAAGGCCTAAAAGCTGTCTTCTCAAAAAATGTTCACTAGCATTATAGTAAGAATATAGGGGGTCTCCTGAGACATCCTTATAGGAGTCTTATGAAGTATAGTACACACACAATCTGGCCTTACTGATCTTTATAACAGTCTGATCAGGTAAATCAATGTACAATAATATGTCTACGGAGTTTCTCAATCATCCAGATCATGGCTGTCCCACAAGTGCTTTTCAAAAGGCAACTGGACTTTCTTGGGGTCCCCCCCCCGAAGATGCTTTGCTTCTCATTCAAAAAACTTTTTCACTTCTCTGAAAAAGCATCTTGGATAAGAAGTGAAATGTCTTCAAGGGAAATAAAACCAAGGAAGTCCAGTTGCCTTTTGAAAAACACCTTTGAGACAATGAACTAATAGTATAGAGGTAGATGGACGAATTGTTAGAGCCTAGTGTTTTTCTCCTTTAAGAAAGGGTCTCTGGACCTAGTTGCTTATTACTCCCCCTTCTTCCACCCAGGGCCACAGTGCATGTGCGGGTGAACGATGTCAATGAGTTTGCTCCAGTCTTTGTGGATAAGCTTTATCGCGTGGCCGTGACGGAAGGGAAACTCTATGATCGCATCCTGCGGGTAGAAGCTATTGATGGTGACTGCTCCCCTCAGTACAGCCAAATCTGCTACTATGAGATCTTGACTCCGAATGTTCCCTTCCTGATTGACAATGATGGTAAGAACCTGAATGACTTTCTGGAGGTTGAATTGACCCAGATGTTGGAAAGCAGTTTTAGGCACAGCTGTGGAACAAACCTATGTAAAGTATAAATACTCATGAATGACAGAATTGTTTGGGATTCCTCCCCCCCCCCTTAAAGGTGGAAATTAAAGTTATCTGGGGGTCACATTAAGGTTTTAGATCTTTGTGATCTTTGTGATCTTTTCTTTTTTTATGGAAAACAAATATAATGCTGTTCTCACTTTCTCCCACTTCCACAGACTAAATCCACTCATATGTATATATATATGTGTGTGTGTGTGTGTGTGTGTGTGTTTTCTGAGGTTTTCGCGGGTGTTTGTATGTAGGTCTTTGGTTATTCGGGTTTTCTCCCGCGTAAAATTGGAAGTGTCTTGGCGACGTTTCGACGAAGTCTCATTCGTCATCTTCAGGCTGGTGTTCTCGGCTTCGTGCTTCCAGGAGCAATGTGTGATCGCAGCTGTTTCCTCCTTTTAACTGCCAGTGGGGGTGGGAGCTGATTGGGTGGGAGCATGGCTGTGTTCTGATTGGATGGGGGATTGGCTGTGCTCTGATTGGCTGGGGGTGTGCTCTGTTTGGGTGGGGGCTTGGCTGTGCTCGGGTTACTCTGAGTTGCAGGGGGATTTGAGCTGGTGAGCTGCATTGCTGTTGTTTGGCTTCGCGTTCGTGGTCGTGCCACATCTTCGTGGTGGGTGTCAGTTTGCTTCATGTATGGATTGGAGGGGTTTAAATTGGTCAATGGTGCAGCTTTGGTTTGGCTTCTGGTCTGTGGTCGTGTCTCATCATCGGTGTGGGTCTGGGTTTGCTTTTTGCGTGGAAGTGTAGTGGTGATATCCTGTGTGGTTTTTGTGAGTGTGGGTCTGGTGTCATTCTTTGTGTTAAGGACTCGTTTGTCACTAAGGGCGGGTTTCCAAATGGCTGGTAGGCGGGAGGTATCATCTCGTTTATTCATGCTAGTATCATCTCGTTTATTCAAAGCTGCACCATTGACCAATTTAAACCCCTCCAATCCATACATGAAGCAAACTGACACCCACCACGAAGATGTGGCACGACCACGAACGCGAAGCCAAACAACAGCAATGCAGCTCACCAGCTCAAATCCCCCTGCAACTCAGAGTAACCCGAGCACAGCCAAGCCCCCACCCAAACAGAGCACACCCCCAGCCAATCAGAGCACAGCCAATCCCCCATCCAATCAGAACACAGCCATGCTCCCACCCAATCAGCTCCCACCCCCACTGGCAGTTAAAAGGAGGAAACAGCTGCGATCACACATTGCTCCTGGAAGCACGAAGCCGAGAACACCAGCCTGAAGATGACAAATGAGACTTCGTTGAAACGTCGCCAAGACACTTCCAATTTTATGCGGGAGAAAACCCGAATAACCAAAGACCTACACACACACACACACACACACACACACACACATATATATATATATAAAATTTTATTTAAATTTAAAATATTTATATATATATATATACACACACACACACACACACACACACACATATATACATACACACACACACACACACACATATAAAGAACAGTTTTCTGTTTTGCTTTCAACATGAAGTTTCTTTTAAATGGTTCTTGCTTTTTTGTCTCCTTTATCTGCCTTTTCCTTTTTCTCTTTTGCCTTCCTGTGGTGTTCTTTGGCCTGCTAATGTTGGGACTGTATTGTTTCTACCAGGGAATATTGAGAACACAGAGAAACTGCAGTACAGTGGAGAGCGCCTGTATAAGTTCACAGTGACAGCCTATGACTGTGGCAAGAAACGAGCCTCTGATGATGCTGAGGTTGAAATTCAGGTGAAGCCCACCTGTAAACCTAGTTGGCAAGGTATGAAGCTCTTTTCAGAGACATATGCATTACCTGTTTATTCTTTTGATTCCATCTATGGTCATCTGAATCCTTTGCCATAATTTTTCTTCCCTTTTTTTACTTAGAGGGGATTATTCACTGTGCACTGCCTGTTTTTTTCATATTCAACATATGGGCATAGGTTATCATACATAGATGCATTTATATAGGATTGTATGCATAAATGCATACATACATAGTTAGATAATGAACTATGTTATAAAAGCAGTTGACATTTTTATCATTTTAAAAAAAAATAATTTTAATGAAATTTGTTGCCTAATCATATCCCACTATTTTTAATCAATTAAAAACTATAATTAATTCAGTAATTGAATAATTCAACTAATAAATTGATTATATTTTTCAATCTTAATTCAGTTTAGGATATAAATGTTTTGGAAACAAAATCCAAACTACTCTGTATGTGTAACTTGCTAGCAAACTAATCGTATTTTGTTTGATGCTACTGATGATGGTGGTGCCATAGATATTTTAAACCAGTGGCCCCCCAACCTTTTGGGCACTCACTCTATGGAGTGAGGTTCTTCCACAGACTGCAGGGGCCATGATTTCATGTGCTGCCTGCATCCCACAGATGGGGATTCGCTTGTTTGCACAGCTCAGTTTCAGGCATGCCGTGGCCCAGTGCTGGTCCACAGACCGGGGCTTGGGGACCCCTGTTTTAAACAATGTTGTAGCTTGGTTTCGTTCTTAATCCAGATCTTGTCCACTTGTTTAATAATATGAATTTCTCCTTTGTTTTATTCAGAAGAGACATGTAAAAGAATTGTAAGAAGGGATATGTTTTGAGTTTTCAGTAGGGAAGGCATTTATTCAAGTTTAAATGGCACAGAATATGCATTTAAAAATTATTTGGCTTGTGATTTTCTTTTAAAAAATCTTAATAACAAGCACTAAAGAGATTCTGGGTCTCCTTAGTAGGATTGTTGTATCTCATTGGCAGCCTGAAATATTTTGATATTTATAAAGTTTATGAAGTTTATAAAAACTTTTTTTTAATGGGGATGGGATTGAATTAACAATAAAGATTTCTTAAATAAATGCACTGAATACATTTGACCAAGACTACCCACGTATATTTTAGACATAGACAGTAAACATAGATTATGTTTACTGTACATGACAACAAGGTAAGTCCTGCATTCTAAAAACAGAACACTTATTTGTTTGTGGTGAATAACTGTTAGTTACAGGTAGAAATTAAACAAAACATTGCTGTACAACTTCCTGAAACCTTTGTCTTTGCTGAATCTCATTCCTGTTCTTTTGAACTCCAAAATGATACTTGTGGTTTTTAGGCATGAGGTTTGGGGTCATACATTCCACTATGGAAAACTGCTGTTTCCAGACTGAGCTATTCCCAACATATCAAATTGAATCAGGAAGGTGAAGTGCTTTGACTTTGGTAGTCAATAAAGGGCTATGAATTGTTATAAGTGTTTTTTGCACAATGTTTTAATTACTGGCTTTATTGTTCACTGCCTAGAGTCACTCTGTCATTTTGCTAGATAGATAGATAGATAGATAGATAGATAGATAGATAGATAGATAGATAGATAATAAATAAATAAATATTTACATTCCAGCAGGATATTTGTTTAACATTAATGGAAATTGTCCTATATTTCACATTGATGCGTATATCTTCACAGTAGCCCTTGTCCACCTCAGACCAGCTATACACATTGATCTCAGCAAAATAGGTCTGTTAATGAGTAATGGATAGAGCGTTGCTCTGTTCACCTCTTATTCACTAGTATTCACACAGCATTTAATAATACAGCATGTCAACTAACAGTGCAACATTTAAAATACCAGCAGATGATATTATCAGCAAATGTACAGATCAAATACAACAACGCCATCAAATCATATTTAAGGAAGTATTTCAGATTAAAAAAAAGTCAACAAAAAGGAAGTTAAATGGAGATAGAACAAAAGGTGAGAAAAAGCCATGTGTCTTGGGAGGTTGGTAAAAAAGAGAGGCTTTTATGCCTCACTATATCTCCCGAGAACATTGAAAAGAAGAAATGTGAAGCTAGAAGAATTCTATTAATTCTTAACTCTGCCCCAGGGGAAAAATATCTCCCTTATACAGAACCAATATTTCTTTCTGCCACCAATAGCAATAAACCCAGATGCCAATTCTTTCCCAAAATCTATTCTGGCAAACAGAACTTTATAATGTCCTCCACAATGTCATTCTTCAGTATGACATACGCTCTTTGTCAACTCTGGACACACATTGTGTTGGATAAACCGGCCAGACTCTAAACAAAAGAAGAAAGGAACTTGATGCTGACATCAGAATGGCAACTCCAAAAGCCATTCTAAGATCACCAAGATATTCTCAAGGGGGCCTTCCTTGAGCGAAGGAAATATTAATTTCATCACAAACTGCCCAACTAGGAATTTATTAGGAAATTTAGGATTGTTTCCTAGAGATGACCAAAAGATCAAGGCTCTTTATCATGCTACATCAGAAAGGAGGAAGAACAATATAAAAATAAACTTAGCAATAACAACCATATGATCATGATTTTTGGCTGTGTTGGGAAACAAAACATATGTGTCCTTTTTGTGTTAAAATAGTAATTTACAACCTTTTGGGCACCAGGGACCAATTTCATGGAAGAGAATTTTTCGATGGACCTGGGGTGGGGTATGAGTTCGGTTTCACTCGCTTGCCTGCTGCTCATCTCCAGCTGTGCAGTCCGGTTTCTAACAAGTCATGGACTCTGGTATCAGTTCATGGCCTGGGGGTGAGGACCTCTGGGCTAAAAGACATGTGGGAGTAAACCTGGCACTGGTGAAGGTAGAATTGGTGGGATGATGAAGTGAAAGAGATTATGGATGAGAAAATGCATGTACAAATCATGAAGATAATATATGTATAGAGAATTAGGTTTTTGTTAAGAGGAAGTAATGGTGAAAAAGACGATGCAAAGAAGCTGCAGAGCAGTTTACATAAAGCAATTACATTATTTGGGATGAAACTAAAGTCAGAAAATGTAACCATTGTGTGGGAATGATTGCAATACAGGTAGACCAGGACTTACGATCATTTATTCAGTGACTGTTCAAAATGGTGCTGATTTAATAGTGGTTTTGAGTGATCCTGAGGATTACAGTCATCCTAGCATCCCCACGGTCATGTCATAAATGGGGAAGTGGGCAGGGAAGATTGCAAAAAGACAAAAAGTGTCTTTTCTCTTTCCTGGGCACCCTGCCCAACTTGCAGGGCACCTCTTGCGCACCCTCCCTGACCTGTGCAGTACCCCTCATGCACCCCTGTACCCTCCCTGATGCATGTGGTGCCTCTCATGCACCCTCTTCAGCCTGCAGGATTCATCACATGTACCCCAGCACACCATCCCATGCAGACTCATGTACCCTCCTGATTCACATGGTACCTCTTGTGCATTCCCATGCACCCTCCTCAATCTGTTTGCTGCCTACACCCACTGCTTCACACCATCCCATGCACACTTGTGCACCCTCTTGTGCATCACCACACATGCTCCCTGACCCACTTGATGTTTCTTGTGCACTGTCGTGTTGCCACATACCCTCCCTGACCACTGCAGCAACTTTTGCACCCCCCATGCACCCGCTCATTTCCCCCACATCCCAGCAGCAGCCACTTACCTGCCTGCTGGCCTGTGACTTCCTGCCAGCTTCCCCACTGACTTTGGTTAAGGGAAGCCAGCAGGAAGCTGCCTTGCCTAACTACCGTGGGATTCAGTTAATGACAGCAACCAGGTCTGCAGGGATTGCCATTGCCAAGCGATGCAATCATGCTTTACAATCACATCATTTAGCAAAGGAAATTCTGGTCCGAATTGTGGTCATAAGTCAAGGACTACCTATATGTCAGAGTGAAATTGAAACAAATCTCGTAAATGTTTGTAAGAAACAATGATGAAAAAGAAGTAACAAATGTTGTGAGCATGTTGAAAAATGAAAAGACTGCAAATGTACAGGGTATAATTGGAGGGTGTCTCTGGGCGAAGACTACATCCCTGCCTGATGATTGGAAGAACGCCAGGATTGTTCCCTTAAACAAATGGAAAGGTAACAAGATTAAAGCGTGCCAGGAAAGATGCATGGCAGAATTCCAATTGGAGGAATGGGAAATGACAATGAGCAAGATTTGAGAAGTAGCAGCATGCAGTCTATGAACATGTAAAACAAATGTTTTATGTAATTATTCATTTGTTTGTATGGGAAAATGGATAGACTTGAATTATGAAATGTTTATGGAGCTGAAAGTTGATTGCTGAACGCAATATGAGTGGTATGTGATGGAAGTAAATTATACACAAGAATAAAAAGAATTCTTAGCGAGCGATTCAACAGTAAGCCTGGAATCAGGTAAGGCTGTGTGATGTCCCTTTGATGCATTTATGAATATATTTGTAAGAAATACTTGTGGTGATATTACAAGTACATGCTTCGGGGACAAGAATATTGATTGAAAACTTAAATGATCTGCAGGAATTGTTAAATTGTATAATGCCACAAGGAGAATGAATCTGAAAATAAAGTGGTGCTTGATAGGGATAATGAAAGGAATATTGCAAGTAATACATAAATGGCAAAATATTACAGGAAATATGTATTTCTTGATAGAGTATTTTCTAAAGATAGAGAAACAGATGTGCAAAGTCCAAGACATGTAAATGCTGTTAAAAGGTAGCGGTTGGTAAATAATCTCTTGTGAAGAATGATTTTTTGTTGAAAGAAGCATAACATGGTTATCTATAAGACTATACTTCTGCCCATTTAGTTATATGGAAGTGAGAGTTGGGTGTGTCAGAATGCAATGAGAATGCCTTATGTAAGAAGTGTGTGTAAATTCATGTTGCAGCAGAAGCCAACAGTGGTTGGATTTGTTTCATCTATTGTGCTATCTGGGTGATTGTGCAAATCAATTGATTCTGATGTAGGTTCCATTGATTTTTATATTGGACCAAGTTGGGGAGATTTGTCCAACAGTTAGTGGAAGAGAATCAGGCACCCTGCTCGAATATAAGAACTCAAAGAAGATTGCCCCTCATAGGATTCAATGAGATTAATGTTAGGCTTTGGATGACAAACTGGACTGGAAGCAGTTAATTGCAAGAACAAGTCCCACATTTAGTGGGAGGCTAAAGTAACCCTAATCCTGTAAGCATCTGAACCCAGAGAAGGTCAGTCCTGTGCTGCCATGCCAAATATAGAGGAAAGAGTGGCAGAAGGTGGAGCTAAAAGAGGGATCAGCCTACAATCAGCTAAATCCACCTACCCTTACATTCCATTGACCAGTATCTAACTTCTAACAGCTTTAGTTGAAAATATTCCTATGCATCAGTAGCAATAAATCAGTTTAACTGGACCTTCACATGTGGACTTGATCTTTCACACCTGACATCAAACTTTGCAACACTGTTATACCCTGATGTCCTTATAATTCTCAGTCAAAAGACCGAGTCTTGAATATTACTGTATGTCTTTATTACCAGCTGAAACATCCTTTTTCTAATACACAAATGAACTCTGTAATTTCTAAATAGAGCTGAAAAGGCCTTCACCGCTGTTGCCTCAGCTTCCTAGAGGAAAAAGTGGGTAAAATATAATCTGTATGTAATTAGAATAGTTATGGATTATTATTTTTTAAAGGAAGCTCAGAGGCTTGTCTAAGCTGGAATAGCTAGCAGAGGAAAATCTCTAGCACTATGTCCTAACATAATTTAATCTGCAACAGGTTGGAATAAGAGAATTGAGTACATCCCAGGAACAGGCAGCCTTGCCCTTTTCCCCAGCATCCACCTGGAGACGTGTGATGAGCCTCTGTGGAACATCCAAGCTACTGTAGAGTTACAGACAAATCATGTGGCCAAAGGTTGTGATCGGGACAATTATTCTGAGAAGTCACTGCGTAAACTCTGTGGTATGTATTCACTTGCTATCCAGTTATGTTTGGAGGAGAAATACGTGTATGTGTGTGTGTGTTTATGAGAGAGAGAGGGAGGGAGAGAGAATGTATAGGAATATATTCTAAAAGAATTTTTACCTAAATTAGGTCAACCTTCTCAAGAGTACGCAATGAATCAAGGTCTCTCGAATGTTTCACCCAGAAAGTCTGATGATGGAGTTTCTAAACTATGGCTAGTTAGAAGGACATTGAGGCATTGTTAAAAGTGACAGACACAAGATTTGAAGATCACAACCTATTGGGAAGTTTCAACCCAAAGCAACAGGAGATTTTTTTGCGCAGGGGATTATTTTCTGCCACTGCTGTAATTTCATAGGGGTTGCTTAAGAACAAGGCTCTCCAAATTTGGCAGTTTTAAGACTTGTGAACTTCAACTCCTGGAATGCTAGCTCAAGAAATCTGGATGTTGAAGTCCACAAGTTGCCAATTTTGGAGATCTTTGCTTAAGAACGAAAGTTCTCTCATGTTAATTTGAAGGAGGTGGTAGGAAACTCTATAGGTTTTCCATCTTAAACATCAAAATCTCCTATCGACTTTATCCCAAAAGAAGGCACCATCAGATGGACCTTCCCCATTCTGATTGTCCTCTCTTGTCCCTCCAGGTGCTGCCCGAGGTGAAGTAGACCTTCTGCCAGTGCCAGGCCCCATGGCCAACTGGACAGCACGCCTTTCAGTCCATTACAGCCAGGACAGCAGCCTCATCTATTGGTTCAACGGCAGCCAGGCAACCCAGGTGCCCATGGGCAGTGGAACCGGAGCTCTTGAAGGACTGAGTGACCATTTTACCTTGTCCCTGTGGGTGAAACATGGGGTGATACCAAACAAGGGCAAGAAGGAGGAGGAGACAGTCATCTGCAGCACCATGAGGAGTGGTAAGACTCTTTTGTTGACCTAGACCAGCATCAGAAGGGATTACCCAGTAGGTCAGAGAGTTCAGGAGCTATAAACCTACTGGGCATTTGTGTATTTCCATTGAAGTGAGGACTTTAAGGTTGGCACTTCCTTATGTTTCCACAGTAAGCTAACTTGTCCATTTACCCAGTTAAGATGTTGGGAGAGCTGGGCCATAGAAAGTAATCAGCCTTTCTAGCTCATTGACAGATTCAGCATAGGCAGTTTTAGTGAAAAAAAATGAAACCTGGCCATACTATGAAACTATTTATTACATGTACCTTGTTGTTGTTTAGATATAATAGTAGAAATGTGCAAATTCATTCTATGGGTATTTTACATCATTTGCATCCAGTTACATGTTTTTCATAAAAACATCAATTAGCCACTGGTAGAAATTGTGTCAGTGATAGACATTTGGTTTTAACAGATAGCCATATTTAACAGACACACTTCCCTGTCACAGATGATCTATTAAGCTGAATATCACTATAGCTCTCATTGCAGCTAGTCTTCAACTTACAACCATTTGTTTAATGACCATTTGGAGTTACAATGGCACTGAGAAATATGACATGTGACCATTGCTCACACTTATGACCATTGCAGGGTCTCCGTAGTCACGTGATCAAGCATCGGACACTTGGCAACTGGAATATATGACTGCTGCAGTGTCCCGGAGTCATGTGATCACTTTTTGCCACCTTCTGACAAGTGAGGTCAATGGGGAAACCAGATTCACTTAACAACCATATAACAACAGCAATAACTATAGCAAGAAAGGTTATAAAATGAGGCAAAACTCAACAACTAGCTTGCTTAGCAGTGGAAATTTGGGGCTCAGTTGTGGTCGTAATGTTCAGGACTACCTTTATTAGTTTTTTTTTAAAATTTGATTTATATGCTGCCCTTCTCCGGAGACTCAGGGCGGCTTACAATGTGCTAAGCAATAGCCTTCATACTTTTGTATATTTATACAAAGTCAGCTTATTGCCTCCACAAACTGGGTCCTCAATTTACCTACCTTAGAAAGGATGGAAGGCTGAGTCAACCTTGAGCCTTGGTGAGATTCGAACCTGCAATAATTGCAGGCAGCTGATGTTAATAACAGGGCTTTAGACCACTGTACTATCCAAGGCTCAAGTTGTATAAAGCTTTTTATTGAAGTGGCAATTTCACGGGGGGGGGGGGACAGAGACTACTAGATAACCCACCTTTTCCCAAAGTGCTGATCTCCCATGAAAACTCACCTTTGCTATTGAATAAAACCATTTGTGGCTGTTGGCATCGGTTCCCACTGCTTTCGCACTCATGATGATATTGGCACTGTGTTGCACAATGCTTTCTCTTTTGCTATTGTGGCATCCTGTAGGAACCCAGGAGTCTTTGTGGGTTCTTCCCCAGCTCTTCCAAGCTGCTGAGTCTCGCCCTGCCACAGAGAGGTTGCAGCTAAGTGAGGCTTTGGAATGATCTCAATTGACCTAAGTAAATGGATTTTAATACCTGATTGCTATGAGGAAGGAGCATGGGGATAATGCATTCATTCTCAACTCTGTAATGTAATGCGTGTTAAAATAGTTTCCACTCACAATGAACGCTAATTGCACTTTGTGTACGAGTAAATGAAGCATGTGTGTCGGTATGTGGGTAAAAGCATCTTTGGTTTGCAGGTCCACACAGGGCAGAGTCTTTGCTACTTTTGAGACTAGAGCCCTTCTCTCTGTCTGGGGTGCCAAAATCGGATCAAAATGGGTTTCTGCACCTCAGGTTTCTTGGCTATCATGTCTAACGTGTTTGCAACATGTAGATATGAAACCATGACAACTGAAGAGGATCAGGAATTGATCTTCAGGAGGAATTTCTGTAGGCTCTCAGTGCAAGTGCATATAGAAGTCCTTCACTTATGACCAGAATTGAGACTGGACCTTCCATCGCTAAGTGATGCAGTTGTTAAATGAGAAATGCTTGACTTTACAACCTTTTGCTGCAGTCATTCAGAGAATCACTGCAGCCCTTAAGGGAACTACACAGTCATTAAATGAATCCAGCTTCTTCCACTGATTTTACTTGATGGAAATTCTTGGGAAAGTCGCAAATGGCTACCATGTAATCTTGGGATGCCGCATCATTGTAAATACTTGCCGATTGCCAAATGCCCCAATTTTGATCATGCGACGGTACAGTTGCTGCAGTGGTTGGAATTGCAAGGACTGTTGTAAGTAACTTTTTTCAGCACCACTGCAACTTCAAGTGGTCATCAAATAAATGGTCATAAACCGAGGACTAGCTGTAATTGTGAAAGGTGTACAGTGAAATAAGTTAAAATAAGAGACACTTGTTAACTTCTTTGTTAACATTGGACATTTATTCTTCCAAAAAGCACAGACTTTTATTATACACTGGTTGCTTGCTTGCTTTTTTACCTGTTGTATACCACAAATGAGTGACATCAATAAAATTGGTGCTGGAAGCAGAGTGGAGGTTGAAATCCTCTATCTCAATTTTATTCTCCAGGAAGAGAATGTTCCCTAATATTGTGAAAACGAATGTGTCACTTTCATGAAAATGAGATTTCAACATTATCCAGGTCAAAACGAAATGCAAACAATACTTTTCTGCTCATATACACTTTCAGCTTTTACTTATCCTGTTGTAGGCTGTTGAAGATTATTCTTTACTGTACTTTATACTTAAATATCTTTCTCTGCTTCTGGAACAAGCAGGCCAAAACACTGGAATGATATATTGTTATTACTGAGCTAATTCTAGCATTCAGGTCTTTCTGTTTGAAAGCCAAAATTCTCCCTCACTTCCGTTTATCGTGGCATGCAAATATAGTCATTCTATACTTACACTGACCACTAGGAGGCAATACGTGACTGCTTTCATCCTCTTTGGGCCCTGTACACAGAGAAATAAAGACTATGTCATCCCCTCATGCATGAGGTTTTAGGTGACTTCCCCTACCCTTCAGAATTTTATCTGAGATTTTACAACAAACAGTCCCAAACAGTATTAAACTGGTCACATACTGCCTCTTGATGATGACTATAAATAGAAACACCACAGATATACATTATATAAAAATAGAGAAACTCCCCTTTCATGAGGGCATGATATGTGGTAACAGCGACATCTTTCTGGTTTGAGAGTTTAAGAAAAAAGAAGGTGGATTATACATATCATCCTAAAGATAATTTCTCTCTGTATAGTAAGCCTTCCTACAATACCACTGAGCACCAAGGCTTGGATCACTTCTAAAGCTAATAGCAATAATGCTTATATACTGCTTCACAGTGCTTTACTGGCCTCTCTAAGAGGTTTACAGAGTCAGCCTATTGCCCCCAACAATCTCGGTCCTCATTTTACCATCCTCGAAAGGATGGAAGGCTTGGTCAACCTTGAGCCTGGTGAGATTTGAACTGCCAAATTGCAGGCAGCCAGCAGGCAGCAGAAGTAGCCTGCGGTACTGCATTCTAACCACTGCACCACCACAGCTCTATAATAGCTGTCTATATAGCTAAACTTTAGCTATATAATGCACTATAAAGCTAAAGTTTAAGGGCCTGTGAGTTCCAAAGGGTTTGAATCCTATAGAAAGAGTTCCCCAACGTTTCTGGCTTTATGGACTGGGTGGGGGAGAGGATGGTTCACAGCAAGCATGTGTGTATGCAGGCTTATCACTCATGCAAATGAAGCACCTGTGCCCATGCTCACCGACTGCTCGTGCAAGTGAGGATGCACACGCAGTTGCAGACCATTTATGTGGCCTGATTGCAATTCCCTCATGGCCCATGGCCCACAGGTTGGGATCCCTGCTATAGAAGGATCTGTGGCTATGTGTATCTGGTGAATTCCAAATAGGACAAAATGTTCATGCACTGCCTCCTGGTGGTCAATACAAGTAAAACCACACTTGAAATGCACTGTTGTTGATGGTTGATGTTGATGTTATCCATTCAGTCCTGTCCTATTCTTGGCGATTCTATGTGCCAGGTCTCTCCACATCTTCCAATCTTGCACTATTTCTTTGAGTTTTTCTATGCTCTGGCTAGTATCAGCTTTGATGGTATCCAGCCACCTTGTTCTTTGGCGGCCTAGTTTCCTTTTACTCATGCCCTTACACACAAGGCTTACTTGATTTCCATTCTGAATGGGAGCAGTGAATTTTTTTTATTGTTACAGTGTATGTCTCACTGGAGAAAGCAATTATGTTTGGAAGAGTTAGACATATACAGCTGTTTTGAGAGCTTAAGGGAAAAGAAGGTGTACTGGCTGTACCATTCTAAAAATGAGCAATCTATGTTATTTTGGGCTCAAGTAGCAGATATCACAGCTTGTTCCTGGTAAATAAGGAGAACTAAAATCAATGACACTGCAAATAATCTCAATAAATTGGGACAAGCAGATCACAATGTTGCTGATTCACCTGGTTTCCTTTCTCTCTACCCGCAGAAGATGGGTACTCCCATTACTCCTTAACTGTCCACGGCTGTCGCATCGCTTTCCTGTATTGGCCGTTGCTGGAGAGTGCAAGACCCGTCAAGTTCCTCTGGAAACTGGAGCAGGTGAGAAGATGGCTGCTGGTATCTTGATGTCTCCATGGCCCTCTCTTTCTTGCTTGCACCAGGCTCACAGGAGTGTGCCCTTTTTTCTGTCCACAGGTCTGTGATGACGAGTGGCACCATTATGCTCTGAACCTGGAGTTCCCCACTGTTACACTTTATGTAGATGGTGTCTCCTATGACCCTGCTCTGATCCATGACAATGGTCTCATCCACCCACCACGACGTGAATCTTCCCTCATGATTGGAGCGTGTTGGTCTGGTAAGTAAGGTCCATTAATTGCAGAAATAAAAAGCGGCCAGAAGGAAAGAGATGTAAAGTAAAAAAAAAAAAACACTTCCAGGAAAGAAGCAAGTAAACAGAACCTTTTGCAAAAAGAAAAAGAACACCATTATCAAACCTAAGTATATTTGTCCAGTTAACAGCATAAATTACACTGTGAATAGCTTCACTAGGGATCAGCACATCCATTAGTTTTACATGAAGATGTGTCTATTGGGTGTTTTACTACAAAAACAATATAAATATTCCCAGAGCTAGAGTGGATAAAGGGGTGGTGTTGGTTAGGTGTGCAAGTGGAGTTTTCTTTTTTTAAATCAAGGAAGGCTTAATTCTACCAGATAATGTAATGAAATGGTTTCAATAGTCATACGAGTATTATTCAAGACCAAGCCCATAAAATTCTGTAATTGGCTGACCACAGTTTAGGTTAATTCCAGACAGAAAGTTTGTTTTAGTCAATTTAGTGACGTATCTGGCTGACAAGGAATGGAAACAATCAGTATTGTGTTTTCATAGCCAAAAATGTTTCAGCTTTCCAGAACCCTAGCTTGGAAGTAGAAAGCTCTGGAAAGATTTTGTGGCCTCTCCCCACTAACCCCTCACATATTCACACCATGTAGTCGTGCCTTTGAGTAATTTTAGTGTTTAGAAGCAGCAAGCTCATTTCTCAGATCTCAAGTGTTTAACGTTAGCTTCTGATTTAGTAATATACTAAGCCTTCCTTGGTTACAGATAACCCTTACAGGATGACTCTCATTCAGTGTTTTGATTTTTTTTTTCCTTGTACAGAGGAGAGAAACAAGGAAAAAATAAAAGGGAATGAGAACTCCACTGATTTGGGACAAGGTACACGACATTCCTTGTGCCACCAAGCATGGCTCTCATCATTGTTCATGCATGAGATTTCCCTTCCCCACAATCTTTTCCTTCCCTTCACATCTGGGAAGAAAGTCTTGGCACCATGATAACCTAGCAGTGTAGCAGCTTCTGGATAGGATGGTGGTTTTGCAGCTTGTGAGAGGGACTGAAGCCGAGACAGAACACAGTTAAAATTTTCACCGAATCTGAGCTATGGTTGGTGTTAAGAGGTGGGATATCTTTGGGGAACCGATTCTTCTCTGAAAGCACCAAGAGAAAACTGGCTCTGCACAATATGCCACCCTCCATCTTCTATGGGGCAGTTGCTCTGCTTCTCATCTGGCTGCATATCCAAGACTCTTCCCCTCTCACTCGCTGTTGCTCTTCCCATGCTTCCTCCTTTTCTCTTCTCTTTTCTCCTGTCTCTTCACCTGTCTCTCACACCACCCCTCCTCCTGTATCCTCCTTTAGGAGACTCTCTGCTGATTCATCACTTCTTCCATGGTTATCTGGCTGGCTTCACTATTCGCCCTGGCAGCCTTGAGAGCCGGGAGGTGATAGAGTGTCTCTATGCCTGTCGTGAAGGGCTGGACTACAGCGACTTTGACAGCCTTGGCAAAGGGATGAAGGTATACCTTCCCCTGCCTTCTGGTGGCATGATCTTCCTTCCTGCCCTGTTAGCACCTTGGCTTGGCTTCCCGGATCGTGCCTGCTCCTGCCCACCGGAGAGTCTCCTCATGTCTCTTGACGGCAGCCCTTAATACTTCCAGCAAAGCTATCTCACAGCCGCCTTCCTCTTCTCCCCACAGGTGCATGTCAACCCCTCTCAGTCCCTTCTTATTTTGGAGGGGGATGATGTGGAAACTTTCAACCGGGCAATTCAGCATGTGGCCTATATGAATTCCCTGCGCTTTGCTACTCCTGGAGTCCGGCCTCTCAAACTGACCACCGCTGTCAAGTAAGTAGGATCACTGAAGCTGTGTGACAGCCTCCCGGCAGTTGTAACTCTTGTTTATATTTCAGAGCCAGTGCATTTCTGTCACCCCAATTGTCAGTTTACTTCTTTGCTTTTGATGTGCATGTGCTTTAAAGAGGCAACTGGGGCTTTCTAGGGTGAGGAAAGGGGGGGATGTAGGGGGAAAAGATGGAGGCAAAGGGAAAACAAATCCTTTGGTAATGGTTTCTTTATGGAAGGTGGAAAAATTATGTACTCGCAGGAGAAATCATGTAAAGGTCACAGTCTTTCACAACTGATTATTTGTTCTTAGAACAACATCTGTGAAAAACGTGAGCTATGTATTTTCCCAACTTTAGGTACATGTTAGTGATATGCCAGGATAATGAGATATTGGAAATCAGTTTGTTTTCAGTCCAAAGCCTCTGGAGAACTGAGCGGGGGATCAGATGATGGGACTTAGCCCTCTCTGTCTTATTTTCTTGAAGTTTGGCAAGATTTGAATTGGGAAAATAAGGAGGTAAAAAGATGGGGGCCTAACTCCTAACCCTAAAACTGTTGTTTTGAACAACCACTTGGAGCTAAAAGATGATAGTCAAAGCTCTAAATTTAGCTGTTGGGTTTACAGTACAAATGAGAATGAAACCAAGAATATGTTTATGTGTTTTTCCTTATCTGCATTGCATTTGCTCCTGATTATTTTATTTATACTTATTTATTATTTGATTTTTAATCCTGTCTTTGCTTTGCTCTAGTCCTTTGCTTAAGGACTTATATGCCTGGTAATAGGTTGAACTCAGAGTGACTGGGCAGCCCAAAGTCACCCAGATGGCTTTCATGCCTAAGGAAGAACAAGCCTCCTGATTTCAAACCGGCTCTCTTGATTAGGAATGCAAAAAGGCTTTCAGATGAAAGTATTGAATTTACACTGAACAAGCAGAGGATAAGACAGACCAATAAAAATCATCTCCTTCTCCTCTGACTGATAGCTCTAGCTCTTAGACAAATAATCTAAACAGAACAGCAGAACTATTTTTCTACTGGAAAAGAATATGCAATGGTACCACAAACACAATTGGGTGATTCTTTTTGTCTGCCAGATAGAATGTGCAGCAGCTAATGGTAATTGCCCTGGGAGTGACCAGGACATTCTAGTCTCAGTCATTGACCAGGGACCCAAGATTCTGTTGCTAAACTGTCAGTGAAAAGCACCAGCTCAGAACGATTAGCCCAGACCGAAGTAGATATAAATGCCTATTTATGTATAATCACTTCATTTTGCATTCCAGAAATCCTGATCTGCTTAGATTATAAGCCATCTGTATACAAAAATTGTTTAAAAAGCAGGACGAAAGCAAATATATAATTAAATAAGCCAGAAGCCTCAGCAGGCCAAACTGTGTGATCGACCTATTTGTGATAGCTGTCCCTTTGTTTTTAGGCTGCCATCTCTCTCTGTTTTTATCTTTTAAATTAATTTCTTTTTTATTTAATTTTTGTCAATGTTAAGTGCTGTCAGCTGCCAAGGAGTATGCCAAGGCTGGGATACACTGTAGACTTCCTTTTAAAATAAACAGCCATGCACCCAATTTAGATCGCATGCACCTTGGCAGAGAACGAAGCAAGGAAGACCTCATGGATTTTTTCTTATCCTCTTAGGTGCTTTAGTGAAGAATCATGTGTCTCTATACCAGATGTGGAAGGCTACGTGGTTGTGCTTCAGCCAGATGCTCCACAGATCTCACTGCGTGGCAGTTCCCACTTTGCCCGACCTGCTTCTGACTTTGAAGATGCGGAGGGAGTCCTTCTTTTTCCCGACCTCCAGATTTCTTGCTCCATTTCGCACCAGGTTGAGGCCAAGAAAGATGAGAGCTGGCATGGCACAGGTCAGTTGAGGGACACGTCTTCTGCCACAGATGCTGTGGGACCCGGCAGGGCAAGGAAGAGCCAGGCATTGGAAAGAGAAAACAATTTTGCTGAAAGACCCCCAAACTGTTGGTGGTTTTGGAGGGTCCTAGGAGCGTAGCAGTGCTAATAAGTAGCACCAATGCTATGGAATGTGTTGGAGGAAATGTTTTTGCTTTGGATGATGTTTTACTTAAAACAAACCTAGCAGAAGCTTAGCATAGCTATTTGAGGGCTAAACACTGTACAGTTGAAAATTGGGCCTCCAAATGTTAATGGTTTGATCATGGAGGTTTTCAGAACCACAAGATATAGCTGGGGGATGATGACGTTTTTGGAATGCTTGTGATTAATTTAGTGCAGTGTTTCTCAATCTCAGCGAGTTTAAGACCTGTGGACTTCAACTCCCAGAATTCCCCAGCCAGAATTCCACAGGTCTTAAACTCGCTGAGATTGAGAAACACTGATTTAGTGTAATAGTGGTTTGTCTAACAAATCATAGTTAACCAAACAGTACTTTAATGAAATATATACACTAAACCTAGCCTTTCCTTTCCTCTCAGAGGAGAAAGATGGACACAGAAAATAGCAAAAGGTTATAAAGCACAATGAGCTTATTGTTAAGTTTACCAACAGCAGAAGGAAAGTGAGGAGAGAGCCACAAGGCAAGATTATGCAAGATATGAAATTAATATGTGCTTAAATTAAGAAAAAGAGAGATAAGATAGGGGGAGTAGCAAAGAGAACACAGCAATAATAGGAAACCTTTTGAGTGATCCAATCATATTAGAAAGAAGTATGTTTTACTGTAAAAGTTTACTGTAAAAGTTTTAAACTGATATATAGATACGTTAACTGTTTAGCCAGACTTCCCAAAACATATAAGAATGCTTACTGTTTATATAGTGCATTTTACAATTGTTATGACAGTGATCCTTACAATATGATGATGGCCATATAAAGAGAAAATTAAAGTTTTGAAACAGTGGCTTGCATAAAACCAGCCATTGTTTGCCTGCAGTGGTTTAGTTAATTATAATAATAATAATAATAATAATAATAATAATAATAATAATAATAAT